>CM052014.1:14897641-15424700 GCA_028476595.1 Obolodiplosis robiniae | reverse complement strand
TAATATATTCATACATTTTGTTTATTAAATAAATCTGAATTTCAATAATAAAACCTGTAAAAAGAATAGAATCTAAACTATCAATAAAAGAATAGATTTTGGAGAAAAGATAATTTTGAGGATAAATAATATATATTGACACATGTATAGGAATTTTTTCGAACAATTGATTGAAAACTAAGCGTATCACCACAAACGCTTTTGTTTTTCCATAGTAATATCTTTAGTTTACGGTGGTAGCAAACACGATACACTTTATTTGTAGTGATCAACTTTGAAATTCAATCAATGGATATGAGTCTAGAAAATGCTTCAACCATGCAAATAGTTTTCAAACAATTCATACGGTTGAAGTCGCATGGGATTCACATAAGTAGGAGCTTAAGACTTAACCGAAACATTTAAATCGAAATTTTGTTCTCTTTGTGCTTTTTTTAGGTTCGAGAACGACGCCCACTTCAGGATCAATGGTGAACTTGTTCGTTTTCACAGCAACGCTGCGAAGAGAAGAGAACACAAACCATTTGAAAATCACGAATTTGTTTTTAAAAAACATAAAGAGATATTACCCAAAATCAAGTGTTTTCGAATGTATTGAAACGACGGCGACTTTCATTTTTGCGGGCAATAGGTCTCCAAAAATGCTAGTCAAGTTAACGGGTTTTTGTTGCTTGCCCAGATTCAAAACGACGATAAACATATCAGATTGGTGCTGTCTCTTATACACTAGCAAATCATCATCGAGCGCTCTCATTATGAAATCGCCATATTTCATAGTTGGACTTTGTCGCAGTTCCATCAATTGTTTGAAGACATGCAAATGGCTTCTCTTCTTTGATTTTTGTAATGCGATGTTGCATCGAGGGTAATCTTTTGAGACTGGAAGCCAAGTCTTATGAAATTCGCTGAATCCAGCATTTTTACTACTATCCCATTGAAGCGGTGTGCGCTCTGGGTCACGGGTGAAATATTTGAAATCTTCTTGACCCCATAATCTCCCTTGCGGATCGACGGTGTCTTCCCATGATATGTCCACATCAGTCATTCCAATTTCTTCACCCTGCAAATAATTATTGTTTTATAATACTTGTTCGATTGGCCTTTAAATTCTACATAAGATTCTTACATAATATGTTATAGTAATGCCAGGTAGAGTCTTTAACAGAATGTTGTATAAATCTATCCGTTTCGTGCCAAATCTAGATCCAGTTCGACTTCCGTCATGGCTTCCGAGCTGGAAACGATTGATTCGGGAATGAATAATGTTACTTTTTTGAAATATTAAAAAAACATTTGGTACCTATTAATTGTGTTCTATTGATACAAAAATATATCGACATACCTGCCAGTTTGCATGAATTTTGTCTCCTTTTGGCATATTGTTAATGCAAGATGAGATAATCGATGCGAATTCAACAGCGGTTGTTTTTTTGTTGGTGTTTGGTTTTTCGCAATCAAAGCACCATTGGAATTGCAAAATGAATGGAATGTGTGCTCCATATTCGACGATTTTCCCATTTTCAACTTTTCCATAATGCTTCATAGTATTTTTAATATTTGTATAAGCTTCCGTCAAGAGAATACTAATAGGCAAAAAGCAAAATTTAAATTGGAATTCAATCAATTGCCATGTGCAATCTTAATGTAAATGTCCGGCAATTTTGAAGCTTATTGTTTTATGTAATGCAAAGATAAATAAGGCTCAAAATTGCATGACATTCACGTTGCACATACCAACTTTTACAACCGAAATATTCATTTACTTTTCCGCACACACCACTGTGTGCATACAAAAATTGCGATCGGTCTAAATAATCCAAAACACTCGGAATGAGCGCTTTGAACCTAACAAAACACGATTAGAACCGTTCCCGGAGAAACTTTTTGTCTGTGTGATGTACACAAAAATTTGTTAACACAATAACTCAACAAATTTAGATAAAAATTAATCGTACATGAACGCACAAATTGGTCTTCATTGAAAATGGAAGCTTATTATTTTTCACCTCATTCGGATCATGTTCGGGTAGATTGCGTACAAATGATTTTTTTCATAAAAAGATGGATTATTTAAATAAATAAGCATAGTTACTTCTGTGTGAAGTTATGTATTGCTGAACGTGATGTTTTCAATGGTTGTGTTATATTGCTTCCAATTGAACGTTCGATAGAACGGGGGTGCAACGAAACATTTGTAAGGGGACTATCTCTTTCAAGTCGTTTCGTTTTGAAAATGCCGTAATCTCACATTTTTACGGAAAGAATTAGTCATTGCATAGCATTTCAAGTAAATCCGGTGAGAATTGGGAAATATATTGGGAGTGGGAATTAATAATGTCGATTTAGATAATGGATGGCGTTACTAGCGTTGTGTGCATCGGAACACACCGCGGCCATTTTGTTTTTTTTTGTCTGTCATTACGCTATAAATTTCAGTATATGTCATTTCGTTCAAGTGTGAACAACATATTTTTTTTGCGCATTGAATATGTCGAATTTTGTGCCTGAAAAAGTGGTTTTCCGGGTTTTAAATGAATAACCTTCTTTCATTTGAAGAAAACGGCCGCTGAAAGTCATCGATTGCTTGTAGAAGCTTATGGTGAACATGCTCCAACTCAAAAAACTTGTGAACGATGGTTTGCGAGATTCAAGAGTGGTGATTTTGACGTGGAAGGCAAGGAACGTCCAGGCCAGCCGAAAAAATTTGACGATGAAGAATTGCAAGCATTATTGGATGAAAATTCGTGTCGAACGCAACAGGAACTTGCTTTGGAGTTGGGAGTTGAACGAACAACCATTGGTAAACGTTTACATGCAATGGGAAAGATTCGAAAACTTGGAAAATGGGTCCCACATCAACTGAATGAAAATCAACTCAAAGCACGAATCGATGCCTGCAAAAAACATCTTGCAGAGCACAAAAAACGTGGTTTTTTGTATCGAATTGTTACTGGCGATGAAAAGTGGATCTATTACGATAACCCTAAACGTAAAGCAGACTATGTTGATCCCGGCCAACCATCAACTTCACAATCAAAACGCGATATTCATTGCCAGAAGCTTATGCTGTGCATTTGGTGGGATGAAAAAGGTGTGGTGTATTATGAGCTGCTGAAACCGAATGAAACCATCACGGCTGATCGCTACCGACGACAACTAGGCGAATTGCCAAAGAAACTGAACGAAAAACGGCCACGCATAGCGAACAAAAGAGACAAAGTTTTATTTCACGATGACAATGCCCGGCCACATCGTGCGAACATCATTCAGGAAAAGTTGAGGACATTTGGTTGGGATCACCTTGATCACCCCGCATACTCTCCAGACCTTGCTCCTTCTGATTACCATTTGTTCCGATCAATGCAGATGAGCCTAGCAGATGTACGCTTCCGAAATACTGAAGAAGTACGAAAATGGATCGATGAATGGATAGCCTCGAAAGATGAGGACTTCTTCAAACGAGGAATCAACAAACTTCCAAGAAGATGGGAGGAAGTCATAGCTAACGATGGGCAAAATATTGGTTAATGTACTTATTCATTTTGTTATTGAAATAAATGGTTTTTTACAGAAAAAATATCGACATTATTAATTCCCACTCCCAATATATATGGTAGCTTTGTTCTTCGAACGAAACAGTGTGAACGTCAAATTAAATTGAATCTCATTGCTTCATGCAATAACATTTTTATTCTCTCTCCTTCTGAAAAAACGTTTTTTGAGATTGGAGAAAAAAGGTTTGTGCCATTTGTTATTTCACAACGAGAATCTATCATTTTCAACGGGTTTTCATTGTTTTTTTCAATACTTGAACATACATTTCAAAGTTAATTGGAAACAAGAAGCTAATTGTTTCCGTCTCGCTGGTGAGTTTGAACCAAATACAAATACAGTTGCAAACAAGGCACGGCTGATTCGTGGTAAATCCTTAATCCCATTAAATGACTTCAAATTTTGTGTGACTTAATCTTAAAGTTACATGATGATAAGAAATACACACAACCTGTGAACCCGTACAATGTCGAGAAATGTGCGGAAAAGTTAGTTTTACGTATGTGCGACCATTCATTTTGCATTGAAGCCGCACCAAAACTGTGGTGATTTTTTCTGGAAGTCTGAATTCATGGTGCAATTCAGCCAAGTTTCCCACATAAAGATTTTCAAAGTACTTACCGCGTTTCATCTTTAAATTCTGGCTCTTCAAGCACTCTTCTCCACGAATAAACCAAATCAAAAGTTTCATCTTGGTCGAAAGTGAGTGTATGATTTAAATAACAATGCTCAATTGGCTCGCACTTTCCACTAAGAGGCTCATCATCGTAATATCCATGCCTATTTTCTGGAGCTTCATAAAAATATGGCACTGCATCAACTCGAAAACCACTCACACCTTTTCGAAGCCAATAACGAATAACTTCATCCATTTCATCCCGTGTCGCCTTATTTCTGAAGTTCAAATCTGGCTGTTCATATAAAAATTGATGCAGGTAATATTCTTGTCTAGCGTCATTCCATTCCCAAGCACTGCCACCGAAGAAGCTTTTCCAATTACTTGGTGGCTGTCTCTTTCCATTGACTGTTTTCCCTTTATTCCAAATGTAATAGTCCTTATATTTGTGATGGTCTTTATGTTTGGGATCGCTTGACGCTTTAAACCATTCATGCTGATCCGAAGTGTGATTTGGAACAAAATCCAAAATCAGTTTGATTCGCAATTCCTTGCAGCGTGCGACTAAACGTTCAAAATCATCCATTGTTCCGAATATTGGATCAATATCACGGAAATCGGAAATATCGTAGCCAAAATCTTTTTGTGGACTCTTGAAAAATGGTGAGAGCCAAACTCCTGTTACGCCAATATATTCCAAATGATCCAAATTTTGTGTTATTCCATTTAGATCCCCGACTCCATCGCCATTACTGTCCTTGAATGAGCGTGGATAGATTTGATAGAAATGGCCGTATTCCCACCATTCGTCGGCGGCTGGAACCGTAGGTGCCATGAAGCACATTGCAAGTGCAACAATTGAAAGGAGATTTTTTCCCATCATCTTGAAGCAATTGATTTAAATGAAGTTTATATTGATTACAATTAAAAACGTAGCGAATTGTTTGCGAATGTTGCGGATAGAAATGAAGTTTTTCAATGATTGAATCGTCGTGATGGGACGGTATTTAGAAGAATCGCTGGTATGAAAAATATTTGAAAAGAATTTATTTGTGGACCGTGCCCTTGAAATTCCTATGTTAATAAGAAACTAACGGATGATGTGTTTGATCGTCTTCAGTGAAGACAAATACCTCTGAGTTGTTTTGCGCACAAAGAATTCTGCTAACTTATGAATTTCTTCCCGTATTCTCGATCGTGGTTCAATTACGTTTAAATTTATTTTAAAATTACATATTCATCATACACATCATCCATATATATTTCATTTCCAGACGAAACACACTCTTTACATAGCCACAATGTAACATGAAATTTCACACTGAGTGCCTCGCAAATTTGCATAGAATTTCGAAATGATTGTAAAAGAATTTAAAAAATAAATGGTTTTGCATACGTAAAACTAACTTTTCCGCACATTTCCCGAAAGTTTACGGGTTTATTTCTTATCATACAAGGTGCTTTCCAAAATAAACGAGACTGAGCTAAAATAGAAACGACAGGAGCTTTGTTCTGATAAATTTGTAATATGGATATTTGAGTATATTTTTATATTGATATATTTTAATACTGTGCATCTATGAACGCGCGCAAAGCACTTAACAGAGACGGCGCTCAATGTGCGTATTATCGTTTGTGTGAAGTGGTACAATCGCACACACACAAACGATATATACAACGACACGTAAGTGTGGAGTAAGGTTGAAGAGAAATCAGAAGAGAGCGAGCGTAAATCAATAGTCATTATTTTATTGGTTGTGAGCAGTGTCACTGTCGATGAACTAAAGATGCATCGGCACTTTATCTTTAACCCTTATTGACGATGAACAGTCGATAGATCAGTCAATTTAGAAGTACCTAGAACTCGATATTTGGTGGGATGTTTTCTTGTTATTGTGGATCTTTGATTGAACGCCGTCTCTGTTGAATGCGTTGCGCGCGTTCATAGACGCACAGTATCAAAATATATCAAAATAAAAATATACTCAAATATTTATATTACATAGTTTGGTTTTGCGCGATCCAAAAGCTTTTCGAAAGAGTGTTTCAGGTCATTGACCGGAATGTCCTTCAGGATGTCGGTACAAGCCTTTTGGATGGCCTCTATGGACGCAAAACGTTTCCTTTCATGGCCGAATGCAATTTTCCGAATAGGTAGAAGTCACAGAGAGCCAATAGGTAGAAGTCACAGAGTGAGTTATTGATGGTTAAAATGCAAATTCTAGTCAAAAAAATGATGTCTTTCGAATGTTGAATTCTGAACAATTTTCGGACATCAGTTAACTTGTGCGGAACAAAACGTGCACAGACCTTTCGTAAGCCCAAATGATGGGTTAAAATGCGATAAATCGATTTTTGGAGATATTCAACTCCGATTCCATGAATTTCAAAGATGATTTCGGCTCATCTGTGATAAATTCACGCACAATTTCGATGGAGTTTTCGGTGATCACTGATTTTTGGCGGCTCGTATGTTCATCGTCATTTATATCCTCACGGCCATCTCTGAAACGTGTAAACAACTCATGAACTCTGGCACGAGATAGAAAATCGTCACCATAAACTTTTTCCATCCATTCAAATGTTTCGGCAAACGTTTTACCGATTTTAAAACAAAATTTGATATTAGCTCTTCGTTCGAAACTCATGTTTGTACCGATGACACAAACATAATGTCACTTTAGACGCAATAACTTTCACTGGAAGTCAGGGAGGGATCTAACTTTCCAACGCACTATCTCATTCAGTCGCCACCAAAAATTAGCGCACCTTGAATGATCATGATACTTTGAGATTAAGTCACTCAAAATTTCAAGCCATTACGATAAGATTTAGGATTTATCAACAACTACGAATCTGCCGTGCCTTGTTTGCAAATGTATTCCAAATTGGTATTTGGTTCTTACTCTCCAATAGTAAGACGGGAACAATTAGCTTTTTATTTTCAATTTACTTTGAAATATATATTTTAGTATTGAAAAACACTACGCAAACTGGGGTAAATATAGATTCTGGTAGTGAAATAAGAGAAAGCACAATTTATTTTTGTCAAATCCATACACAGAAAGTGAAGTGTTTGTAAAGAGTATCGGCAGCGGCTTGCATTTTCCAACCTTCACACAAAATTGAGAGATTACGGAATTTTCATAGCGATACGTCGTGAGCTGAACATAGTCCCCATCCAAATTTTCGAAACTATATTGAAAAACAGCTCATTTAATGACTAGACCCCAATTAAGCTACCCGAAAACATTATCCGAATGAGCTGAAAATTAATCGACTTTTAATCTCTTTTTAAATTAATCGACTTTAATTATTATTTTATTTTCCCGCTCTGTAATTTTCTCAAGGAGATACAAGACCAAGGACTTTTTTTGACTCGCTTGCGCCCTGGTTCAAACATTTTTTGGCGCCCCTTAAATTGAACGAGAAAAAAACAACATCAATTGAATGTGTTTAAAGAATATTATTTTGTCTTAATCTTAGTAAAATACACAAAAGAAAATCTTTGACCAATATTCACGCATTACTCCTCCATAACAATGGGTAACATTGAATTAGTTTTCTTCTATTATTGAACTATTTATACAGCACGAGAGTGATCATAATATCCAATACGGTATACCAGGTGTATAACCTCAAATCCGCTGTTTTCGCACGTCAAAAATGGTCCAAAACTACTTGGGGACACTCAGCTGGGAGAGGCAACCCCATCCCGCTTATTCTCCAGACCTGGCCTCTCCCGACTACCATCTGTTTTTCGATTCTTACGAAGACGTCCGAAAATGGCTTGATGAGTGGTTTGCCTCGAAAGAGGAGGCATTATTCTGTCGTAGCTTCCACAAATTGCCCGAGAGATCAGAGGAATGTCTAGCTAGCGAGGAAAGTACTTTGAATAAACTTGCTGCTGCTTTCTATGAAAAAAACATGTGTTTTTTTTACAAAAAAAAAACAGCGGATTTAAGGCTATACACCTGGCAAATGTCAAACTTGCAGCTAAAAGGTTTAAATTGAAACAAAATCATTGCTGTTGTTGTATGGATGTGTGCTGTGCGGCTATAACTCAAAACTTACCAATAACATCGATCTGTACAAATAAATGTGTCATAATTTTCAATGTTTACATTCATTTTAAACCGTTAAGCGTTTTGTAGAATAGCAAGAAGATATGTATATATGAGATTTCACTCATCTACTGAGATTTCGCTATTGCTCTCGCCTTTATGTATGAGCAGCCACATTACTCTTAATATTGAAATCTCGGTTTCATATTGTTTTTCTATGTAGGATAAACTTCAACAAACGCTCGCTGCTTTTGAATTGGTAATAACAATTACGAATTGATTCACTCTGATGTGAACTTTCATTTCATGTCAACGATAGATATGATTCCACATTCCATTTATTTTATGTATAACTTGCGTTGAAATGTTAATGAGCATTCAAATTGATGAACAAATCACAGATTATAAAAACACAAATACTTCATCCAATTTAATGACAAAATTTGAATTTTGACCCCGAAAATTGAAAATTTTGTAGGACAGGTAGTCTCAAATCTCGTCGGATGACTTGACATTTTGTATGACTTATTTTTTTCATGGACAAATAATATTCTGAAATTGTCATTATGATACAATGCGAACTAGACATAGAATTCTTAATTATATTGAAAAACAGCCCATTTTATGATTCGACTCCACTAGGAATTCATACCGTATTGGGCACTGTTGCCAGCATGTATCTAGTTAACTAGATACACATTTTGGTATAAATTTAGCTCTTGTAATAAATAAATAAAACTATCCAAATAGCAATTTCATTGTACCGAAAGATAAAAGGCGATTTGAATCACAATCATTTATGATTTTATACAAACAAATAATTGATGTTTTATAATCACATACAATATAATGACAACAACATTATCGTTCTTCACATACTGTTGATTCAAGACATTTTAGCATATTTGTTGATTTATATAAAATAATGAAGAATAAACCATAGAACGATACCCGCGTGCGCTATTACATGAAAACACTATTTACAACAGACGCATATTCTGTACCAGCAAATACCTAAAATAACGATGCATTCATTCTGATGGAAAAAGAAAATATTTTCTAGATTAGCCATTCATGTAATATTTCAAGAGCAAACAGAACGAGTTATTTGCATGAACCGAAGATTCTCTGGAACTACCGAAACATCAAAGTAAGAATCAAGTAATCCGTCGACGCGTTCTGACTTTATCCGTTTGAGATTTATCTTTTTCTTTCTTGTATATTTGAACATAAAAATTCATTTTATGCGAAGAGAATGTCTATGATGTTCGTAGCGAATATTTAAGAGCCTTCCATGTTTGCTTTAGACTTAAGCCTTTAGAAGACACATGGCCCAACCGTGTGGGAATAATCCGAATACGAGTAGCCAGTCGACTAATTTGGGACATTGTGGCTGACTTTGTCAGGCTAACTATGATTGAACTCCAGTAAATCAGACAACTTCAATCGACTCCAGCATAATAAGAAGTGGCTATCGTTCGGTCATATGAGAACTTTTGAAATCTTTATTTTGTAATTTGGTTCTGAATAATTTTTAGACTAATTTGAAAAAGAACTTTTGAATTTTCTTTTTCGGTGACAGGTAAAATTACATTGTTTACATTGAAATATAGGTCGTAGATGTAACTTAAGCAATTGAGATTGCCTAGCGATTTTCAAATACGCAAATCTTCCTTTCAGAAAATGTACTACAGATAAGAGCCGTGACTCAAATATTTATGAGCGATCAGAAAACTTTGAGCAATTCAAATCGCGCTTCAACCGTACAAATTGTTTTCAAACAATTCATACGGTTGAAGTCGCATGGGATTCACATAAGTAGAAGCTTAAGACTTAACCGAAACATTTAAATCGAAATTTTGTTCTCTTCGTGTTTTTTTTTATGTTCGAGAACGACGCCCACTTCAGGGTCAATGGTGAACTTGTTCGTTTTCACAGCAACGCTGCGAAGAGAAGAGAACACAAACCATTTGAAAATCACGAATTTATTTTTAAATAACATAAAGAGATATTACCCAAAATCAAGTGTTTTCGAATGTATTGAAACGACGGCGACTTTCATTTTCGCGGGCACTTGGTCTCCAAAAATGCTTAACAAGTTAACAGTTTTTTGTTGCTTTCCCAAATTCAAAAAAACGATAAACATATCAGATTGGTGCTGTCTCTTATACACTAGCAAATCATCATCGAGCGCTCTCATTATGAAATCGCCATATTTCATAGTTGGACTTTGTCGCAGTTCCATCAATTGTTTGAAGACATGCAAATGGCTTCTCTTCTTTGATTTTTGTAATGCGATGTTGCATCGAGGGTAATCTTTTGAGACTGGAAGCCAAGTCTTATGAAATTCGCTGAATCCAGCATTTTTACTACTATCCCATTGAAGCGGTGTGCGCTCTGGGTCACGGGTGAAATATTTGAAATCTTCTTGACCCATAATCTCCCTAGCGAATCGACGGTGTCTTCCCATGATATGTCCACATCAGTCATTCCAATTTCTTCACCCTGCAAATAATTATTGTTTTATAATACTTGTTCGATTGGCCTTTAAATTCTACATAAGATTCTTACATAATATGTTATAGTAATGCCAGGTAGAGTCTTTAACAGAATGTTGTATAAATCTATCCGTTTCGTGCCAAATCTAGATCCAGTTCGACTTCCGTCATGGCTTCCGAGCTGGAAACGATTGATTCGGGAATGAATAATGTTACTTTTTTGAAATATTAAAAAAACATTTGGTACCTATTAATTGTGTTCTATTGATACAAAAATATATCGACATACCTGCCAGTTTGCATGAATTTTGTCTCCTTTTGGCATATTGTTAATGCAAGATGAGATAATCGATGCGAATTCAACAGCGGTTGTTTCTTCGTCGGTGGTTTGTTTTTCGCAATCAAAGCACCATTGGAATTGCAAAATGAATGGAATGTGTGCTCCATATTCGACGATTTTCCCATTTTTAACTTTTCCATAATACTTCATAGTATTTTTAATATATGTATAAGCTTCCGTCAAGAGAATACTAATAGGCAAAAAGCAAAAATTGAAATTGGAATTCAAATAAAAATTAATCGTACATGAACGCACAAATTGGTCTTCATTGAGAATGGAAGCACATTATTTTTCACCTCATTCGGATCATGTTCGGGTAGATTACGTACAAATGAATTTTTTCATGAAAAGATGGATTATTGGTATAGATGGTAAACATAGTTACTTCTGTGTGAAGTTATGTATTGCTGAACGTGATGTTTTCAATGGTTGTGTTATATTGCTTTCAATTGAACGTTCGATAGAACGGGGTGCAACGAAACATTTGTGAGGGGACTATCTCTTTTAAGTCGTTTCGTTTTGAAAATGCCGTAATCTCAAATTTTTACGGAAAGAATTAGTCATTGCATAGCATTTCAAGTAAATCCGGTGAGAATTGGGAAATATATATATGGTAGCTTTGTTCTTCGAACGAAACAGTGTGAACGTCAAATTAAATTGAATCTCATTGCTTCATGCAATAACATTTTTATTCCCTCTCCTTCTGAAAAAACGTTTTTTGAGATTGGAGAAAAAAGGTTTGTGCCATTTGTTATTTCCAAACGAGAATCTATCATTTTCAACGGGTTTTCATTGTTTTTTTCAATACTTGAACATACATTTCAAAGTTAATTGGAAACAAGAAGCTAATTGTTTCCGTCTCGCTGGTGAGTTTGAACCAAATACAAATACAGTTGCAAACAAGGCACGGCTGATTCGTGGTAAATCCTTAATCCCATTAAATGACTTCAAATTTTGTGTGACTTAATCTTAAAGTTACATGATGATAAGAAATAAACATAACCTGTGAACCCGTACAATGTCGGAAAATGTGCGGAAAAGTTAGTTTTACGTATGTACGACCATTTATTTTGCATTGAAACCGCACCAAAACTGTGGTGATTTTTTCTGGAAGTCTGAATTCATGGTGCAAATCAGCCAAGTTTCCCACATACAGATTTTCAAAGTTCTTACCGCGTTTCATCTTTAAATTCTGGCTCTTCAAGCACTCGTCTCCACGAATAAACCAAATCAAAATTTTCATCTTGGTCGAAAGTGAGTGTATGATTTAAATAGCAATGCTCAATTGGCTCGCACTCTCCACTAAGAGGCTCATCATCGTAATATCCATGCCTATTTTCTGGAGCTTCATAAAAATATGGCACTGCATCAACTCGAAAACCACTCACACCTTTTCGAAGCCAATAACGAATAACTTCATCCATTTCATCCCGTGTCGCCTTATTTCTGAAGTTCAAATCTGGCTGTTCATATAAAAATTGATGCAGGTAATATTCTTGTCTAGCGTCATTCCATTCCCAAGCACTGCCACTGAAGAAGCTTTTCCAATTACTTGGTGGCTGTCTCTTTCCATTTATTGTTTTCCCTTTGTTCCAAATGTAATAGTCCTTATATTTGTGATGGTCTTTATGTTTGGGATCGCTTGACGCTTTAAACCATTCATGCTGATCCGAAGTGTGATTTGGAACAAAATCCAAAATCAGTTTGACTCGCAATTCCTTGCAGCGTGCGACTAAACGTTCAAAATCATCCATTGTTCCGAATATTGGATCAATATCACGGAAATCGGAAATATCGTAGCCAAAATCTTTTTGTGGACTCTTGAAAAATGGTGAGAGCCAAACTCCTGTTACGCCAATATATTCCAAATGATCCAAATTTTGTGTTATTCCATTTAGATCCCCGACTCCATCGCCATTACTGTCCTTGAATGAGCGTGGATAGATTTGATAGAAATGGCCGTATTCCCACCATTCGTCGGCGGCTGGAACCGTAGGTGCCATGAAGCACATTGCAAGTGCAACAATTGAAAGGAGATTTTTTTCCATCATCTTGAAGCAATTGATTTAAATAGAGTTTAGATTGATTACAATTAAAAACGTAGCGAATTGTTTGCGAATGTTGCGGATAGAAATGAAGTTTTTCAATGATTGAATCGTCGTGATGGGACGGTATTTAGAAGAATCGCTGGTATGAAAAATATTTGAAAAGAATTTATTTGTGGACCGTGCCCTTGAAATTCCTATGTTAATAAGAAACTAACGGATGATGTGTTTGATCGTCTTCAGTGAAGACAAATACCTCTGAGTTGTTTTGCGCACAAAGAATTCTGCTAACATATGAATTTCTTCCCGTATTCTCGATCGTGGTTCAATTAATACATATTCATCATACACATCATCCATATATATTTCATTTCCAGACGAAACACACTCTTTACATAGCCACAATGTAACATGAAATTTCACACTGAGTGCCTCGCAAATTTGCATAAAATTTCGAAATGATTGTAAAAGAATTTAAAAAATAAATGGTTTTGCATACGTAAAACTAACTTTTCCGCACATTTCCCGAAAGTTTACGGGTTTATTTCTTATCATACAAGGTGCTTTCCAAAATAAACGAGACTGAGCTAAAATAGAAACGACAGGAGCTTTGTTCTGATAAATTTGTAATATGGATATTTGAGTATATTTTTATATTGATATATTTTAATACTGTGCATCTATGAACGCGCGCAAAGCACTTAACAGAGACGGCGCTCAATGTGCGTATTATCGTTTGTGTGAAGTGGTACAATCGCACACACACAAACGATATATACAACGACATGTAAGTGTGAGTAAGGTTGAAGAGAAATCAAAAGAGAGCGAGCGTAAATCAATAGTCATTATTTTATTGGTTGTGAGCAGTGTCACTGTCGATGAACTAAAGATGCATCGGCACTTTATCTTTAACCCTTATTGACGATGAACAGTCGATAGATCAGTCAATTTAGAAGTACCTAGAACTCGATATTTGGTGGGATGTTTTCTTGTTATTGTGGATCTTTGATTGAACGCCGTCTCTGTTGAATGCGTTGCGCGCGTTCATAGACGCACAGTATCAAAATATATCAAAATAAAAATATACTCAAATATTTATATTACATAGTTTGGTTTTGCGCGATCCAAAAGCTTTTCGAAAGAGTGTTTCAGGTCATTGACCGGAATGTCCTTCAGGATGTCGGTACAAGCCTTTTGGATGGCCTCTATGGACGCAAAACGTTTTCCTTTCATGGCCGAATGCAATTTTCCGAATAGGTAGAAGTCACAGAGAGCCAATAGGTAGAAGTCACAGAGTGAGTTATTGATGGTTAAAATGCAAATTCTAGTCAAAAAAATGATGTCTTTCGAATGTTGAATTCTGAACAATTTTCGGACATCAGTTAACTTGTGCGGAACAAAACGTGCACAGACCTTTCGTAAGCCCAAATGATGGGTTAAAATGCGATAAATCGATTTTTGGAGATATTCAACTCCGATTCCATGAATTTCAAAGATGATTTCGGCTCATCTGTGATAAATTCACGCACAATTTCGATGGAGTTTTCGGTGATCACTGATTTTTGGCGGCCCGTATGTTCATCGTCATTTATATCCTCACGGCCATCTCTGAAACGTGTAAACAACTCATGAACTCTGGCACGAGATAGAAAATCGTCACCATAAACTTTTTCCATCCATTCAAATGTTTCGGCAAACGTTTTACCGATTTTAAAACAAAATTTGATATTAGCTCTTCGTTCGAAACTCATGTTTGTACCGATGACACAAACATAATGTCACTTTAGACGCAATAACTTTCACTGGAAGTCAGGGAGGGATCTAACTTTCCAACGCACTATCTCATTCAGTCGCCACAAAAAATTAGCGCACCTTGAATGATCATGATACTTTGAGATTAAGTCACTCAAAATTTCAAGCCATTACGATAAGATTTAGGATTTATCAACAACTACGAATCTGCCGTGCCTTGTTTGCAAATGTATTCCAAATTGGTATTTGGTTCTTACTCTCCAATAGTAAGACGGGAACAATTAGCTTTTTATTTTCAATTTACTTTGAAATGTATATTTTAGCATTGAAAAACACTACGCAAACTGGGGTAAATATAGATTCTGGTAGTGAAATAAGAGAAAGCACAATTTATTTTTGTCAAATCCATACACAGAAAGTGAAGTGTTTGTAAAGAGTATCGGCAGCGGCTTGCATTTTCCAACCTTCACACAAAATTGAGAGATTACGGAATTTTCATAGCGATACGTCGTGAGCTGAACATAGTCCCCATCCAAATTTTTCGAAACTATATTGAAAAACAGCTCATTTAATGACTAGACCCCAATTAAGCTACCCGAAAACATTATCCGAATGAGCTGAAAATTAATCGAATTTTAATCTCAATGAAAACCTTTTTGTGCATTTATTTATGATTAATTTTAATTTTAATTATTTGAGTAATCGTGTAAACAAATTTTGCGTAAAACTTACAACGTAACACAGACAAAAAGTTTCTGCGAGTTGCAATGGTTTTTTTTTTGCTCAAAACGCTTCTACACACACAGTGGTATAAAACACACCGCCTCTAAATTCAATCAATATGCATCAACACTCAAAACTCCAGGAAGTGTGCACGCACATCCAATGTTAAAATTCCAAGTCTGTATATAACTACGTCAATCGTTTTGTTTGTGTAAAAAAGTACGCAAACGCTGTGTTGATTTCATATCATCGTGTTGGCACAATCAAGAAATATTCATAATATTTTTGAAGAACTGAACGAAACACATGCTGAATCAAATTATTATTTTATTTTCCCGCTTTGTAATTTTCTCAAGGAGATACAAGACCAAGGACTTTTTTCGACTCGCTGGCGCCCTGGTTCAAACATTTTTTGGCGCCCCTTAAATTGAACTTCGACTCGCTGGCGCCCTGGTTCAAACATTTTTTGGCGCCCCTTAAATTGAACGAGAAAAAAACAACATCAATTGAATGTGTTTGAAGAATAATATTTTGTCTTAATCTTAGTAAAATACACAAAAGAAAATCTATGACCAATATTCATGCATTTCTCCTATTATGTATAATAAAGCAATACTCCATAACAATGGGTAACATTGAATTAGTTTTCTTCTATTATTGAACTATTTATACAGCACGAGAGTGATCATAATATCCAATACGGTATACCAGGTGTATAACCTCAAATCCGCTGTTTTCGCACGTCAAAAATGGTCCAAAACTACTTGGGGACACTCAGCTGGGAGAGGCAACCCCATCCCGCTTATTCTCCAGACCTGGCCTCTCCCGACTACCATCTGTTTTTCGATTCTTACGAAGACGTCCGAAAATGGCTTGATGAGTGGTTTGCCTCGAAAGAGGAGGCATTATTCTGGCGTAGTTTCCACAAATTGCCCGAGAGATCAGAGGAATGTCTAGCTAGCGAGGGAAAGTACTTTGAATAAACTTGCTGCTGCTTTCTATGAAAAAAACATGTGTTTTTTTTACAAAAAAAAAACAGCGGATTTAAGGCTATACACCTGGCAAATGTCAAACTTGCAGCTAAAAGGTTTAAATTGAAACAAAATCATTGCTGTTGTTGTATGGATGTGTGCTGTGCGGCTATAACTCAAAACTTACCAATAACATCGATCTGTACAAATAAATGTGTCATAATTTTCAATGTTTAAATTCATTTTAAACCGTTAAGCGTTTTGTAGAATAGCAAGAAGATATGTATATCTGAGATTTCACTCATCTACTGAGATTTCGATATTGCTCTCGCCTTTATGTAGGGTAAACTTCTCCGCACACTTTGTTCAAATATAACACAATATTATTTATTTTATTTCTGAAACGCAAATACCTAAATGTATAAAATAAAAAAATATTCACTTTGCAGAAATAGAACTTTTCAATCATAATGAACGCTTCAGCTTAAACTTCGAATGGCAAGTCATCGAACGATAACCTTTGTGTTGGTCCAGCGCTAAAAAACGAAATGCCAGACTGCTGGTTTGATTTGAATTGGAGGCTACACGAATAATAAATTCACTGTAGACATTCACAAAATCTTCAGGTGCATCGAGATGCATCCAGATGATATTCCTTATCGGAAAATTATTTGGGACGACGATACGGATGAATTTCGAGAGTATTGTCTCACGGAACCGCCCCAGGACCATGCACCAGTATTGAAATTTCATTCTGCACCCAGATTCGAAACTGTATCGAAGCAAACCTTTTCTATCATCGCATTTCCTTCGAAACCATTGGGATTCATCACGCCAATCATCGCAACTGCAAAAATTAATCCAAAGGATATTCGCAATGCAAAAGTAATTCGTTATGTGCAATCAATTTAATTAAAATGGGATGATGAATTGTCTAGTTCACTGAAATAGCGATGGAATCATTTTAATAAGGATTACGAACGATCGAACAGCTCACCTTCCCCAGATGGGTAAATTACTCGCCTCATTCATTAAAATCTGTTGGGTTACATACACAAGGGGGAAAGTACTAGATTATTGTGAAACACGTAATGCAAGCTGGTACAAAAATAATCCTAAATAATCCGATATAATTCTCAATAATCCTTGAGAATGCATATCACTTTTCCATAGTTCTATAGAATAGATGCATATATGCATAATCTGAATATTTAACCAGGATGAACCACAACATTTCTTCCGTGATATCCATTTTTCAGTTTAATAATTTTGATTTTAGCTTGAGACACAAGCGCTATCAATAAACGTGTCACAATTTATCGTTTGTATTATCAGTGATGTTCACTTTTATAATTGTTTTTTCTGCAATTTATATCATTCTTCTGTATAAACCATACAATTTTACACGATTTTTGTAAGTTAAACGGATTAAATGCATAAATCCATAAAATATTGGCTACAGCGAATAATTTGTATAATTTATTTCTCTATGTGTATGGTCAAGTAAATAGCGCTTGTGACTCAAGCTAAAATCAAAAATATTAAACTGAAAATTGGATATCACGGAAGAAATTTACATGTTTTGGATTAGGTTCATCCTGGTTAAAAGTGATATGCATTCTCAAGGGTTATTGAGAATAATTTCGGATTACTTAGTATTATATTTGTACTAGATTGTATTACAATGTAATGTGTATTACAATAATAATCTATTAGTACGTTCCCTCTTTTACATTGATTTTGTGATGGTTCGTCGCATGCTAACGCAATCAATGTCTATTTGTGCCTTGAATATGTGGACGGCACAGTGCACACCAATTCACTACGCGCAAAGAGAAAGGTAGCTACAACAAAACAGCTAACTAATAGCTCTGAGCCTACATTTTGACGGCCCGAGTCCGACCGAAGCTCGATTAATTACTACTCGGAACCGACCGTTCCCGAATAGTTCGGTAGAAAGTCGGTCAGGCTGGGAATAACATCTTAATAACATTTCCAATTTTGACGTCCTCTCTTGCTGTTGAGAGCGTCATGATTTTTTTGAATTCGGTCAATCAGATCATTGAAACATATGGTGGATTCAACAGCAGAGATTCATATGTTGCGATGCGACGCTCTATATCATTGCTTTATTAACCGAATAGCGCCGATCACCTCAGTTCGACAAAGATGATGATGCCCGAGTCCGACCAAAACCCGATGAACAGTTCGGTTCGGAATCGGTCGGGCCTCGGACCAACTTGAGAACTCAGTAATAGTAACTATCATTTCAATTGGCTTGTGTGGCTCAGAGTTAGCGACTCTCAACGAGAGACGAACACTTAATGAATAATTCCGCATCGTACTCGCACTCAATTTATACTATTCCGACAAAGAGGAGAAATGACGTCCATTTTGAGCTGTTTCTGGTCAACGCGAATGTATAAATATGGTAACGCTGAGTTACAGAAAATTGCAAGTCATTACGATGAGATTTAAGTCCGAGTACTTAATAGAATTCAACATTGCGACTGCGCTTATTCATCCCATATTGATGAGTTTTGGCGATGTGATCGCATACGGTTTGAGAACACATGGCTCGATCAATCAAGAAAATCGTATTCTTGTAGCTGATAATGACAAAATTCGTTACATCTATGAGCTGAAGATAAACGATCATATCACCGAATATCGTGAGCGGATGAATGGGCTTATCCCTGAATATGTTTACTTACTATAACGAAGGTTCGACACGTCTTAATGGCCGTTCGGTTTCACGGGAGCTAATTTTTGGAATCTTAATGCAAATGACAAAAATGGATCTGGTTCGATCGAGTCGTTCAAGCTTTTGCGTGATAGCCAACGTTAAGTTGATATATATTCACATGCTGGATTGGTATTCGTATTTGCTCGCTTATCAGCTTTATTTCATCATTTCCATTATCATTTTCACGATCACAAGTTTCAAAGGAAAATGTTTCAACAATAAAAATGTTGAATCAGATCGGATTTGCCATGGTTTCCCGGATCAAATTGGTATTTATAGTCATTCACAAATATCATCCTACGCCCAATATTGTTCTTTGATTTTTACCTTTCAAAAGACGCAAATTCTGTGTCAGTAAATACTTAAAATAACGATGCATTCGTTTATTCTGATGAAAAATAGATAATATTTTCTAGATTAGCCATTCATGTAATAATTCAAGAGCAAACAGAACGAGTTATTTGCATGAACCGCAGATTCTCTCGAACTACCGAAACATCAAAGCAAGAATCAAGTAATCCGTCGACGCGTTCTGACTTTATCCGTTTGAGTTTTATCTCTTTCTTTCTTGTATATTTGAACATAAAAATTCATTTTATGCGAAGAGAATGTCTACGATGTGCGTAGCGAATATTTAAGAGCCTTCCATGTTTGCTTTAGACTTAAGCCTTTAGAAGACACGGTGCCCAACCGTGTGGGAATAATCCGAATATAGCCAGTCGACTAATTTGGTACATTGTGGCTGATTTCTGCTAGCTAGCTATGACTCAACTCGAGCAAATCAGACAACTACAATCGACTGCAGCATAATAAGAAGTGGCTATCGTTAGTTATCACAAAAGCTCTAGTTCATATGAGAACTTTTGAAATCTTTATTTTGTATAATTTGGTTCTGAATAATATTTAGACCAATTCGAAAAAGAACTTTTTAATTTTTTTTTTGGGTGACGGGTAAAATAACATTTCGCTAGAATTTGTGGTCAATTGTGTGCATTGAAATATAGGTCCTAGATGTAACTTAAGCAATTGAGATCGACTATCGATTTTCAAAACAGCCTAGCAAATCGCTTGTACTTCATTAATTGTATTGTATTCGCATGCGACTTCACATACATAAGTAGCAACTAAGGACTAAGCTTAAATATTTCGTACGACTTTCTTCACTTTAAGAGTTCGAGGACGACGCCCGCATAAGGGTCAACACCGAATTTTTTCGTTTCCACAGTAACGCTGCGAAGAAAAAGGAAAAAACACAACCATTCAAAAATCACGAATTTGTTTTGAATAACATAAAGATATATTACCTTTCAAAAAGAAATAATGAATGTATTGAAGCGGTGGCGACTTTCATTTTCGCGGGTACTTGAGCTCCGAAAATTCTAGGCAATTTAATGGTTTTTCGTTGCTTGCCCATATTCAAAACGACGATAAACATATCTGATTTGTGCTGTCTCTTATACACTAGCAAATCATCATCGATCGCTCTCAATGTGAAATCGCCATATTTCATAGTTGGACTTTGTCGCAGTTCAATTAATTTTTTGAAGACCAGCAAATGGCTTCTATTCTTTGATTTTTGTAATGCGATGTTGCATCGAGGGTAATCTTTTGAGACTGGAAGCCAAGTCTTATGAAATTCGCTGAATCCAGCATTTTTACTACTATCCCATTGAAGTGGTGTGCGCTCTGTGTCACGGGTGAAATCTATGAAATACTCTTCACCTGCTATTTTCCCTAGCGGATCGACGGAGTCTTTCCTTGAAATGTCCACATCAGTCATTCCTATTTCCTCACCCTGCAAATAATCATTGTATTATCGTTTATTAGACCTGTTTAATTGCCCTTAAAATTCTACATAAGATTCTTACATAATATGTGATCGTAATTCCAGGTAGAGTTTTTAACAGAATGTTGAATAAATCGATCCGCTTTCGGTTATATTGCGATCCAATTCGGTTAACGTCATGGTTCCCGAGCTGAAAATGATTGATTTAAGAAATAATGAGGTTATTTTTGGAATTATGCAAAACCCATTCGAATGTCATATAAATAATTGTGTTTTTCTGTATTCAAAAGTATATCATCCTACCTGCCAGTTTGCATGAATTTTGTCTCCTTTTGGCATATTGTTAATGCAAGATGAGATAATCGATGCGAATTCAACAGCGGTTGTTTCTTCGTCGGTGTTTTTGTTTTCGCAATCAAAGCACCAGATAAATTGCGAATTTAACGGAATGTGTGCTCCATATTCGACGATTTTCCCATTTTTAACTTTTCCATAATACTTCATAGTATTTTTAATATTTGTATAAGCTTCCGTCAAGAGAACACTAGTGGGAAAAAAAGCAAAAATTGAAATTTGAATTCAACATTTCTTTAACATTGTAAATTGAACATTCTCTAAATAAACACCACGAGTCCGGACTGACATAGAACATCCTGTCAACAGTTCTGATGCGTTTACATTGTAAAAATACTGTACAAAGCTTTTCAAAGTACTTACCGCGTTTCATCTTTAAATTCTGGCTCTTCAACAACTCGTCTCCACGAATAAACCAAATCAAAAGTTTCATCTTGATCGAAAGTAAGTGTATGATTTAAAGAGGAGAACTTCCATGGTCCACTGTCCCCACTAAGAGGCTCATCATCGTAATATCCATGACTATTTTGTGGGGCTTCATATAAATATGACACTGCATTAACTCGAAAACCACTCACACCTTTCCGAAGCCAATAGCGAATAACTTCATTCATTTCATCCCGTGTCGCCTTATTTCTGAAGTTCAAATCTGGCTGTTCATATAAAAATTGATGCAGGTAATATTCTTGTCTAGCGTCATTCCATTTCCAAGCACTGCCACCGAAGAAGCTTTTCCAATTACTTGGTGGCTGTCTCTTTCCATTTACTGTTTTCCCTTTGTTCCAAATGTAATAGTCCTTATATTTGTGATGGTCTTTATGTTTGGGATCGCTTGACGCTTTAAACCATTCATGCTGATCCGAAGTGTGATTTGGAACAAAATCCAAAATCAGTTTGATTCGCAATTCCTTGCAGCGTGCGACTAAACGTTCAAAATCATCCATTGTTCCAAATATTGGATCAATATCACGGAAATCGGAAATATCGTAACCAAAATCTTTTTGTGGACTCTTGAAAATTGATGAGAGCCACACTCCTGTCACGCCAATATATTCCAAATGATCCAAATTTTGTGTTATTCCATTTAGATCCCCGACTCCATCGCCATTACTGTCCTTGAATGAGCGTGGATAGATTTGATAGAAATGGCCGTATTCCCACCATTCGTCGGCGGCTGGAACCGCAGGTGCCATGAAGCACATTGCAAGTGCAACAATTGAAAGGAGATTTTTTCCCATCATCTTGAAGCAATTGATTTAAATAGAGTTTAGATTGATTACAATTAAAAACGAGGCGAATTGTTTGCGAATATTGCAGATAGAAATCTTCAAATGATCGATTTATCCAAAGTTTTCCAATGATTGAATCGACGTTATGAGACGGTATTTAAAAGGATTGCTGGCATGAAAAATATTTGAAAAGAATTTATTTGTGAACCGTGCCCTTCAAATTCCTATGTTAATATGAAACTAACGGATGATGTGTTTGATCGTCTTCAGTGAAGACAAATAACTCTGAGTTGTTTTGCGCACAAAGAATTCTGTTTACTTATGAATTTCTTCCCGTATTCTCGATCGTGGTTCAATTAATACATATTCATCATACACATCATCCATAAATATTTCATTTCCAGACGAAACACACTTTTTACATAGCCAAAATGTGATATGAAATTTCACACTGAGTGCTTCACGCATTTGCATAAAATTTCGAAATGATTGTGAAATAATTTAAAAAATAAATGGTTTTGCATACGTAAAACTAACTTCTCCGCACATTTCCCGAAAGTTTAGGGGTTTGCGAGTTATGTTTATTTCCCATTATATGATCATGTTACTTTGAGATTAAGTCACACAAAATTTCAAGCCATTACGATAAGATTTATTAACACTACAAATCGGCCGTGCTTTGTTGGCAATATTTGTATTTGGTTCTAACTCTCCAATAGTTAATAAATATTTTAGTATTGAAAAACACTACGCAAACTCGGGAAAATATAGATTCTGGTAGTGAAATAAGAGAAAGCACAATTTATTTTTCTCAAATCCCTACACAAAAAATGAAGTATCTGTAAAGAGTACCGGCAGCGGCTTGCATTTTCCAACTTTTATACAAAAGTGTTTGGAAAGCGATTTTACAGCCACTAGAACAACAACAACAACAACAAGCATTTATAGACCATTATTGCCCATTAGCTTCTGCTCTGTTTTTCAAAACAATTGCCTCACATACCCCTAACGATATCTCTCCATAAACACCGATCGAGATCCAAGTTTTGAGTTTCAACACACCACTCATATCCCCTCGCATTCAAATCATATTTAACCGAATCTAAATAACGTCGACGTGGTCTTCCCCTACCTCTCGGCCCATCAGCTTCGGCGAACAGAATCCGTTTCTGTAATCGCTCCTCTCCCACGCGTTTTACATTTTTCTCTCCTACCGAATCGATGTTTAAATCCCTTCGAATCGTCTGAATTCGGATTCTGTTTTCACACTGATCGCGTCGCGAGACTACTTTATTTCCATTAACCCTACAAACTCTTTATTTAACTTTTTATTTATTTACTTATTTATTTATTACGAATCCTAAATTTATACCAATATGTACAAGAGCTACGCAGTAACTGAGGTTTGACCAAAACCCGCAATTAACAATTTGCGCGAGTTGAACCTTCATTAAACACGAAAATATCAATTAAATAAGCAGCGCGTTTTCAATTGCTTGAAAATCAAAGTAGCTGAATGAAGCTTTGCCTTGGACTCAGGGTTAAGGCCATTGACTCGCTCACGATACTCGCTTTTGTACTCGGATCTTTTCAAGCCATAAATATAACGGATTTTATCATTATCAGCCATGCGAATACGATTCTCCTGATCAATTGAGCCATGGTCTCCCTAACCATAAGAGATCACATCACCATAGCTAAAAATGGGATCAATGAGCGCACAAGCAACATTACGCTTAACATAATTTGGTATGATATGCCGAGTATGGCGAATTCTACTCAACACACCGTAAACTTTTTGCATTTTCTCACTAATATGTTCCTCAAAATTCATATTTGAGTCAAATACAACACCGATATCTATCATATAGAAATTTATACGAATAGAATTATGCTTTGAACCGATAATCATAACCTTGGACTTGGCTTTATTCAGAGCTATACCACGACGCGAAACAAAATCGTTAATTTTATTTTAATCAAAATTTACTTTACTTATTCCTCCATTGATTTTATCAAAATTTACTTCGAGATGTGCCTGAAAATCATCTGCAAATAAGTGGCCAGTCATGTGTTCAGGTACATTGAGAATATCATTGAAATAAATTGAAAAAAAAAGTTTGGCCGAAGTTAGATCCCTGATGGACACCATTATCAATTTCAACACTATCTGATCCAGTATTACCGACTTTAACTGTTTGAGAAATATTACTATAAATTGATTTGATCAAACTTATAAAATTATTGTCGAAACAGTAAGATTCACACACTTCAAGCAAACCGGAATGTGGAACCGAGGGGAAAGCACTTTTGATGTCCAAAGAGACATAAATGACAACCTTTTTACGGTTGATAGACGATCTGATACTCTCTGATATGTTCAATAGCACAGTTGAGCAGCTGTGATTCTTGCGAAATCCAGACTGACGATCATGAATGATTAAATTCCAAAAAGTGGAAGACTTGTTCGTTGAGCAATATCGCGAATATTTTCGTTAAGACGGAAATTATACTGATCGGTCGGAATTCAGAAACGATTTGAGCGTTTGTGACTTTATTAAGAGGCCGAATAATAATTTTATTCCAATCAGCAGGATGCAAACCGTTGCGAATATAATATTGGGAGAACAAATTGAAAACCGCGCATTCGTTACTAACTTCATATCTATCATAGATGTCATTATTTTGACTTTGACAGCTATTGTATCTTAAAGAGGATAAAAAAATACATTGAAAACGATCTGTCAAACTTATCATTCAGTTGAATACACAAGTTTATTATTGCGTTGAAAATGTCGAGCTACGTGCCTACAAAACAGCATTTGCGGGAAGTTTTACTTTATTGGTTTAATCTGAAGAAAAATGCTTCCGAGAGTCATCGTTTGTTATGCGAAGCATATCCAGAATATGCTCCGTCGATTAGAACGTGCCAGGAGTGGTTTGCGCGGTTCAAAAGTGGTGATTTTGATGTGGAAGACAAAGAGCGTCCAGGCCAAGTGAAAAAGTTTGAAGACGAGGAGTTGGAAGCATTACTCGATGAAGACTCGTGTCAAACGCAAGAAAAACTTGCAAAATCATTGGGAGTGACACAACAATCCATCTCCTATCGTTTAAAAGCCATGGGAATGGTTCAAAAGCAAGGAAATTGGGTGCCATACGAATTGAAGCCGAGAGACATCGAACGCCGTTTTTTCACTTGTGAACAGCTGCTTCAAAGGCAAAAACGGAAGGGTTTTTTGCATCGTATTGTGACTGGTGATGAAAAGTGGATTCATTACGATAATCCGAAGCGAAAAAAATCGTATGGTTACCCCGGCCACGCATCAACATCGACGCCAAAGCCGAACATTCATGGCTCGAAGCTAATGCTGTGTATTTGGTGGGATCAGCTCGGCGTGATCTATTATGAGTTGTTGAAACCAAACGAAACCATCACAGGAGCATTGTACCGAACTCAATTGATGCGTTTGAGCCGAGCACTGAAGGAAAAACGGTCGGAAACGGTCGCAAGACACGATAAAGTTATTTTGCAACATGACAACGCTCGGCCACATGTTGCTCAGGTCGTTAAAACCTACTTGGAAACGCTTCGATGGGAAGTCCTACCCCACCCGCCGTATAGCCCAGACATTGCCCCTTCCGATTACCACCTCTTCCGATCAATGACACATGGCCTGGCTGAACAGCATTTCCATTCTTACGAGGAATGCAAAAAATGGGTCGATTCATGGATAGCCGAAAAAAGCACAGATTTCTTTCGACGCGGAATCCGTAATTTGCCAGAAAGATGGGAAAAAGTTGTGGCTAGCGATGGACAATACTTTGAATAATCAATTTGTAACCATTTTTCCATAATAAAGATCGAAATTTTGAAAAAAAAATGCGCGGTTTTCAATTTGTACTCCCAATACAATCACTTCCTATCTCAATATCAGACGCTTCATTCACTTCGACCTGCGCAAATTTTCCTCCTAATTTTGCTAAAAACTCTCTCGCTACATTCACATCTCGCAATCTGTCCACTTTCTTTCTTTTTATTGACCTCTGATAGCTTCTTACGCCACTCTTGCTAATGCACAGTTTGCTAGCTACCAAGTAGTGATCAGAGTCTAGTAGTCAAAACTTCTATACATTCTTGTATTTCAAACTGTTTTGCGTAAACTTGCTTCAACGATGACGTAATCGAGAAGAGATTTTCCACTCTGGCCAGGTTTATCCCACGAATGCATGTGAATTTTCTTGTGCTTGAAAAATAAATTAGTTATAACCAAATCTGAGCTCTGACAAAAATCGAGTAATCTCTTGTCACTACCATTCGCAGCAGACTCTTCACCAAAATGTCCCAGAACAGCGGAAAAATTTGGATCGTTTCTACCCACCCTCGCATTGAAATCGCCTAATATAATCACTCTTTCACTGCCCTTTCTATCGACTACATCATTCAGATCGATGTAGAAATCGTTCAAACGGTCCGGGTCTGCCCCTTCACATGGCGAATAAACACTCACAAATCTATAAATTGCCCCCCCCCCCCAATTTTAATCGAGATCCACATTAATCTTTCATTGACGAATCTATGACTGACCACCGAAGACTCTAAACTTTTGTGAATCAAAATCCCTACGCCCCAGTTAGCTCTTCCTCTAAGAACACCCGACAGAAATACGCGATAATTTCTTAGAGTATCCTCAAACTGTCCTTTAATACGAACATCACTCAAAGCTAAATTATCTAAACCAAGAACATTCGCTCTCTCAACTGATTCGAATTTCTTGGACTCAGAACCAATTTCAAAATCCCAATTGAGCTACCCGAAAACATTATCCGAATGAGCTGAAAACTAATCGACTTTTTCCCAATGAATGCCTTTTTGTGCGTTCATTTACGATTAATTTTAATTTTAATTTTAATTTTAATTTTTTGAGTTATCGTGTAAACAAATTTTTGCGTAAAACGTACAACTTACCAGACACGGACAAAAAGTTTCTCCGGGAATGGTTGCAATCGTTTATGTAGGTTCAAAATGCATAGCAATCTCATTGTGTTCGTTTTTAATTTTTTAGACCGATCGCAATACTTCTACACACACAGTGGTATAAAACACACCGCCTCTAAATTCAATCAATATGCATCAACACTCAAAACTCCAGGAAGTGTGCACGCACATCCAATGTTAAAATTCCAAGTCTGTATATGACTACGCCAATCGTTTTGTTTGTGTAAAAAAGTACGCAAACGCTGTGTTGATTTCATATCATCGTGTTGGCACAATCAAGAAATATTCATAATATTTTTGAAGAACTGAACGAAACACATGCTGAATCAAATTATTATTTTATTTTTCCGCTTTGTAATTTTCTCAAGGAGATACAAGACCAAGGACTTTTTTCGACTCGCTGGCGCCCTGGTTCAAACATTTTTTGGCGCCCCTTAAATTGAACGAGAAAAAAACAACATCAATTGAATGTGTTTAAAGAATAATATTTTGTCTTAATCTTAGTAAAATACACAAAAGAAAATCTATGACCAATATTCATGCATTTCTCCTATTATGTATAATAAAGCAATACTCCATAACAATGGGTAACATTGAATTAGTTTTCTTCTATTATTGAACTATTTATACAGCACGAGAGTGATAATAATATCCATTACGGTATACCAGGTGTTTAACCTTAAATCCGCTGGGAATAACATCTTAATAACATTTCCAATTTTGACGTCCTCTCTTGCTGTTGAGAGCGTCATGATTTTTTTGAATTCGATCAATCAAATCATTGAAACATATGGTGGATTCAACAGCAGAGATTCATATGTTGCGATGCGACGCTCTATATCATTGCTTTATTAACCGAATAGCGCCGATCACCTTAGTTCGAGAGAGATGATGATGCCCGAGTCCGACCAAAACCCGATGAACAGTTTGTTTCGGAATCGGTCGGGCCTCGGACCAACTTGAGAACTCAGTAATAGTAACTATCATTTCAATTAATAGAGAATAAATGAAATTAAATATTTAGGTTTACATATTGACTCTGAATTAAATTGGAACTCACAAGTCAATTACGTTATCAAAAAGGTAAAATCATATGTCGGCATCTTCAGAAGAATTGCCTTCATATGCAGTGATACAGTCGAAAGAATGTTGTATTATTCATATTTTAACTCAAATATTAGTTACTTGCTAACTATTTGGAGCGGTACTAAGAAAGAAAATATCAAAAAAATCAAAGTTCTTCAGAACAAGTGCTTGAGAAATCTCTTTTTCAATAAATACAGTATCGGAAACATGAAAACTGATGATTTATACAAAGAACATAATATCATGGAATTTGATAAATTAATTGAGTTTGAATTGAAAATGAATTTTCATAAAATAATAAAAAAACAATTGAAAGCTGATGTCAAACTCGAGTCAAACAACAACTTTCATGATCATAATACTAGACAAGCAAACAAATTTCATAAAATTAAAACAAAGAATAATTGGAGTGCATTGTCTGTTTCCAATCGGGGAATTGATGCTTACAATCAAATTGCTTCACCTTTAAAAAATCTGGAAAACATGGAAACATTTAAGAGAAATATTAAAAAATTAATTTCAACTGAACAAATGTCCAAATATAAACCAAAAAAAAGAAAAATTAAAATCAAAAGATTGAATAAGAACTTAATCTTAAGAATTTGAGATGTTACCATTAATTATAAGAGCGTATATGTATACAACTACATCTGCTGAATAAATAAATAAATAAATAAATTGGCTTGTGTGGCTCAGAGTTAGCGACTCTCAACGAGAGACGAACACTTAATGAATAATTCCGCATCGTACTCGCACTCAATTTATACTATTCCGACAAAGAGGAGAAATGACGTCCATTTTGAGCTGTTTCTGGTCAACGCGAATGTATAAATATGGTAACGCTGAGTTACAGAAAATTGCAAGTCATTACGATGACATTTAAGTCCGAGTACTTAATAGAATTCAACATTGCGACTGCGCTTATTGATCCCATATTGAGTTTTGGCGATGTGATCGCATACGGTTTGGGAACACATGGCTCGATCAATCAAAAAAATCGTATTCTTGTAGCTGATAATGACAAAATTCGTTACATCTATGAGCTGAAGATAAACGATCATATCACCGAACATCGTGAGCGGATGAATGAGCTTATCCCTGAATATGTTCACTTACTATAACGAAGGTTCGAAACGTCTTAATGGTCAATTGCGCGTAATGGTTAAGCCACAATCAGAGCTCGACATGCGGTCATTCGGTTTCACGGGAGCTAATTTTTGGAATCTTAATGCAAATGACAAAAATTGATCTGGTTCGATCGAGTCGTTCAAGCTTTTGCGTGATAGCCAACGTTAAGTTAATATATATTCACATGCTGGATTGGTATTTGTATTTGCTCGCTTATCAGCTTTATTTCATCATTTCCATTATCATTTTCACGATCACAAGTTTCAAAGGAAAATGTTTCAACAATAAAAATGTTGAATCAGATCGGATTTGCCATGGTTTCCCGGATCAAATTGGTATTTATAGTCATTCATAAATATCATCCTACGCCCAATATTGTCTCTTTGATTTTTACCTTTCAACAGACGCATATTCTGTGTCAGTAAATACCAGAGGTCGTAGTCTATGTGCAAAAAGCACATAGTCTGCATATGTGCATTTGCATGCATATTCTTTAAAATGTGCTCCGGCTACCACAAACACGGTGCGTGCGGCACCAACCTACCGCAATGAAACAATGCGCCACGCTTCACTTCCACAAGTCGCATAGCGCATGCCGCTTACAATCGATACGGACCCGTGCACGGGACGTGCGCATGGTAGCACAAAACGGAGCACACCAATTGCACATTTGTGTTCATATGCATGCACATAAAAGATGTGATCATTTGTGTGCATGTGCTAATGCTCTGGTAAATACTTAAAATAACGATGCATTCGTTTATTCTGATGAAAAATAGATAATATTTTCTAGATTAGCCATTCATGTAATAATTCAAGAGCAAACAGAACGAGTTATTTGCATGAACCGAAGATTCTCTCGAACTACCGAAACATCAAAGCAAGAATCAAGTAATCCGTCGACGCGTTCTGACTTCATCCGTTTGAGTTTTATCTCTTTCTTTCTTGTATATTTGAACATAAAAATTCATTTTATGCAAAGAGAATGTCTACGATGTGCGTAGCGAATATTTAAGAGCCTTCCATGTTTGCTTTAGACTTAAGCCTTTAGAAGACACGGTGCCCAACCGTGTGGGAATATTATTCGAATAATCCGAATACGAGTAGCCAGTCGACTAATTTGGTACATTGTGGCTGATTTCTGCTAGCTAGCTATGACTCAACTCGAGCAAATCAGGCAACTACAATCGACTGCAGCATAATAAGAAGTGGCTATCGTTAGTTATCACAAAAGCTCTAGTTCATATGAGAACTTTTGAAATCTTTATTTTGTATAATTTGGTTCTGAATAATATTTAGACCAATTCGAAAAAGAACTTTTTAATTTTTTTTTTGGGTGACGGGTAAAATAACATTTCGCTAGAATTTGTGGTCAATTGTGTACATTGAAATATAGGTCCTAGATGTAACTTAAGCAATTGAGATCGACTATCGATTTTCAAAACAGCCTAGCAAATCGCTTGTACTTCATTAATTGTATTGTATTCGCATGCGACTTCACATACATAAGTAGCAACTAAGGACTAAACTTAAATATTTCTTACGACTTTCTTCACTTTAAGAGTTCGAGGACGACGCCCGCATAAGGGTCAACACCGAATTTTTTCGTTTCCACAGTAACGCTGCGAAGAAAAAGGAAAAAACACAACCATTCAAAAATCACGAATTTGTTTTGAATAACATAAAGATATATTACCTTTCAAAAAGAAATAATGAATGTATTGAAGCGGTGGCGACTTTCATTTTCGCGGGTACTTGAGCTCCGAAAATTCTAGGCAATTTAATGGTTTTTCGTTGCTTGCCCATATTCAAAACGACGATAAACATATCTGATTTGTGCTGTCTCTTATACACTAGCAAATCATCATCGATCGCTCTCAATGTGAAATCGCCATATTTCATAGTTGGACTTTGTCGCAGTTCAATTAATTTTTTGAAGACCAGCAAATGGCTTCTATACTTTGATTTTTGTAATGCGATGTTGCATCGAGGGTAATCTTTTGAGACTGGAAGCCAAGTCTTATGAAATTCGCTGAATCCAGCATTTTTACTACTATCCCATTGAAGTGGTGTGCGCTCTGTGTCACGGGTGAAATCTATGAAATACTCTTCACCTGCTATTTTCCCTAGCGGATCGACGGAGTCTTTCCTTGAAATGTCCACATCAGTCATTCCTATTTCCTCACCCTGCAAATAATCATTGTATTATCGTTTATTAGACCTGTTTAATTGCCCTTAAAATTCTACATAAGATTCTTACATAATATGTGATCGTAATTCCAGGTAGAGTTTTTAACAGAATGTTGAATAAATCGATCCGCTTTCGGTTATATTGCGATCCAATTCGGTTAACGTCATGGTTCCCGAGCTGAAAATGATTGATTTAAGAAATAATGAGGTTATTTTTGGAATTATGCAAAACCCATTCGAATGTCATATAAATAATTGTGTTTTTCTGTATTCAAAAGTATATCATCCTACCTGCCAGTTTGCATGAATTTTGTCTCCTTTTGGCATATTGTTAATGCAAGATGAGATAATCGATGCGAATTCAACAGCGGTTGTTTCTTCGTCGGTGTTTTTGTTTTCGCAATCAAAGCACCAGATAAATTGCGAATTTAACGGAATGTGTGCTCCATATTCGACGATTTTCCCATTTTTAACTTTTCCATAATACTTCATAGTATTTTTAATATTTGTATAAGCTTCCGTCAAGAGAACACTAGTGGGAAAAAAAGCAAAAATTGAAATTTGAATTCAACATTTCTTTAACATTGTAAATTGAACATTCTCTAAATAAACACCACGAGTCCGGACTGACATAGAACATCCTGTCAACAGTTGTGATGCGTTTACATTGTAAAAATACTGTACAAAGATTTTCAAAGTACTTACCGCGTTTCATCTTTAAATTCTGGCTCTTCAACAACTCGTCTCCACGAATAAACCAAATCAAAAGTTTCATCTTGATCGAAAGTAAGTGTATGATTTAAAGAGGAGTACTCCCATGGTCCACTGTCCCCACTAAGAGGCTCATCATCGTAATATCCATGACTATTTTGTGGGGCTTCATATAAATATGACACTGCATTAACTCGAAAGCCACTCACACCTTTCCGAAGCCAATAGCGAATAACTTCATTCATTTCATCCCGTGTCGCCTTATTTCTGAAGTTCAAATCTGGCTGTTCATATAAAAATTGATGCAGGTAATATTCTTGTCTAGCGTCATTCCATTTCCAAGCACTGCCACCGAAAACACTGTTCCAATTACTTGGTGGCTGTCTCTTTCCATTTACTGTTTTCCCTTTGTTCCAAATGTAATAGTCCTTATATTTGTGATGGTCTTTATGTTTGGGATCGCTTGACGCTTTAAACCATTCATGCTGATCCGAAGTGTGATTTGGAACAAAATCCAAAATCAGTTTGATTCGCAATTCCTTGCAGCGTGCGACTAAACGTTCAAAATCATCCATTGTTCCAAATATTGGATCAATGTCACGGAAATCGGAAATATCGTAACCAAAATCTTTTTGTGGACTCTGGAAAATTGATGAGAGCCACACTCCTGTTACGCCAATATATTCCAAATGATCCAAATTTTGTGTTATTCCATTTAGATCCCCGACTCCATCGCCATTACTGTCCTTGAATGAGCGTGGATAGATTTGATAGAAATGGCCGTATTCCCACCATTCGTCGGCGGCTGGAACCGCAGGTGCTATGAAGCACATTGCAAGTGCAACAATTGAAAGGAGATTTTTTCCCATCATCTTGAAGCAATTGATTTAAATAGAGTTTAGATTGATTACAATTAAAAACGAGGCGAATTGTTTGCGAATGTTGCGGATAGAAATCTTCAAATGATCGATTTATCCAAAGTTTTTCATTGATTGAATCGTCGTGATGGGACGGTATTTAGAAGAATCGCTGGCATGAAAAATATTTGAAAAGAATTTATTTGTGAACCGTGCCCTTGAAATTCCTATGTTAATATGAAACTAACGGATGATGTGTTTGATCGTCATCAGTGAAGACAAATACGTCTGAGTTGTTTTGCGCACAAAGAATTCTGCTAACTTATGAATTTCGATCGATGTACAATCGATGAATATTCATCATACACATCATCCATAAATATTTCATTGCCAGGTCAAACACTATTATTTTTACATAGCCACAATGTAATTTGGAATTTTTACACTGAGTGTGCCTGTGCGTGTGCACGCACATGTTGACAGTTGCAGATTTGCATAGAATTTGGACATGATAGCAAACAATTATTTCAAAAACACCCACCGCCTCTTAAATCAAAACATGTGCTTTGCAATGTGCGTAAACACTGAAAACGAAAGAAAGGGTGTGCACACAAAAAATAAATAATAGTTTGAAACGTTATCGTTTAATCAAAAAGTGAATTAGACACGATTGTGTCTTTTTCGTACATTTTTGAATAATAATTCATTTTCTATAATGTGAGCATTTAAAACTGAACGATCAAAATTCGTTAACTACACTGTCCCACAAAATCACAGAATCACGAAAGTCATTCTAAATGCCATCAAGTGCATTTTTGAAGAACTGAACAAAACACATGCTTAATCAAACTATTACTCCAATTGATTACATCAACATTAGTTGAAATATCGTGTATTTATCTATATTCAGACGAACATTTGGGCAGAAGTTATTTTGGAAAAATAAATGTTATTAAGTCACCAGATGGAGTTAGTTATGGTGTTCATTCGACCCATTGTGAGTCCGGAAATTTCGCAAGGAGATGCAAGACCATATGTCCGACTTAGAACAAACTTCTCCCAGCAGTATATAAATAAATGGAAACAATCGCAATGAAAATGCGACAATAAGCTTTCCTACGAACATAATAACCGGCCGGAAGATATGAAGGAAATCAGCCTCGACGTATAGCCGGGACAAATAATATCAAATAATAAGATATCTTATTACTTATATCTAAATAAAATAATAAAATTGTACTAAGTAACATGAATTAAAAGAGTGATGTTTTTTTGTAAGCCGATGTTGACTCACACATATGGACACATTGCTAGCAAACTTTTCCATTGGTAATCAAAGATTATTTCGACTGCAACAACTATCGGGGAATTTCTCTATTGAGCGTTGTCGGTAAAGTATATAGTGCAATTTTGGAAAAGAGAAAAAGAGCTATTGTCGAATCGCTCTTGGATGAAACTCAATCGTGTTTCCGACAATTTTTTTGCATGAGACAACTAATGGAGAAATTCCTTGAAAGAAATAGCAAACTGTACATCTGTTTCGTAGATTCGTAGAAAGCTTATGGCTGCATTCCCAGATCTAAGTAAGTTGAGGTCCGTCTTGGCCGAATTTGGTATGAATGAGATTCTCCGTCTTCTCAACGCGATTAACAGTTTGCACGCAAATAGTAAAGCAGCAGTGAGAGTGGATTGGAGATTTGAGTGAATGGTTTGGAGTACGTAATGCGACAGGGATGTAAAATTTCACCACTTCTATTCATTATATGGACAAACTGATCCAAACAGCCAATTTAAGGGGTACAGTACCTTTGATGGACAATATTATCTCTGCACTTGCTTACGCAGATGATTTGATACTGTTTGGCAATTCTGAAGTGGAGCTGCAAAATAGTATTATTTGGAAGGAGCTTGTACGAACTTCGGAATGACCATTAGCGGCACAAAAACTCAAGTTACGCATGTGGGCAAAACGCGAAGGCCAATTCGTTGCACATTGAATGGCAACTTGTTAAAACAAGTTTCCCAACTCAAATATTTGGGTTGCATCTTTTCGGAAGATGGCAAGTTTAATGAAGAGTTTGGACAACTTAGGGCTAATGGAAATAAAGCAGTAGCGCAACTTAGATCACACCTTTTCAAAAAACGTGAATTGAGTACAGAAACAAAGATGATTCACGGGTCAATCTTCAGACCAACTATTCTATATGGTACCGAGAGCTGAGTTGATTCTGAGAATTTGATTCATGATTTGGAAGTGTCTGATATGAAAGTGTTGAGAATGATTTCGGGAGTCTCGCGCCGCGATCAGTGGGAAAACAGAATCTGGAATGAGACGATTCGGGGGGATTTAAACGTCGATTCGGTAGGAGTGGAAGCAAGAAAATCCAGACTGAGATGGTTTGGTCATGTTAAACGCATGGGAGAAGAGCGATTACCGAAACGGATTCTGTTCGCCGAAGCTGATGGGCCGAGAGGTAGGGGTAGACAACGTAGACGTTATTTAGTATCGGTTAAATATGATTTGAATGCGAGGGGATATGAGTGGTGTGTTGAAACTCAAAACTTGGCTCTCGATCGGGGTTTGTGGAGAGGTTTCGTTAGGGGTAAATGAGGCATTTTGTTTCGTAAAACAGACCAGACACTGAAAGGCATTAATGGTCTATAAATGCTTGTTTTTGTTGTTGTTGTTGTTGTTGAAGCATTTGCCGTAGCATTGAATAAAACGTTAAGAAAAATCAAAATAATCGTGGCTTACATATATGATACCAGCAGACAGAACTATTGCGTTTGCATCAGTATTCAGACGGAATGCTTGATAAATACTATTAGTAGTACAAATTGAAAACCGCGCATTCGTTACTAACTTCATATCTATCATAGATGTCATTATTTTGACTTTGACAGCTATTGTATCTTAAAGAGGATAAAAAAATACATTGAAAACGATCTGTCAAACTTATCATTCAGTTGAATACACAAGTTTATTATTGCGTTGAAAATGTCGAGCTACGTGCCTACAAAACAGCATTTGCGGGAAGTTTTACTTTATTGGTTTAATCTGAAGAAAAATGCTTCCGAGAGTCATCGTTTGTTATGCGAAGCATATCCAGAATATGCTCCGTCGATTAGAACGTGCCAGGAGTGGTTTGCGCGGTTCAAAAGTGGTGATTTTGATGTGGAAGACAAAGAGCGTCCAGGCCAAGTGAAAAAGTTTGAAGACGAGGAGTTGGAAGCATTACTCGATGAAGACTCGTGTCAAACGCAAGAAAAACTTGCAAAATCATTGGGAGTGACACAACAATCCATCTCCTATCGTTTAAAAGCCATGGGAATGGTTCAAAAGCAAGGAAATTGGGTGCCATACGAATTGAAGCCGAGAGACATCGAACGCCGTTTTTTCACTTGTGAACAGCTGCTTCAAAGGCAAAAACGGAAGGGTTTTTTGCATCGTATTGTGACTGGTGATGAAAAGTGGATTCATTACGATAATCCGAAGCGAAAAAAATCGTATGGTTACCCCGGCCACGCATCAACATCGACGCCAAAGCCGAACATTCATGGCTCGAAGCTAATGCTGTGTATTTGGTGGGATCAGCTCGGCGTGATCTATTATGAGTTGTTGAAACCAAACGAAACCATCACAGGAGCATTGTACCGAACTCAATTGATGCGTTTGAGCCGAGCACTGAAGGAAAAACGGTCGGAAACGGTCGCAAGACACGATAAAGTTATTTTGCAACATGACAACGCTCGGCCACATGTTGCTCAGGTCGTTAAAACCTACTTGGAAACGCTTCGATGGGAAGTCCTACCCCACCCGCCGTATAGCCCAGACATTGCCCCTTCCGATTACCACCTCTTCCGATCAATGACACATGGCCTGGCTGAACAGCATTTCCATTCTTACGAGGAATGCAAAAAATGGGTCGATTCATGGATAGCCGAAAAAAGCACAGATTTCTTTCGACGCGGAATCCGTAATTTGCCAGAAAGATGGGAAAAAGTTGTGGCTAGCGATGGACAATACTTTGAATAATCAATTTGTAACCATTTTTCCATAATAAAGATCGAAATTTTGAAAAAAATGCGCGGTTTTCAATTTGTTCTCCCAATAAACAAAACATTGTATTTCTATTTATTGTGTGACTGTTTCCCTTTGTGGTTACTTTTTGTTCCGATCAACAAAACTTTTTTGATCGCTGTTTAATAAGCTTTCGCTAGTTAGAAACCTATCCACGTCAAATGCTTCATTAAAATTTCCATAAAACACATTTTCTATCATATTTGCGCTAGTTAAAATACAGTTTTTAGTTACCAATATCAGTTTTATAACGATATGCAGTGGAACAAGTGTCGTTTCGAACAGTGCTTGGAAAAAAACTCACGTGGAAATTGTGTGATCCGTTAGTTTCACACACCGACATTTTCGTAGCAACCACAATTTTCGTCAATTTTGCAGTTTGTGCTCTTCAACTCGCTTGTTCTCAAACTTAAATTGGAACGAACAGTTCTTTGCGGTCGTCGAATTTTACAATTATTCTTATACTCAGTTGATATCTGTTCATATGACAGGTCATTTTCACAATAAGCACACACAGCTTCTGTGTGGTTTCTTTCAGATGTATGAGTGTACTGCACAGGGTTCTACACCATTTATGTCAAATTGTTGTAGAGAAATGCCATTGGATCATTTCTCAGTAGATTGACGTTTTAATATGAAATTCAAATATTTCTACAGCAATTTGACATAAATGGTGTAGAACCCTGCGCAGTACACTTATACATCTGAAAGAAACCACACAGAAGCTTCATTGGAATTATCCTGTTTTGGTTTACCTCTATACCAGATGTGGCACGAATATTATTCAAATTTATTATTGACTTTCCGTCAAATGTCAAATCCACTCTAAAAGTTGTGTTAACTTTCACAGAATAGCTACCAAGAGTAATATGCACTCAAAACATCACTTATAATTATAAGGCTAATTTGTACCATTTGTGTCAGTTCATACCACAACAGGGATGGTTTGAATATATTTAAACAGCATTGGTATAGAGGAGCTGTCATTTGAAACACTGTGTTATTTTCCATCGTTTCGTTGAGATCCGTTTATTTTAGTTGAATGGATTGTTATTTCCACTGAGAAGCAGCCTACGAGGGCTCAAACGACTATGAGTGTTTTGACGCAATTTGTGATTACTTGTTGATACATTAACGAAAAGGTTAACATTTATTCACCAAAAATTGTTATTGAATTTAAATAATTGTAAAAAAACACGATATTTTGTTACTTTCATATGTGATTTTTTGCTATAAATCTGAATTTATATTCATTTGGAATTCGAATCCCTATTAAAACGTTGGAATGTATATCAGTTAAATCCGATTTTTCGTTGCATTGACAGCAACGGCGCTAGCTAAGCTCTATGATTAGATTGCGGATGGCTCGCTGCCTATAGGCATAATTTGGATTCACGATTGGAGCGTACATTGGACTGACATTCCTCCTCTCACACAGGAATGCGTTTAGAATGTTATTGAATTCCAAGAATTTGTCACACAGTGCGAAAAAAATTGGTAAATTCGAGTCATTTGATAGTAAACAATGAATTGCCGGTAGGGATGATTTGCTCTAATTTTGATCTACACTCTAATCATAACCTAACGGCGAAAATGAACCTTATTTCATATAAAGGGTGATTCATTTAGAGGCGATTTTTTCAATAGGGGTTTTTGACAGATCACGCGTGGGAAATGTCAAACTGTCATGGTATTTTTATTCAGTAAGGTTTGCCATTTCATCATAAAAAGACTTAGCTCCGCAAAGAGTCTACAAACAATTCAGCTTTATTACGAAAATCAACGTTCTGTGAGAAATGTGTTTCGTGCGCTTAGAACAAGTAATGGTCGACATAATCGGCCTGTCGAGACCACTATTCGGCATACCATCAAAAAATTGGAATCCCAATTTACATTATTGGATGATAGTCGACCAAATATTTAGATTAAATCGTAGACCAAAATTATAAATAGAACACTCAAAGTCCAAATTTGGAGAATTGCCCTTACATTTTGTAGTCTGCGGGAAATTTAAGTTAAAACCAAATGTTATGTCAAATACTGTTCGATGCATGCATGCTATGATGTTATGAAGCTGAACACCATAAAAGAGACAATAAAATAAATTAAATTATATTAAAGTTTCTTTATTATCGATGATTTTAATGTTTTTATACTAAAATATCGTAATTTCCAAAAAAAAAATTAAAATCCTTCAATGTATACGTATCCATATAAATAAGTAAGGGTAAAGTGGCCATATTTGGACCTACAACTTTTTATGCACCAAATTCGGACCCAAGCCTTTATTTATATGTGCAATAAGGCTCATTTTAGCAGTTAGATCGTAATTTGAGACTAGGTCCAAATCAGGCCACTTTACCAGTATAAGCAATTATTTGAAAATTGTATGGATTCTTTTGAAATGTATTTTTTGTGTGTGAGAAAAACTTATGTCTTTTGTCAGATAAGTTCTCAGTGTCAACTGTAAGTACGTATGACCTCTAAATTATTATACACACTAATAAAATTATTTGTCAATAATCTTTCAGAATCAACATAATATACGTCACCGTACGTTTGTATAATAGTTATGTATTTTCAACGAATATTGTAAGAAGCAGACGACCAATACGTGTATTGACAGCACTGCAACAACTGAGCCCAATGCGTATGCGTGTATTGTTCATCAACTTTTCACAATATTTGTATGAAATTCAGAAATATTATAGAGAAACAACCGGTGACGTTAATTGTATTGATTCCGTGAGAGAATTGTCAAAGAATTATGAGTGTACATGCCTTCAATAAACAGTCCGATAAGAAAACTCAACAGATTCCATCGATTAGGTACTTCCGCAGGTTACAAAACTATTTCTTCGACTACTTGGGATCCAAGATGTAAAGAACACGTTGGCTTTTTCTTGTAGAGAATAAATTTAAAAATTACTGATCGAAAAATAAAATTCCATCATGAAATTCAGCGCGTATTCTGGTAAGATTTCCAACGCATTTCGTGAGGGAATTTTAAATATTCATTGAAAGTGACAACAGGGTGACTCGTTTCAGCTGAAATTCATTGAAAAAATAAATACTCTTGACATTGCTATATACAGGCCATGTTAAAAGGTATGTATGTTGGGCCTCACAATGAAATATTTATGGGTGCTGTTTATGAAGAATTTTTATCAATTGTTACCTCGATCGAGAATGCGTCAAGAAATTTATTTAAGATACATCGTGCGCACAACAATACAACCGTTTTTCTATTTGTATATCCTATTTACATTGGAATTTCAAGGGCACGGTTCACAAATAAGCTCATTGGAATTTTTCTTGGCTGAGAGAAATAGCGCCCAACACTTCTATGCAATCATTTTATTCAGAAACTTTAAATGAATCGATTATACAAATACTTCATCTCGTTTTTGATTGCAAGCAATCTAACTCTCAACTATATTTAAAACAATTGCTTCATGATAATGGGAAAAAATCTCCATTCAATTGTTGCAATTTTAATGTGCCTCATGGCACCTACAGTTCCAGCCGCCGACGAATGGTGGGAATACGGCCATTTCTATCAAATCTATCCACGCTCATTCAAGGACAGTAATGGCGATGGAGTCGGGGATCTAAATGGAATAACACAAAATTTGGATCATTTGGAATATATTGGCGTAACAGGAGTGTGGCTCTCACCAATTTTCAAGAGTCCGATGTTAGATATTGGTTATGATATATCCGATTTCCGTAATATTGATCCAATATTTGGAACAATGGATGATTTTGAACGTTTAGTCGCACGCTGCAAGGAATTGCGAATCAAACTGATTTTGGATTTTGTTCCAAATCACACTTCGGATCAGCATGAATGGTTTAAAGCGTCAAGCGATCCCAAACATAAAGACCATCACAAATATAAGGACTATTACATTTGGAACAAAGGGAAAACAGTAAATGGAAAGAGACAGCCACCAAGTAATTGGAACAGTGTTTTCGGTGGCAGTGCTTGGGAATGGAATGACACTAGACAAGAATATTACCTGCATCAATTTTTATCTGAGCAACCAGATTTGAACTTACGATATATGCCTGCAGTGGAGGGTATAAAGGATGTGATGCGTTTTTGGCTGCGAAAAGGGTGTGGACGGCTTTCGAGTTGATGCAGCGTCATTTTTTGTTGAATCCTCAATAAATGAGAATGGATATTATGATGACGAGCTCTTAGTGGAGAATGCACTCAACATGAATGGTGCTATTATAAGCATACTGAGACTTTTGACCAAAACGAATGTTTTGATTTAGTTTATTCGTTCAGAAAGCTAGTCGAAGAGCCAGAGTTTAGTAGTGAAAAGCGGTAAGTTATTGAAACTTATTGAGTGAAACCAATATTCAGCGGAATACTATTTTGATATTCATCAGTATTCTCATGACGGAGAGTTATACGAATTTAGAAAAAAATGTAAGATATTATGGAAAAGTTGAAAATGGGAAAATCGTCGAATATGGAGCACAAATTCCTTTCAATATGCAATTTATCGTGTGCTTTGATTGCAAAAACCGGTTCACCAATCCAAATACAACCGCTTTTGAAATTGAGCATCGGATCACTTCTTGGATTAACAATATGCCAAAAGGAGAAAGGATTCATGCAAACTGGGTAGTAAGTTCTTGCGTTTTTGAAAATAAATATAAATAATTATATGATTTTTCCATGAGTTGAATACGATACCAAGAGAAAAAATTTATTCTTTTACGCATTAATCGTTTTCAGATGGGAAATCATGACAACAGAAGACCTGCAACGAAATATTCTCCAGAACGGACCGATATATTCAACATTTTGTCGAAAACGTTGCCTGGAATTACGGTTACATACTATGTAAGTATTAACGCAATATTCTTGTGTACATAACAAAGAGTTATTGATCAGTTCTCCTCGTATAATGAATATTTGCAGGGTGAAGAAATTGGTATGACTGATGTGGAAATACCATTGGAAGCAATCACTGATTCGCAAGCGCTAAGATTGGGTGGCATGTTTTCACGTGATTCAAAGCGAACACCGCTTCAATGGGATAGTAGTAAAAATGCTGGATTCAGTGAAGCTGACAAAACGTGGCTTCCAGTTGGTAAAAATTACACTACAGTTAACGTTAAAGCACAAAAATCAGCAAAGGCGAGCCATTTGCAGGTCTTTAGAAAATTGATAGCGCTGCGTGAGAGTTCAACTATGAAATATGGCGATTTAAAAATTAGAGCACTCGATGATGATCTGCTTGTGTATAAAAGACAGCACAAATCTGATATGTTTATCGTCGTTTTGAATTTGGGAAAGCAACAAAAAACTGTCAACTTGTTTAGCATTTTTGGAGACCTATTGCCCGCAAAAATGGAAGTCGCCGTCGCTTCAATCAATTCGAAAACTCTTGATAATGGGTAATATTCCGATATTTTTATCCAATAATTTTTCTAATTGTATTTTCTTCTTCTCTTCACAGCCATGTTGTGAACACGAAACAAGTCGACATACAGCCTGAAGTTGGTGTGGTACTCAAGACAGCAGTAGAATTGAAGAAAAAAGCAAGAATAAAAAGCAAAAGTAGAAATTCTTTATATAAGTTAACTCTTTGTTTGAGAGAATTGTTCCCTAAAACCATAGAAATTGACTGATTCATATTCTGTAAAATCGTCTAAATTCTGGAAATCATCAAAAAATTACAATGCAAATCCATTCCGGTCGCTTTTTACAATCTTTAGACAGACATTTTGCTTTTTCTCTTAATAACACGAAAAAATTGCATTTAAACCTTTTACATTGAATAAATGAACGATTTCCGGAATTTAGACACTTTTCCAAAACAGACTTGGAATTTACACATTGTGTGTGCGTGCACCTGCACATTTTGATAGCTGCACACAGGCTTAATATGCACTGCGCCAGCTCTTGTATTTACAGTGCATCTACACAACTTCTGTGCATTTTCGACATTTTTGCAGTAACATATCTTCTATACAAACTCAAATATATTTGTGTAGAGGTTTGGTTTCTGTCATTGCTACTCAGCTGTGTGTGCACGAACATTTGGATTGCATTTTGGCATTACCAACCACATTAAGTCTGGCGGCGACACAGTGCGTAAATTCCGTGTCTGTTCTGGAATATGGACGTTTGCGATATTCCCCAAAAATTATTCACTCCACTTTTCAGAGTCTTGAAATGATATAATTCCGAAGTAAAATTACACCTAAAATTTAAAATTTCAATATTTATTCACTATATATTAGTATAAATTTGTACTGTTCTATTCATCGCATTTGCTACGCAACATTACATTGAAATTAGTATATTAGTAAATATATTGCGACAAAGGTCAATACTCCAACAATTATGATTGAAACTTTGCCTGATTGAAAAGGTTATGGACGGAGAAGTGTATACAAAATTGGGATGGTACTCAGAAAGTAGAAACAAGTGTGATAGCCTTTCTAGAAGTCTCAAAAACCATTTTTCCACAATCATTGAAAGAACTCTATGAACTTTGCGCTTATTTTTTTAAAGGCGAAAATCAAATCTAGGGGTTATCCTGAAGTCATCATAACTTCAAATGTTGATAGAGCCGCACCATTAAGTGAATCGTCATATTCATGTTGATCAACAATATCTTAAATAAAACTCTTTCAATGCTTTGCATTCGATCACAAATTCAATTACTTCATCCGATGACCACAAATTGTTTCAAATCAAATCATGTCATAAATGTTCATGTATCAACCAACTGTAACAATTTAAAGCGGCAATGATAGATATGCAGACATCAAAAAGTGCCAACTTATTAGTATGAGGTCGTTCCTATATGAAGCATCGCATTGTCTTCTTCCTCTTCTAATTCATTTTGTTTATTCAGTACATGTTGTCATGGCGAGAGAGTTCAATATGGTGAGATGGCATTACGTATATGCCCGTCTAGATATTGCGAGTGGTTAATATTTAGTTTGCTTCGTTTTTTTTTGCTTAATAGTCATATTTATTTTGGAAATCGACTCTTTAAGTATTTGAGTACTTTCTAATACTGAATTGGGCAATTACAAAATGACATTGCTGTCACGCAGTTTGAAGTGTGATTATCATGCGAGTGTTGGTATAATTATAATATAACCGACACGCATGATAAATGAAAATTTCTGTAACTTCTTAAAAAGACAATTTATGTCAATTGTCATATAATACAACTCTATCACTAAAAACGACTGATTTGTGGATTGACTGATAGAACTTTGATTCAGGAGAAAAAACTTTATATAAAATCACAATTCGAGGATCGAATCGCACACAAATTTGAATGAATCAGTTTAAATTGCAACAGTTGTGTTAAGCAAAAACAAAATGGCTACCTGGTGTACTATCGATTTAAAACACCTAAATCATGCATTTAAACTGCACTTTCTTGTATTCGTTCATATTTTATTAGATAGCGAGATGTTAAATTAGAGTATGTAATCATGCACATTTTCATGCACATTTCGTCTGCATTTGCATTAAAGGATGTAAACCCGTCGCATTCCATTATGACGCATACATACAGAAATAATTTCACTTATAGAAATGCAAATTGGAAATTGAATTTAAATTTCATTGATAGTTCCTAATATCAGTTAAGTGAATGTTATATTTATTCATTTCAATTGAAATGTTAATATTACACAATATTATTTTATGTTTAAAATATTTTTTTTTCTTCCTTTAAATTTGGTGGAACAAATACTAAATATATGTTCGAAAAATGATTTCATGCAAATGAATTTCATAGAAATTATTTTTATTTGATTGAATCAAAAAAAAAAAAAAAACAAAAAACTGTATAGATCTAAATAAAATGCGTGTACAAAATTTGATTAAAAAAAAAATCGCGCCCGGAAAGGGACTTGAACCCTTGACCCTTGGATTAAAAGTCCAATGCTCTACCGACTGAGCTATCCGGGCTATGGACGTTCGGTGTGCCATATCTTTCTTTAAGTATGCGCATACTTCGTTCTTTCGACGCAGCTGAAATATATAATATTTTACATGAGCACATGTGTTTCAAATCAGCTGGCATCAACATCTAATTTTGCTGCACATATCGAGTCAATGCAATAATTGTGAGATCAAATGCACAGCATCTCCTTATTAAAAACAATTTATTATTTTTTGGTGTATGATATTTCAATGAATCATTATTGAACCAAGCGTTCAATTTGAGTTTGTGTGGGAATTATTAGTAGTACAAATTGAAAACCGCGCATTCGTTACTAACTTCATATCTATCATAGATGTCATTATTTTGACTTTGACAGCTATTGTATCTTAAAGAGGATAAAAAAATACATTGAAAACGATCTGTCAAACTTATCATTCAGTTGAATACACAAGTTTATTATTGCGTTGAAAATGTCGAGCTACGTGCCTACAAAACAGCATTTGCGGGAAGTTTTACTTTATTGGTTTAATCTGAAGAAAAATGCTTCCGAGAGTCATCGTTTGTTATGCGAAGCATATCCAGAATATGCTCCGTCGATTAGAACGTGCCAGGAGTGGTTTGCGCGGTTCAAAAGTGGTGATTTTGATGTGGAAGACAAAGAGCGTCCAGGCCAAGTGAAAAAGTTTGAAGACGAGGAGTTGGAAGCATTACTCGATGAAGACTCGTGTCAAACGCAAGAAAAACTTGCAAAATCATTGGGAGTGACACAACAATCCATCTCCTATCGTTTAAAAGCCATGGGAATGGTTCAAAAGCAAGGAAATTGGGTGCCATACGAATTGAAGCCGAGAGACATCGAACGCCGTTTTTTCACTTGTGAACAGCTGCTTCAAAGGCAAAAACGGAAGGGTTTTTTGCATCGTATTGTGACTGGTGATGAAAAGTGGATTCATTACGATAATCCGAAGCGAAAAAAATCGTATGGTTACCCCGGCCACGCATCAACATCGACGCCAAAGCCGAACATTCATGGCTCGAAGCTAATGCTGTGTATTTGGTGGGATCAGCTCGGCGTGATCTATTATGAGTTGTTGAAACCAAACGAAACCATCACAGGAGCATTGTACCGAACTCAATTGATGCGTTTGAGCCGAGCACTGAAGGAAAAACGGTCGGAAACGGTCGCAAGACACGATAAAGTTATTTTGCAACATGACAACGCTCGGCCACATGTTGCTCAGGTCGTTAAAACCTACTTGGAAACGCTTCGATGGGAAGTCCTACCCCACCCGCCGTATAGCCCAGACATTGCCCCTTCCGATTACCACCTCTTCCGATCAATGACACATGGCCTGGCTGAACAGCATTTCCATTCTTACGAGGAATGCAAAAAATGGGTCGATTCATGGATAGCCGAAAAAAGCACAGATTTCTTTCGACGCGGAATCCGTAATTTGCCAGAAAGATGGGAAAAAGTTGTGGCTAGCGATGGACAATACTTTGAATAATCAATTTGTAACCATTTTTCCATAATAAAGATCGAAATTTTGAAAAAAATGCGCGGTTTTCAATTTGTTCTCCCAATACTATCAATTGATTGTAAGCCAAATTAATGGTACCACATAAATGATTACACAATTTTTTGGAATATCTGAAGACTCGAAGATTTTTGAATTTACACGCTAGAAAAGGTATCGAAATATCAGAATGATTTTAAGCACGATTTCTGATATAGCCCGGATAGCTCAGTCGGTAGAGCATTGGACTTTTAATCCAAGGGTCGAGGGTTCAAGTCCCTTTCCGGGCGCGTACTTTTTTTATGGATTTTAACAACATCAATAACATTAATAACAGTATATTTTAAGAAGATCTTCTTAAACGTTTATATATGTATAATTTACAGTCAATAAGATTTATTGTCCAAATAACCGTCAATTAATAAAAATAAATTGTATATTGGTAAAATGTAGCTGATAAATAGGTATCCAAATAAGAAGATTATGAAATGCGTAGGTTCGGTATAAATGAGCCAGTTCAAAGATATTATTAAAAATGCAGCACGTCTGTCATACGTTCACGTCAGTGGCATGAAATATGATTGATTCAGAGGAGCAAATGTTATAACAATCATATACAAACTCTCCAGTGCTTAATGTAATAATGACGTACGCCGAAAAAAAATGCGATATCTACATCGATATTATCTTTTCGCATATGCCGCATTCCATCTCTTTTTTCAAATTTAACAATGAAAATTTGCCATTCTATCGTAAATATTAACAATAGCATCGATATAGCAATGTTTTTCTTGATATTGCCCCAACAAAATGGAAAAATCGAAATGTGTTTCGTCATCATATCCGGCGGTTGCTCTAGACATTCACACCAACCTTCAAGTAATGATAAGAAAATGTTCGATGCCAAAAATACAAATTTGATAAAAAAAAACTTTCATTCAATAACACCAAACATCCAGACTTTGTTACAGTTGCGTTTTTCAAAGTACGTTTCTGGAAGAGCGCAAGAACAGTATCACCAGTTACTTACAACATTTCAACACATTTTAGCAATATCACGCTTGTATTACTGTAGACAGTCGTAACGAAAACAAAAACGTACATTTCGATTGAATGTAAATTTAGTCAGTTCTCAATTTTATTTGCAAGATAAAAATAAATGCTTTCGAGACCTGTTTAGCTGAATTTTGAATAACAACATTTAGTACCAAAGGTATGCATATCGAACAGTCTTTAAATTTGGAAAGTCTGTGAAACCTTACAATTGAATAGAATAATGTCTCTGATTATTTTTCTGTTCTATAAATGCGCTCCATTGAAATGTATTAAATACTATTCGATTGGTTCACATGATTGTGATGAGCTTGTGAATTATTATTTTATGTTCGAATTGGCTGGATGGCGAATGTGAAAGGCAACTCGTTTTGCGGTTTTGTACGAACAATGTTAAAAATTATGCTTTAGAATTGAGTCAATTCCTGTAGCTCCTGGCCAGTTTCCTCCGGTGTATTCTTACTGTAATGTGAAATAGGCACACAATTAGGATAATTTTTGCATGAATTTGTATCTTGCGAGAGATAACACTTACTTTTTCTTTCGATATTTCATTATGACGAGGAAGATGACTGCATTGGTGGCGATTAGGCCCACCATTATAAGTGATGGTACAACAACATCGAAGAATGTATCATTTTCACTTTCTGCCATTTTTAAGTTGGAACTATTTCTCGGTCACTGAGTGAGTCAAATTGAATCTGAAATCAATTCAATGTCTGTACTCAAATAAATTTCTTTACTCTTTATTCCAGTTTCATTTTCGTGTAAACTGGTTATCAAATTACTGATAAAAATTATCAGTGTCTGCTGTAATTAGAGCGGTTATCGACACATCCAATTTTGATAAACGTTTAGGATACAGTTTTTGTTTGAATTAGGTGCACAGTAATTGAATATTCAACTCGAATCCTACGAGAGAGGTAGAAGCGCCAAGAACATTCTAAACGAATCAACTTTATGCGCCTCAATGTGGTTCAAATTTATTCAACAATTTGTCAATAAGATCAAAGAATTTCTCACCATCCAATACACAAGAAATCAATACACATATATGTTCGAAAGTGCAGAAGTCACAAATTGGACGTCTAATTTATTTTTAATTGAAAAAAATTGAAGCGAACGAACGATGAAAGATATTCGGCGATATTTCGACGAATGCACAGCAAACAAAGCATGTGTGTTCTTAAGCACTGTGTCGCTTTCAATGTACTTGTGAGCATCCCGCGGAGGAAATGTCAAAGCAACGCTGAATAAATAGGAGCAGTAAAGAGTGAGCAAGACAAATATATGAAACATGCTCATGCTTCATACGTTTTAAATGTTTGTCGTTTGTATATTTAGTTTATAGTGTATACGGACCTTAAGTCCAGCCATAATAAGCACTTTCACTGTGATCCGATGAAACTTGAATCTGTTTTGTTTGTTTTAATATTGAAACTGGATTTATACGGGAAATCTCATTTCTTGTGTGAGAATATGCATATACATCAAAACATTTTCCTTATGATGTCAAATATACAGTTTGGAAAAATTTCATTCTCGATAATGTGAATTTATTGGATTAGCATAGCTAAAATAAATAGCATTTACTCGAAATTATAATAAACTGAAATCAAATGAAAATGCGGAACTTTTTTGTATAATTATGATGTTTTTTACATTTTTATTTTAATAATACAATACAATTCAAAATGAAATGCTAATATGTCTCTTAAATTATTACATTAAGCACTTGAATTATTCTTAAAATAAAATTATTTGGTTTTTGTACAAAAATATTTCGCAATTTATTGAATGAATCGAATTAAACTAAAAATGCTGGCATGAATCTCATTCGAACGAAATGAATCGATGGGAAATAAATTACCAATTTAAGGGCTAATGGCAGTTTCAGAATGCGGCCATATCCTTTGGTTAACAAAATTAACTAAAATTCTGAATAGAATTAAATACACGGATGTCGATGACAATATTCTCTCTAATAAAGTCAAATGCAAATATTTACAATAAAAACAGGTTTTTACAACTATAGTTTTTGGTTCTGCTTCTGCCTTGGACATTTAATACTTCTTTGGCATACAATCGTGTGTAATGTGTAGGAAATATCTGAAGCTGCCTCTAATGATGCAACTCAAAGTAGATTTGGTGGAAGATATGTGATAATTAAAATGATTTCCTGAGTCTAAGCCATTTAACAATTATTCGTGGTGATGATCAGTTGAAAATGCTTGTTAAAAGCCAAAGCAGATACTTTTGATGCGTGCGTACTACGGTATGCAATTGTTTTTATCACTTTTATTTACAGCTGCTTAGCACATATCAACATTTTAACAATTAAAGTCGAGCAAGCTCTTCATCGGCCTCCTGATTATTTCTGCGGAGAAGAAAAGCAAATAAATATTTATTTTGTTTTTCAATATATTCAATATTTATACACATAAAATACAGTGTTATTCTTTTCAATCAGCCGAGCTGGCCATAGAAAAACTCACATCTTCTTGCGATATCGACAAATGATCAATAAAATAAATCCATTCACAACAAAAAGTCCAACCATAACTAAAAGTGGAATCAGAATATCTCGAACCGCTGCGGTTTCATCGTCATTTCCTTCCCGTTGCTTCCACAATAAAGTCTTGTGAGGATCATCTTTCTTCACTTTAATTGATGAATGTTCTGCAGAGAAATTTTAATTATTAATAATTTGTTCCACCTTCAAGACACAATCATGTTTTTTAAAGCAACGAGCATTTTCTGGTGGGAACAAAAATAAATTCTACACAAAACGTCACAAATAAAATTAAAAAAAAACACCGAAAATGGTCGAAAAACTCACGTAATCCATTATTGAAAAACAAATACATGAAAAAAGCCAGTGGAAACATTCTTGAAATATAAATACAAATGTATGAAACTGAATTTTGTTATGATTGCTAAGATTGGGATGAAGCTGATAACGATTCACTTTTTTTATTCACACGATTTGAATGAACAAACAGTTTTATATAAACAAAGAGAAGATGATTTGTTATTGCTGCAGCTAACGCAGTATACGATCTCAAGCGGTTGTTACAGTTCAGGCGCTTAAGCGAGACTAAACGTTTCAAACGATGTACGTAGAATAATTTGGCTTGTCATCTTATCTCTGACTTTTTATTTGTCGAGCGATTTGCTAATGAGATTCAAGAACGTACAAGATTTAAAGTTTTCGCATTGCAAAATTGTTGACCTTCGATAAGTCAGAATCGCATCACATGTAACCACTGACCTTTCTTTTCCCGCAAATTTACGGATAACATTATATTTGAAAGAAACGCATGAAAGATAAGCAAAGGATAAAATTGAGAATCATAAACAAAGAGAGAAAACATAAAAAGGCCAAGGAATCTTGGTAGCGCAAACAATTCAAAAAATCAATGCACTCGATTAGCGATAATCCCTAACATACCGACACAATCTGGTAAGCTATAATCCCAAATATTTCGATCGGTGCAGTGCAATGTTCGAGTGATCTGCATAGTATCGGGGAAAATGAATGGTGGATCACACAAATATGTCAAAGTATCATCCATTTTAGCTATTAAACGACCGTTGTTTGGTGCTGAGGGATGAATACATCCGTGTGCTGTAAAATAGAGGTTCAAAATATTTTTCAAACAACAACACACGACATAATGTGGAAATATGATGAGACAAAAATGAAATATAGGAAAACACATGCATTGACATCAGCGACATCTAGACGCTCACACTGAAAATAAAACAGAATTGTGTGTGTCTCTGATTTGAAAATACCAAATTCATCTTTATGCTCAAGTGCGTTGGTTCACGATGCATTGAAGTGCATGTTGTGCAGTTCGGTTGAATCGGATAAAGGATGATCTCACATGAGACATAGTTTGCTTAATTACCTGAGTAATATATTAAGACGCCGCGTTTCGGATATATCAATACTGATGTCGATCTCAATGCGATCTGTGGAATAATATATGGAATTTATTACCTAGAAATAAATCCTTTTTGATGAAGGTGAAATGTACTTTGTGTCCAGGAATATTACCTGCAGCTCGTTTGACTCGCTCAATATCTCTATTGGCGTTGGTGTTTCAGTACAGTTCTGATACAGTAGCAATTTTGCACTAACATCGACAATCTGAAGATAATCCTTGCAAATCGCGTCATCTGTAAAGGCCAATAAAATGTTGAAAAATTTAAATGACATACAACAAATATTTTGCCATGGAACAAATTTTGAATGTGAACATTTTTTCATCGGAATTTTATGAATTTCGATATTATTTCAATGTATTGCGATCATTTCGGAAAGATTTTTTCAAATATCCCGAAATATTCTGATTTATTCATGAGCTTACATCTTAAATTGACATCGAGCAGAATGAGTCGAACGCGTTGTCCACTCGGAACGGTGATCCTCCAGCTGCAATTCAAATTACCCACATAATAATTGGGATATCCCGGCGATGCGATAAAACCTTGCTGCAAAAATGGCGATCGAATTGCTGTTTTTTGATAGCTTTCATGAGTCCGATATTGATTTTTCCGCCATACTTTCGGTCCGTCATATTTCCAGGCATAGTCTTCACTTGATTCGTCATATTCATCGCTCTCGTCTTCCCTCTCCTCGACAACGCCACGATCCTTATTTATTAACGTAAAATCATGTTCAGTCCTCACAATTTTTGCATTTGCCTGCTGTCCGTTATTTGTTTGATTTGAGCTCGTGCTAAAAATATCATTGTCATCAACAGGCAACGTTTCAAAAATATCTGTGTTCGGTGTTTCATTATTCCATAAATTAACGGCAGCTTTTTGCGTGTGCTTGACTGTTTCTGAAGTCGGCAATGTTTGTACAATCGGTTGAATTGATAATGGATACTTCTGATTGTGCATTTCATCGTATCCGAGCGTCGATCGAACGTCACGTAGCCCATTATTGCTGCTATCAAACGCATTGTAGATGGAATTCTTTGTATTATCTGCATGTTCGATGGGCTTCACATAGCTGTGTGTATATACAGAGGGTTCAGTCGCTTGAACCGTGGTCGCTTTTGTATGCATCGAATTTGCACGACTCACAGAAATACCGTCGTCTTCATCATCATCATCGGTAGTATTGTCAATTTCTATGTCCTCTTCGTTTTTGAAATAAAATTCGTTACCAATTTTCTCGATATCGTTCACATCATCCAAATTTGCTGGTAAAATTTTCATCACACGAAAATCCTGAAACGCAAATTCAAACAAAAATACTGGATCAAATCATATGAATCGCAACGGGAGAACGGAAAAAAATTGCAACACATTTCATCAACCATCATGATGATATCATTTGAACGGGTGGATAGAGTACTTGTTATGCTTGGTGCCTGATCACTGAAATGAGGACCGACACAAATTGATTGCTCTTTATTTCCTCATTAAATGTGTACATTATTTTGTTTATGTTCAATGTTCATGTTGATTTTATCGCATGCACTTCTTGTTCCGTACAAACAAAGTTACATCATTTCCATGCATGTGGTACCTTAACTCAATTACTTAATTGGGTGAATAAGACAGTTATGGAAATGTGCGAAAAACAGTGAACATTTTCTCCATTAACATATTGGACGCATTTTCAGCTTGGCGGAGATTGGAAAAATAAAGAAAAAAACGTTAAATTGAATACAAACCTGGGAGTAGACTCCTTTCCGAATGGAATGTTCAAGTTTATCAGCAGCAGCGGCCACTTTGCGTCTTTCGTTTTCCATTTCGGTGGGTGATGGCTTTAGAATCTTTAAGTGATGAAACATTTGTTCGTTTTGAATCAGGGCTTCTGCTACTGGACCATCACGATCTATGCCATTGTCGTCGTGCAAATCACTCGAGTGCTTTCCATCAATATCATCATCCGGTAGCGAGCGTGGTTGCAGCCCTGATAATTCCAACTCTGGAGATTCATTCACCACGACCAAATGTTCACCGCAAAATTTATTCAAACGATAGCCTAAGGGAGAACAAACACAAAATTACCAAAACAATTAAAACGTGACCACACAAACGTAAATTGCAAATAAATTGATAATGTCATGTTTTCTGCTGCAGAACACAAATCGACCAGAATGAATATTCGTACGCTAATTCGGCATTGAAAGGAATCAAATATGCGCATCATCTAATTTGCGTGGTGAGAAAGTGTTTTCGAGCGTTTCAAATGGGGCGTAGGGGTTCGAAGTCGCTGTTTAAAAATGCATGAAAAAAATATACAATAAAATAATCAATAATTTGCAAATGTTAATTTTGCATGAAGTTCGGGCATTCGGTTCAGTTGAGCTGAACATGTCGGGTGTTCCCATTCTTTTTATCGACGAGATAGTTTTCAGTGTAAGGTTTCAAGTGAGCAGCAAACGTGATAGTTGCATGTGAAATGCGATGCGTATAGAGAACACACAAAAATGTCAACAAATGCGAAGCTAGTCATTTATCAGTGTCCTACAAACAAGCGCGCACATTTCGCAACGACCAACCCCTATTTCATTTGTCATGTTCCTGGATGTAGGTCATAGACAAATAAATCGACATACATTATGCCAAACGCGATTCCCTATTCACTTGATTTGTATAATTTAATAAAAGATACATACAATCAAATTCCGCTTTAACATTGTCACGTAATATTTGTTGTTGACATTTTCTTCCTCTCAAAATCAAGCAAATGTGAACATTTGCACATTCAATCAGGCAAAATGGAATAATTGAAATTAGAAAAAGGAATTATGACAAAAAAAAACGCGTTCCAAACGAATCAAATCCGATTAAATGATTTGCGAAAGCCTATTGAATTGTTAGTTAGCGCGTTCCGCTCTCACACCCACCGAAGCTGCTATTTTACTATAAATTAAGTTTTACAAACTTAATTGTTTATGTGTCCATTTCGATTTATCTTTGTCGCATGCAGCCAAGATCGAATATATAGACTAAAGAAGGCAACAGTCGACAATTGACGACACATAGATCTATCTATGTACATGTAAAATAACACAGACATGCTCGCCACTCCATCTCAACGATAGAAATGACATTTTATATGCGACGATTTTACAGCAAAATCGCGTAAATGCGTAAAGCTACTTTTTATTACAAAAATATTGATTGTCTCTGCCAGGATGGCGTTGGAGCGATAACATTTTAATCCATTTGCGTGGAAATGGCATTCGCCACATTAAGATTTCAGATTTATTGCCTGACGAGATTCTTTAAGAGATAATAGATTTCAAGGTTACCGAGAACCGAGCGCATAGCAAAAGTTTTTTAAAAAACCACCAAGTGTTAAATATTGGCACTAAATGAAAGTCTTCAAAACTTCAAATCATTCTATGAAATTCACCAACTGCTTGGTTATTCATGCATTATGAAAATGTTGCTTTCTTTCTCTTGTAATTTATTTTACGATTTCACAACAATAATTTTCTATCAATTGATTATTCCAAAAAATATAAGACGATGATATGTAAAAACTGGAAGGAAAATACAATTTCGAAAATTTAAATATTTCAGACGGAGACAATGTTTAGTACTGATAAGTAATACTAGGATTGCGAGTTTTCATTATTATCGATGCTTCTTCCATAAACCACTCGAGTCTTGAAGGTTACTGTGATGGTATTGACGGTAGACAAAATCGGTGTCCACGTTCGACAACGCTCAACAACGTTCTTGCGCCAATTGGTTTAAAGTGATATAAAGCTATTCACCGCTCTGATTCAATTTCGCTGTGTTTGCTGTTTTTCCAAACACTTATCCACAATCAGCTTTACCAAAACATAATTACAAACATGCTTCAGTGAGAAAGTGCCAAAACATTTGTAATGTGAAATCAATAATGTATTCGATTGGGTGCATCTCAGAGTCTGACAAAGATAAATCGGCAATGGTTTATCGACTCATTGCACATATGGCGAATTTTGAATTGATCGGAGAATAATTGAAAAGATAAAGAGAGGGGGGCCTGCACGGTCGTTGAAATGGCCGAACAACTGGCGGTTCGGATTGAAAGGGTGGATAAATAATAGTTATTTTTCCCGAAACCCGAACAGTAAGAAACCCGAAGAGCATTAATTTATTTTCTGCTTATGACACTTATGAATTGACCAGACGTACATTCACCCACCTCACTGAATTTACTCATGTCTGGCATTCAAAATATTATTTCTGTTCACCATCCAATTGTCTATGTGTTTTTTGCAACAACGGCAGGAAAGTCGATTCAATGGGCTCACCAATGAACACTTTCGTTTGGTGTTGTTAATAATTAGTTTATATTCGAGTGCTAAAAATTCTCGTGGACATGTTTTCCAAGTTTTTGCAGGAACATTAAATGAAACAACAAAAAACTTATAACAACATTTACTGTGAAAATAGAAACAATTTGTGGCAATGTGGATGGATGAAATGACAATAATCATAAGTTCACGTGAATAAATGTTAACGCCAACCAATTACATTTTCATTCGGGATGGTTATTTATATGAATGGCTTGGCTTCCAATGGCCGAATATTTCGAAAAACCGCACGATTAAGCACTGTTTTATTCTGTTTCACCATTTGACAGGCGCCGAAATACAGTTACATAAATTGAAGAACATGGAACAATGGAAAAATGCACCAAAAAGAGCAGCAATGAATTTTAACGGCCTATGACACCTACAAAACAGGAGAAAGAGTGTAACATAGCATATTAAACGATTCCTCCACGAGAACTTTCTAACACAAGCCGATTTTGAAGAGCGACCATGAGAGTGAAAGTGAAATCCAAGAGTGTGGATGTGTCTTTTGAGAGCAATTGTTTAATATGCTCTGGAGGAAAAGTGGAGCGAAGGCAACCTTGCAGTAATTGGATTTTACAAGTTATTTATAGTGTATCCGATTCATGAGTATAATGTTTCACGAACTGCCATCTGGATTCGGACAAGAAGATGTGATGAAGGAGACGATTGCATGAATTTATTTCGATATTCAGTAAGTCAGAATCTTCATTCAAATTCCGAGTTTCCGAGCATTGTTCTAGAGATAGTTGGAGTTTACAAATGACTTCATTTATGACAGGAACACTATTGTAAGTACGGAACATCAGCAAATACATGAAATATAAACCATTGCATCATCGAATAGTGATATCAATTTCATTTTATTCGGCAGAATAAAGTAAACCGAATCAAGCCAATAAATAACAGGGAATGATATTGTGTTCAAATGAGAAATAAAATTGCGTTCACTTTGAGTGTCCGTAACGATACTTACTGACGATGTGTAGTGCTTTGGCAAATATTAATGCGAAGAAGTAAGTACTTCTCAATTATAGACTTTCTCACGTTCGGTTGGCTCTCATCTCTGGCAAGTGAGCAATATCGGGTCGAATATTCGAGCATGATACGTTGCAACAATACTAGCCCTTGGTTGTTGTTATTGTTTTCGTCATAAATAAAACAACAATGTGTTCAGTATATCAATTAGAAGAAATGCAGAACACAGTCGAAGCACTTGGTGTTACGTTTACGTGCAGTGACCATATTTCATTAGTAACTTTTCGATGCAATACACTGATTGTGTGTAGTTCCACAAATGACGCGCACTATTAAGTTATTTCGACAGCAATGTTTCTGTTTTTCCACCGTAACGAAATAATGAAGGCACCCAAAAATGATTATCGTAGGGGTTCTTGCCGTTCAGAACACACTAAGATCGATTTCCATTGTTGCGTTTTCATTTCCTTCTTTTATGCGTGTGTACTGAGCGGAAACCTCATCGTTATGTGTTTGTGTGTGTGTGAATGTGAATTTCAAGTGCGAATACAACTATTCGCTGCGCGCTAATGTTTGCATTCATATCGACACGCACCGAACACACACAAAAGATACTAATCTGTCTGGATGAAATTTTGAATTCAGTGCACATGCACATGCTGTCCTTTTCTCATAAATCGTCTACATTTTTCGTGCGACTGTGCACTTTGGTTCTCTTTTTCAACCGTTTTTATTTTTGCTTCGAATATTTGCCATCTCAGCAACTTTTTCTCTTTATTTTACACAATTTATGCACATTTTTGGGTTGAAAACGTTGACATTTGGTGCATGTCAAACGAGATCGTTTGTATTGATTAAAATCACAACGCAAGCACACGTGCTATCGATATTTTCACAAAGTGTGTGCGCAACGCCTTCTTTTATGTAAGCAGCAATTCCATTATCGATAGAAATTTTGTGCGAAAAAGGGCAAATTCACAAAGAGGGTGGATGTTCAGCGCATGCATGTTAAACGACTTTATTCAAATGTATTTTTATTGTTGTCGACAATTGAAAAGCAATTTTCACATATCGATCAAATATGCAATCTTGATTAGTGTTGAACGCATTGGGATGGCAGACATACACAAAACCATTTTGGCAAATCCAGTAATTCGATTGAATTTAAATGTGCATGAGCAGCGAATGCCAAATTTTCATTTGATTGCAAATGGATATCTATCACATGGTTTTGCGTTTGCTTCGATTATGATCAATCTGTGCGCCCAAGTTTGATATGCAATTAAGTATTGCGGTAAATTGCCCTTTAAATAAGTGTCGATTTCCTCGACGGCATATTTCGAATGTTCGACCAACTCACCGACGAAAACCGTTAAATGTGACAGTGAGTATATGCATTTCCAGAATTTATGCGATTCGGAATTGCATGCATTTCTCAGTGTCTGCCGATGCAAGCGTCGATGCATTTTACCACAGTGAAAATCATCCCATTTTATTTACCACAAAATCTACAGAAAGTGTATGGGCTTAGAATGACCTACATGCACACACCCAAATAGAGATTATTCCATGGAAATGCAACGAAACTATACATCTGGGTACTTGACGATGAGCTATATTATCGCATTTCTCTCTCTTTTTTATTCAGTGTTCCGTTATGCGCTGAGTGCCGCTTAAACGGCTTTTTGACTATCTTTCTTGTATTGCACATGTGACAAAATCCATGGGCAAACACGGAATGCGCAACCCCCATTTACAGCAAAGTATAAAACAAACAAATGAAACGGCAACAACGAAGGGATACGATAGATCCATGCTGAATGATAATTCCATAATTTTTGCATCGTCCCACTTTTTGCACAACGTCTATTCTTTTTGTATTTCATTTAGCTATTTTGCTATTGTTCCACTTTCGTCACGTTCCACATCTCTCTATCTGTCGATTCTAACAGCTTATACACACATGCATTTTGCAACAAAAGTGTCGAGATGATGATGCAGAATTGGCTGCTCTACATTCTACACACATAACCACGGGATAATTGTATGTGAATCGTGCAGTTGGATAGAACAGTTATTGCATGAATAGAGTGGAAGGTCCTTATGGCACTATCTACAAACAGCATTCAGAGTGAGACTTCAAAAAAAAAACAGCTAAATATGACTCCGATGGGAAAAATATTAACATCGTTTTTATTTCTACCTTTGTATCTCTCGCTCTTCGTTATTGTTTAACTTTCGTAAAAATGGAACAATTCATATTAGCTCCTAAAGCGCACCATTTTTATTGCATATTTACCTCATTTAGCACGATTTATTGACGCTTTTGGCTATTCCATAACGTTCATAATATTCACGCTGTTTTACAATGAACCGTAATTCCTGAAACATTTTATTGAATTCGTTTTCCTTTTTCTACTGTTTCAATTTTCATCTGATCGCATTTCAATCATCTGCTGAATAGAAATAGGTGCTTTTGTTTGCGTCACATTTTCAATCGAAATTTCAATCTCAATATGGTTTCAAATCAATACATGAAAAAAAAAAAAAAAAATGTTGTGATTTCTGTCGCTTCTTGCGTTTGTTTACATCGGCTGCGTGTGATATCGATTTTTATTTTGCCGCATCCTTTAACAAAATTTCGTTTTTGAAATGGATTTGGTTCGACGTTTCCCTCTTATCCCTAGGTGAAGACAATATCTTCCTTTTCAATAGTAGTTCATTGATACGACGTAACGGAAATGCGATTAACTGTTCAAGTATGCATGCACATCTGGTGTTGTGAGCACGCCAAATGGATCCACTCTAGCAATAAAATACGAAAATATTTTCTTGCATTTTCATCCGGTTCCTTTCGAAACTTTCGCACTTTTGCACATGCTGAAAAATTGCGTTTAATCGAAAACAGGGTGAAATTTGTTCACGTGTTCCCTTTGAAGGCCGCCAAATTATGATAAATCAATCTCACTGAAGCGATTAGTTTTATGGCAATATTATTCAGTTTCCGTATGGAATAATAATATATCTTTTACGAGGCATTACTATCTTCGAGTCAATCTAACTAGAACGCATTCCTATGCGGAAAAGAGGAAACTTTTACATGCTGATATTATTATTTAAATTGATGAATAATGAATTTTAAGCTGCCGAGCAAATGCTCTACGTGGTTAATGCCGAATTCCTTCGCCATCCATTCCATTTCTTCTGGAAATCTTCAATATTTCTTTTGATTTGGACTTTCTTCTTTTAATGTGAATCACTTGCCGATTCCTTTGATTTCGAAATGTAAACAAACGTAATGAGGAGTGTGGTTTAGTTTTCCGGTGTGGGCTATGGCATCAGGAAAAGGGCAATATTGAAACACCTGGTATGAAATGGAATCGCGTGAGAAATACATATTCATAAGCAGACACAATGATTTATTCATACATGAATATTTCCATTCCTTCTCTTTTTTCTTCATAAAATATGATCTGTTTTTATTAAGACACAACGAAATTTGTGCATTTGAAATCGAATATCACATTCAGACACTAGCACCGGAATGAGGTCAATAAACTGCATTATTATACCCATATTCGAATAGACAAAACTGAATTTGAAGAAAACACAATACATGAATCGATTTTTGTGAAGGAAACAAATGGGATATGCATCGGGGGCGTACGTTATGGAAAAAAGGAATAAAACTAAAACAAAGAAATCGATTTTGACATGAGAATTTTAATCCTGCGGGAGTTTGCGAATCGCATTCATTATTCTGTGACGTCTTTGATCATGCATTCCTTGTGTATTCCATCCGAAAGTTTGACAATAAAATCGATTGAAGAAATAACATTTCTTTGTTTCAACTTTTACATGCCGTCACATTTCGTGGATGAAGACAAAAAATAAACAAGAACAATTTTTACTTTGCGCTCTTTTTCATAACAACATTCATCTGCAAAGGTTCAGTTCACTCATATATTGAAACTGTCGTTTGAGAAAAAAACGATTCAGCAAAAAATCAAGAGTGCGTGAAAACTGTAGCTTTGAAACTTTTCGAAATAGTTGATAGTTTCTGCTTTTGGTTGGTAACGTTATCAGCGTCAGGATGTCAGAATATTCAATCTGTGTTGAAGTACAACTCAGAATGAATCGCTGTTGTTTGCTTTTCTTTTTAGTGAAAAATGACGCTGAATGTGATCCAGCTCGTGTTACCATCATAAACGCTGATGATAAAAGAGTGGAAAAAATACCGATGTTGGGCGCTATTTTTTACTTCACTTCGCTTCTGCATGAATTTTTGTTAGATACATTGGTTTTTTTTTCAGAAGCAGAAATATGCACTTGGTTTAGTTAAAGTTATAATTTTATAGCATTGGGTTTCATCCTGCAGCCTGCATTTTTTGCTCGAAATATGAGTGAATGACCGTTGGGTCGATTTGAAACTTTTGTCAAAATGCTAAACAAACGAGAGCATATTCTGAACTGAAAAACCGCTAAACAAAACTTGCATGGCTTCAGCCAAATGGAAACTTCGAACGAATGTGGCACTATCAAAGCAAAAGAGCATTTTAATTAAAATTAACATGTAAATAGTTTCAGTGTTAAATTTAATATCTCCCGACAACGGCTATTTTTGTTTTCAGGAGCGTGTCTTTGAACAGAACATGTTGGGAGCAAGCCATTTAATGAGTAAATTGGGTGTTGTTTGAAATTATCATACGTGTGATTCCGTTACAATTTTCATTAGGAAACGAATTAACATTCGTATTCCACATTTTTTTTTCGTTCTAAAAATGCACTATCCATCATTTGTGGTCAAAAACAAGCTGATGGATTCGATGAAAAATGATTTGAAATTGCTCGAAAGAGAGAATTATAGGAGAGAAACACAGAAAAATATCGAGAGATAAAACCGAATTTGGAAATAAAAAATGAAATTTGCGCCAGGTGTTTGGAAATGGCATACAACATGCAATTGCCTTGTCAAAAAGTCAAAAGAAGGAGGTTTAAGTTATACAAACTGAAGATTAGTCAACATAATTTATGTTTCGGACAAATGTTTGGCGCAACTATTAGATCCTATTTATTACGATAAAATGTTAGACATTTTAGAGAATTGAGGGTAAATATAATATGAATGAAATGGAGTGACAGGGTGAGCGAAAGAGAACACCATGACGAAAAGTGCAGCCAACGATGAATCGGTTTATTGATCATACCTAATGCAACTCAAAGACGGTTAGGTTCGGTTCGGAGTTGAAGCAATGCTAGGAATCACCAGAACTATTTCACAAACAGCTGCAACTGTTTTACAAGCGCAGAGAGCTACTGTTTTTTTGTTGGTCGCGTGCCATCTCTTGCTTTCAGTCCAAATGTACACATTCTTGAGCGATAAGAGTGTTATTCTCAATCCAAACCATTTGCTCGACAATTAAATAGACTATATGCATATAGATGGGAATAGTTAAAACAAACATAAATGACTTCCAAACTCTCAGATGATAATTAATTAATGAGCCAAGTTGCATATTTAAAAGTAGTAAAATATCGATGGCAATGTTAAATTAACGATAGCAAACTTGAACTGTACTATAGTTGCTGTTAATGGAACGCTAATTGCATTCGTTATTCGAAAGCGTCTCCAGTGAACAATAATGATTGAATACTGATTATCCATATAGCCATTTAATCCACTAGCATGTAATTTTCGGTGTCGTCAATTGGTTGATTTATGCATTATTGGTATACTTACGCTCCATACAAATGTACTTGATGTGAACTGTTCCATGGGGCCACAGCGCAGAAACTGGATGGTCTTCGTTGAACACGAAACTACAGTGGTTTTTGCCGGAACATCTGAAAAATAATAACCAAAATCAATATATAATTTTCCAAATAATCGAGCAGTTATCACAATCGCTTTTTAACAATGATCAACAATAAGTCAACAGCATTTAATTTATGACAAAACGGCGAATCATTAATGGAAAACGAATTCAAACAAACGCGATGCCGGAACATCTGCGATATTTGATTCGCCTTCTATTCATTCGATTCATTCACTCGTCCGATAATTGATTTCGACGAAGTCAACGTGATCCAATGAAAAAAACCTGAATGATTTGATTGATTCTAAATCGAATTTCGATGTTCTATTGTCTATTGTTTGATGTTTTTTTCCTCCTTTTGAACCTATTTTTCGCTTTTTTTGTCGATATGCCCGGTACATTACTGAGAAGATTGTGACGGAAATGATCGATAGTCGAATCATATGGCAGTTTTGGACACATATTGTTGCAACGCATTCGGAATATAAAAAGATTCTAATTATCATTATGAATAGACGTGAGCACAATCAATACTAGCGCTTTTATAAACATGTGGCACCAGGCCGAAAATGTATCGAGATTGATTTCTATTTTCGAAAAATAAATTGGCAGCACTATAAGCACATGACACGAAAACTCATAAACAACTCAAATTAGTGACTTCTGATTACGAAATAAGGGTGCAATACTGATATTTATCAATGAAAACATAAATTTTCATAAGATCATTTCAATATTTCACTGTACACATGTTTTAGAATTATTTAATCAAATTCGAATTCCAGATATTTTCTTAAGCTAATTTTTTTTTCGTAGTTGTACTTGACGGTGGCATGTCTCAATAGGTAAATATTTTGTGTAAATGTTTGTTCTTTTAAGAATTTAATAATATTTCGAAAACATTCATTCGAACAGTTTTGCGCTGTTTGTTTTTCTTCTTTTGTGTCTTGTTACGGTATTGTCATTGAAATGACTTTTTTGTTCTTTAAACAGCTCATATTTTTTTCATTGCCCAAATTCGATCAGTGATGTACTCGTTGGACGCATCCAACGCTCGGCTATTTATTATTACGACTAATTTAATTATATTTTCCTTAGCGTGCATTGTAAGTACTCTTCACGAAAATGGTGTTGTTTTTTTGACCTGTGAATATTTAATCAGAATTTTATAATTGATTCATGTAGGCGCCTGAACATTATTCTATTCACATTGATATCCAAATCATGCTCTAGCCAGGCACAAGCCCGCGAGCATGCAACATTACACAATTTGATTTTAATCAGTTATTCCGAACATATCTATTGCGCGCACAAAGCCTATTCATTAAGGCCATGTTCAAAAGAGCATCCGTCCATTCAACTAAAATTTCCTTAAAAATATTTTTCGAGTTTCAATTATTTATTGTTTTGTGTGTTTTTTCTGTATAATTTTTGATTCGAGTGTTTGAATAAACTAATGGAACAGTTTATTTGATTGACACTTCATTATGGATTATTTCTATTAAAAATGAACTGATGAGGGGCCAGCTGATGATAAATGGAGATTAATGAGGGAACATTTTCATTTGCTTGTGGTTATTTGCAGATGTTGAGAGAAGTCAAGATTTGATTAGTTTGAAAAGCAAGTGTTAATATTTTTTTCAGTCTGTTATTTACTAGAAAAAAGATTTCTTTCTTTCGGAAAAAAGAGCTATCAGGCATTAAAATGATTTTTTCATTTTAATTTAAAATGTGGCTTCAAAAAAAATTCGGCTCAAATGAAATACTTCAGTCTTTATGGGCCATGAAAAAGGCGTAAATATATCAAGAGTTCTATTTGAATGGTTCAAACCCATTCGAAATTATAAGTGGCGCGCAGCCATTGAAGCGTGAGTATGCAACCATGCTTCTTCAAAAACTAATTTGTACATCTTTCAGGCAGTTGGTGATTGGAAAATTGAAAATGCGGTTTCCCAAGTACAAATTCAACCGCAGACAGACGAATAAAATACACACGAACATACCAATGAGATTTTCCGTCTGCAAACTTACAATTTTGTCGATTTTCCCTGGAACCAAAAACCAAAATGTCGTGTTATTGGCGGCAGTGGGCTTATAGTTCTGTTTACAAAGGCTTCTATTTAATTGTAAACATTCACTTGTTTGGTGGTATTTCTGTTGTTGGGATTGCCTTTCCCTATTTTGGCATGTCTAGTTCACGCTGGACTAAATAAACGGGCAGGTTAGTGTTTGTGTTCTTTAAATCGATACCCGGAATCGCAGTCAATGGAATGAGACAAATAACGGCGATGTTCATTTTTCGAAAGGTTCGAATCGAAACGGCTCGACCAAACCACACGCGCGCGCGATTTATTATAAAGAGGGGACAAAAGAGACGCATTTTTTCATTTCATGTTTGGATGTCTGTAAAAACGTTTGCTTCATTGCATTAAAAACTTCTATAAAAAGCGGTACGGAGTTTATCGAGCACGTAATCTCGATTCTCTGGTGAATACCTGCTTATTACTGAAAATATGTGAAATTTCCATTTTTATTCGAAGAATAATGGTATTTTGTTCAAAATTTGCTTATTTCCTTATTATTGGAGTTACGTTAGTTTCTCTCAAAATCTTCGAAGTGTCCCGAAATACACTGAGAGCACTGTTTTCGTAGTGGAAACGAGGTCAAAGTGCTGTATTGAGCAAAGTTGCATTTATACTCTCTTTGTTATAAAAGATAAAAAAATCGAGAATTTTTTTTTGTATTCCCCTTTTTTATACAGCAACCAAAATTTTGAATGGTAGAGATGTGTAGCCATATTTTTCAATTTATTCTAATTCTAACCGGATTGTTTTTTTTAGATTAGTGCCCACCCACAAATAGACCTGAGTGTACATGCACTGTGTTCGAAGGAGCCGAACAAATTGCCATATTTTTATTAGTAGTCGCTTCAAAATGCAAGGTAAATTAAGTAGCGCGCGTGTTTGGCATTCGTCGTAAAATTTCAGCCGGAACGTATAATTTCAATGGAAAACATTGGTTTTTATTCCGTCCTAATGGTAAAGTGTCATAATGAATTCCATATACACAATGTTTATTGCTGCACATACATATTTCAATTGCGAACGCGTCTGCTGCGGGTTCAAATATCCGGATAAAAAATGCGCATCATGTTCACATTTCATTTACATTGCAATAATTATATTTTATGAGCCATATAATCCAGTGTCAATGACAAATTTTTATTTTAAAAACATTCTAATAAGAATGCAAACATTTTCCCAAGCGACGAAGAAACATTAAGAGCTGTTATAGTTCGTCATTTTCTGGAATGAAATCGACTCTCTGATTTTTGGAGGAATAACTCTCGGTAGTTTGTTGTCAATATTCGTTGTGATTAAAAATAGAACCGGCCGAGTTAGCTATAACAGATTTTCATGATGCTCAATGTGATTAATGAGCTAGCTCGGCTTTATGTTGAGTGCGTGCGCGGTGAATGTCACTCAGCACGTTGCGCAATAAAATCTGAAGAATCCATTTGAATCAGCGTCGAATCGTCTGCGTTCATGTTGACTATTGAATCTTTATATGGAATTACAAACGCGGGAATTCATGAGCTGCGCATTATTTTCACAAAGATATCTCTTTCGTTCCACAAAATAGAATGATGACGCGCCAAACTAAGTCGGTTGTGGCGGATCTGTTTGCATTCCTATTAAAAACCACCAAATATTTCAATCTATTCTCACTTAGATTTCGACGTGCAGTTTTGATTACATGTCGGTTCTTGTGGGAGTTGTTCGTCATGACGGAAGATATTGTGCGGTGTCGATGCCATCCATCACAATCTCACTCGCTGAAATTGTGTGAAGCAATCGAATGTACGCTTTTTCAACGCTATTTTTTAAAGTTACTCCACAAAAACGAACTAGCATTTAAAAGCGAAAAACAATTTTCACCTTTTTGAAAAGGGAACTTTAATTTCCTACTTGAAATCCAAATGGAAAGTCATAATCTATGTACATTTTCAGATTGAAGTTTCTGCAGCGCATCGAACCAGTACTTGACATAGGATTTGGGTGTTTCAGTTGCAACGATTCAAACTAAGGCAAAAATGCAGTAATATCAGACGACTTTTCATTGTATTCGCTTTCAATATTTCTCGAATTCCGTTCGTGATTACTGAAACTGTGATTATTGAAATAAAATAGACGGATGTCAAAATAAATTCCATCATTCCTTTGGTGGGGCGAATGTGGTGCACGGAGAAAGAAAATGAAATGTATATAATAGTTATTGAAGTTGATATTCACGGAGAGAGGGTTGATTTGAATTTAAGCGTTTCATGGCTTTTGGAGCGTTGAAAGTCTTTAAATATGAGAATGAATGAAGTTGGTGTCACTGAGCAATTCAGGGGGAAGCACGATTTAATATGCCGGTACGAAATTTGCAAGCGAACGAACCTGAAATGATTGACCCTAAATTCCATGTTTTCACGCCGTTGCATTGCCATAAAATATGCGCTCGAAAAATAATCTCAAGCTGGAATATGTGTGAGTGCTCGAAAGTAATCCGGTGGAAAAGCTGGATTTATTGCACATTGCGCAAAACAAACAAGAAAAACAGCAATGCCGCGGCGACAGAAAAAGCCGGTGTTTTTGTTCACTCACTAATCACAAATTGGCAAATCATTAATCGTCGCTAAAATGTTGTCAACAAAGTTCGTTTTGTAATATCGATTAAATGTAATCATTCGATAATTATTATTTGCAAGTTGCATAAGAAACAGATAGGTTTGCTTCTATTTGCGAGGTTAACGTACGATGAGTCGATTGAAATGTGGCTACGAACAAGCAAGAAAATAACGAAACAAATTTCCTGTGTGTGGCGCGAATGTTTTGGATTTTGTGTTTGCCATGGAAATGGGGATCGAAAATTGGGGATGAATAGACGTACATACGCCTGGAGTGTTTCATTGAGATAAGTGACAACTGCATTGAAATATACGATGATTAAATATGACATTACACTGACAACGGAAAGAAGAAAATCGATTTCTTTCTATCATCTTGCAGACATAATCCATAGACTTTGTTTGTTTACTCCTCAATCATTCTGATGGTTTTTTACATTCGTAACATTTATTATGAATTGCTCTTGAATTGCATTCATTTATAACTTATTCTTAACGCAGCTGGAATGAATGCAAAAAATTGCATTTCTTATTCATTATTGCAGACGTTGCGTGATTTATTCGTCTATTTATTTTGCAAGCCCATTTATTTATTGACGTCGTATAACTGGGTGCCGTCGCAAAGACAATTATAATCGGCAAAATTGGTGAAATGGCGCATTGTAATGTGATTGTGAATCGTTTAGGCGCGGCATGTGTTCATTTATCACAAGTCGTGTCAAAAAAAGACGTTTTTTTGGCGAACATACATAAATGGTTTGTGGAACGCAGTAAACGAACGCTTTGGCTAAATTAACACAAGTTCGATTTGTCAGAATTTACGATTTCGCTTGACGTATATACGTGAACGTCTGTTTACGGGACCTTGATTTTATCTAATGTTTTTTATGCTAAGCGCTTAGTGTGAGCAGTGATTTCACTTGAATGAGTAGTGGGCGATTAAACCGAATGAATTTCATCTTTATGGGATGAGTAATATTAATTGAGTTAATTTGCTAAGTGATCTAACTCTAACCCATCAAAAGGCTCCGCTTCATTTGTGTTGTTTTTTCTTCCACATCGAACTGACGTATTCAATCACATTATTGTGTCCGTAATTAGAAAGAATGTTGAAGAGGGAACAAACCAAAAAAAAAAAAAACAAATCAGAATATCACATGGATAAATGAACAAAAGAACAAGAGAAAACCTCGCTAATGAAGTGAAAGAAGAGTAGAATATTGACTATGGTCACACCGGACATCGTCCAGCCGCGCATCATTATAACGTCAATTCATTCAATTTAAATCAATTTTAAAATGTTTCTGAAAACGTCATGAGAAATTCGACCGCATTTATTGGACCTAGTGCTCGATAGCTAACATAAAAAGTCTTGACAATTCAATTAGGCACCAAATGTCCAGATTTGTCCGATAAATAGATCCCCTCTACTCAGCAAGAGCTCGTTGTTTGAACGATACTAAATTTCATAATTTATTCATTTCCTGTCCTTCACTATTTTATTAAAATTGTTTACTCTGAGAATTATCCGTCGCAATTCAGCCAATGCACAAAATTTCATGTCTGCCTCCATCCATCGCCGTGTCTCCATAAATTGTTGTCATTCACCTCAAATGAAAATTGGAGTTTGTTTACTTAGCTCGCTTAAACTTGTGATGCTGATAAGCAACGATTTAATATAGCGCTCCTGATTAATATTACATGTAATATCCATCGAGCATGTCGTCTTCATGGGACATTTTTTCAGAATGACTTGCACAAATCACGAGAAAATAGATTAAATACAAAGTTTGCTTGTGAAACTAATTAAAAGTTTGTGTAAAATTTAAGTTCCAGTGATAAGAGAAGTTGACAAATTCCATTCGTGAATAGAGTATGACAGATTCTCACCTCTCATTTTTTTTCTATCTCAATTCTCGCAGCAAAGCAAATAAGATAAGTGCAATAATTTCCACCATCATTGGATGGAATGGAGTGGAACAACTTCGTCCCAGTCTGAAATTTGCAGACAATATATGCATATTTCGTTCCAAATGGAAGATTGCAAGTGTTGATAGATGGAAAGAGAGAAGAAGCTAGAGGGAGGAAAAAGGATTGAGTATTGACGAAAAGGACAGGGGAATAACCCGAGACAATCTGTAAAAGTTTTAGTGGGCAAGTTCTTAAGCTACTTCTTATTCTCACTGGAATTCACTCTGTATGGCTCTGAAACCGTTCTTCTTTTTGTAGCCTATTTTCATTCTTTTTGTTTGTTGTCTATTTGAATAGTTGCCTTTCTCTATTAAATGAAGTAAAACATTCTCTAGATTTTCTTCATTCTCCCGCATTCCTTAGCGTGAAATTACATGAAGTTGCAAGACAATGTCGTAATCATGTCTGTGTTAATTTATTTAAGTTAGTATATCAGCCGTACAAGTTGAAGCAAAACGAGCCACAGCTGTATCTCTACACAATTTGGACATGAATTACGCATTTTTTGCACAACATCATCACCGACACCCACAGCATTGCTTAAAAGAGGTATGCGAGCAAAAGTGGAAATAATGGGAATATCAAATTGAAGTGTTACTCTATCCAAAAGAGGCTGAAATGAAAGATCTTATGTATTATTATCTAATGTATGAATATGTATGTATGTGAGCAGTTCATAAATTAGAGATAATTCATTTTGATGTTTTCAAAACATCTCATGGTTTTGTTGTGGCCTGTATATTTATATCCATCAAAAAATCCATAATTTGTTCATACGCAATTCACTAGTTGCATCGAAGCAGAAAATCTGTCTAATAAAATCTAAATTGACCATCTGAGAATCGAGCAATACTGTTGCTTTTAAAAATAGTTCGATGGCTGTTTTGTTCGCAAAGAAGACGTTATTTGCCGTAAATCATCAAAATTACATGTGCACAATGGAGTGCATGGATCCATTGTATTTGGATCCGGTCGATTGCCTCTTCAGAATAAACCGAAATGGATCATTTTCTGCTCTCAACCGAAATTTATTCGAAATAAAACCAAACATACATGCTCATTCAGGAAAGCATTTATGCTTTTTGGATTTTCGATTAAAAACTGCACCGAAAATTTGAACTTTATGGGTGGATTGTAAACACCCAAATAATCTAATGAAACTTGCCAACGGCAAAAAACAATCGTAAATTGGCTCTTTGAATTTCAATAAATCGAAACAGCCGCAATTTTCGACTTTATAATGCCACAGAGAGCAAAGTGCATTGAGTGCGAAATAATTCAACCGCATTTTATCGCTTCTATTCAAGGCACGTAAAATTTATTTCCCATTATTCAATAAAAACAAAGCACCGTTTTAATTATATGCGAATTTTAGATGTTGGAGTAATAGTAGAATATCTGGAACGAATGGAACGTCAGCGAAACGAATTTTTGGGGGGTCGTTTTGAATGAGTAATTGATGCTACACCTGCTTTCGCATGGGGCAATAACAATTCAAATGGGGGATGAAATGCTCTTTTCATTGTCATTGTCATTGTCAAGCATGCATGCTACCGATTACATCTGTATTCTCGCTCTTATCATAGACCGCATTGAGTTTGGTTTCCCAAACATTAGCCGAAAGATTGGCAATTGTGATGTTGTGAAAAAAATAAACGACCTTTTTCTATTGAAAGCAATATGTTACCCGAAATCTCTTCAGCCTCTAGCATGTTGAATTTATTCGAGGGAAGCCGACCAAACGAATTGATACCATCGCATTGTGTAAATGCTTCCAACTTTATAATATTATTTACTCTCATGCAGGTTTTAGTATCTCAAAACAAACTCTTCCTCCAGAATGCTCACTTGAATGTTTCGCAAAAATGTCTTTATTATTTTATCACAAAAAAGAAGAGCCCGAATTCTTTCCCCTAATAGCAAAGTGTTTGTTACATCTAGGAAAATGTGATTTTACTTCAAGTTGGAAATGGGGCGGCTTACGGAGAATGCTCTGTCGAAATCACGATATTTCCTTTTCCCTTGCTTTCCTGCATTAAAATTTCATTCAATGGATGAACATGGCTCAATCGAATGAGAATGAATAGAAATTGATGCGCCACAGCGAACTGATGAAAGAACATCCATAAAACTCATTTTCACTTTCACTCTCTTTGTTTTGATATTGTCGACAGATACGAACTTTCCGAAATTCAAGTGGATACAGTCAAAATCTATGGGACGTTCCTAATTTTTCTTACACGTTGACGTGCGGCGGAATTAGGAAGAGCAATCGATCGCGAAGTTTTCATTAGGCCAAACCTTCGTTTTGACGTTCTTTTGCGTAGGAATACAATGTTTTTGGAAGAAGAAGAAATATTTTCCTACTTCCAAGTAAAAGAGTGATGTTTTGTAAATTTTTAATGAAAATATTCGAAAAAGTTAGACTCAAACCGTAACTTACGACTCCATTCGCCGTTTTTATATTTTTCTGCTGTTTTTTATTTCCGAAATTGGATATGATTTTGAAAAAAAAAATCGATATTTCCGAACAGTATTTTCTAACATCATTTTCAAAAGAGGGTTCGAAATGGAATCGAGAAATATGTTGAAATGATAAAATTGAAAATTGCCAAATGAAAATTGAAAGGCAGTTGTATCCTGACAACTGTATCACGTTCACAACCAATCAAATTCGTTTACCATGAATTCTGATGCATCGGAAAAATGATTAAATGTTGCGTTTTTCTGCAAAATTATTGTACGTGTTCAATGGAAGAAACTGGTAGTCGGAGAGGCAATCATCACATCCAGTCGATTTTTTGGGAGCCTTTAAAGTTGTGTCCCATAAAGAAGTCTAACATCCTCTCGTGTCGTTACAACGAACATAAATTTGAAGCCAAAAGATGAAAAAGGCGAATATGATGAGGGAATGAACAGAACTATATAAGTCCTTGGCAACGTAATATAATAATTGTATTGCATAATGCCACGTGCATTGAAAATCGATAGTATGTATTTCAAATAAAAAGTAAATAAACAAGTGCTTCTGCGAAGCATTTTTGCCCCTCTTGCTCGCAGCATAGAACGGTAGCAGTAGCTTTCCTCTGTTCGTCGTAAATTTTTCGAAAAAATTGGTTGTTGTTTTTCGGTATTGAAGAGGCTTTCGCTGACAACCGCATCTAGCTTATGCATTTAATGCAATTTGTCGGCGCTCTCACGCAAGCAAAAATTGAACACGAAACTCGACGAATTATAATTCAGCTCAAATGTTTGTTGGTTTTTACCTTTCCGCACACAACACTGTGCGTGGTAGAGGTATTGCGATCGGTCCAAACAATTCAAAACCAAGATTTTTTTGGGTAGTCCAGTAGAGCTAGTTGAATCAATAAATGGGCTGTTTTTCAATATAATTAAGAAACATTTGCATGGGGACTATGTCTAGTTCGCATTGTATCATAATGAAACTTTCAGGATATTATTTTTTTATGAAATAAATAAGTCACGCGAAATTTCAAGTCATTTTGATGAGGTTTAATACAACCTCCCCCACAAAATTTTCAATTTTCGAGGACAAAATTCAAATTTTGTCATTAAATTGGATGAAGTATTTGTGATTTTCTAATCTGTGTTTTTTTTTCATCAATTTGAATGCTCATTAACTCCATTAACAATTTCGGGGAAAAGTTAGTTTTACGTACGTAAGACCATTTATTAATGAAGTATTTACTAAATATACAAGCGTCGCAACACTCTGCTGCTTCAAGAAAAGTACTGGGTATATTGTTTCAGCTGAGCATTCAGCTATATATTCTTATGATTTTCATCTTTTTACGTCGCAACAATGTTCTCCAAATTTACTGTTGTAAAGCGGTTCCGCAAATTGTTTGTTCTGAATCAGAGCTGCTGATATGCATAGAATATCTCTATTGAATATATCGATAGGAGAGTATGTTATTCGGCATTTATGGCTGAGTAACGGCTGAATAAAAACATACTCTCCTATCGATATATTCATTAGATCTGACGATGTGATCAAAATTGTGTATAAAACGACGAATTGAGTATGACGCATACAATCAAAAACGACACGTTCATGTCCACGTTTAGATAAAAACGGCGAAATTATCTGAATACTCACACAAGCATGAAGTGAAAAAACAGCAAGGAATCGAAGTACCAAATATTGTGATAAACGAAAGCTGTGGAATAAACGATATAACGGAATATGGAATACGAACGAACACAGTGGCACTTACGAATCGCAGGATCCATCATATTTTGGAAATTGAAGAAATTGAAAAATTATTGTTTGAAGTCAGAAAAATTATCTAATCTTTTTGGAAGACTTCTTATCACATCTCGTTATCATATTCTCGGGGCACATTTTTCGATTTTTAGAATCAAAATAAACATTTTTGTATAAGAAGCGGTCTTAATTCTTGATGTTATTGAACAATGTTATTTTCAATTCTCTCTCTCCCTCTCTCTCTCTCTCTCTCTCTCTCTCTGTCTGTCTGTCTGTCTTTCTCTCGATACTCCGAGAAATCTTTTGTAGGGATGAAAAAAATTGTGCTGTTTGTTATTTTACTGCAATAATTTCTATTTAAATTAAATACCAATACATTCGGAAACATGGCACGGCGTAGGTTGAATAATCCAAAACCTCATCGAAATTACTTTTAATTTCATGTGACTTACTTTTTTCATGAGATTCCCAAAGTAACATGATTATACGATCAGAAATACACATAGCCCGTAAACCCATAGACCTTCGGGAAATGTGCGGAAAAGTTAGTTTTACGTATGTAAGACCATTCATTTTTTATATTTTTGGTAAGTCCAGCACGACATCCCTTCTGGTAAGTCTGCATTTCTAAACCCAATTTGCTGTTTTTCCCATTACGAATACGTTTTTCGATTTCAGAGGGGTTGTTTTATCGATCGTTTATGCATTTTATTTTTGCGTAGGTATATTGTAAAAGAAGAACTCAACAGCGACGTCGGAATGGGTCGAGCTAACGATTGCATAGCCCGGTAAGTCGATTGTTTCGATTTTGAAGACAAACAAGAAGAAACAGTAGCTTCTGAACTGTTGATTGAACGCACAGATCTCTCGTTATAAATAAAGCAAATGTCATTGCTTGCGATGTGATTGTGGAAATAAATTTTACAATATTTCTTCGCCGTTCCTTCCTCTCGTTTCGACTGTCCCTTTAATGCTATTGTTTGCATTACGTTATTTGGTTTCAGTTCAAAGAGTTCAAGGTGATGTGCGCGCTTCTTTGGGTGAGAGAATTTAAGACCGAACACTTCCAATTAAGGTTTTATTGTTCGAAATATTTAAAGAAGCTTAAAGTACAAATTGATTCAAGGAGAAAAGAGAAACTTGACATATTTTTTCTCGTACCGCACGATGATGCAGATAAACTGGAAATGAAGGGAAAATTCCACAACAATAGATAGATTTGTAACGTTTTCTACATACGAATCTAATTATCACGATGAAGAATATTGAATACGGCTTTAGTGGCTTGCAATTTTTCGCCTATTTTGTCTGCTTGCGCCGTGATTTTTCGAAATAATCAGAAGAGAGGTACTTTAAACCAATTCAGTGAATGAATACTTTCGGCTTATGAATGGAAAGAGCCTTAATTCATTCACAAAGATTCATCGTTTAAATGAGTGTTACTGACGAGAGTTTTTGGCAAGATGTAACGATTATATCATTTGACATCAATTCATGATCGATTGGAGATAATGGTAAACACTCTAATAAATCAGGAGTTAATTGAAAAAAATACCACTCCCAGAAATAAATTTCGAATTCTGACGTTGCAATGATTTAAATCATCATTGACATCATTCAGTTTGTAACTGACAGTTACCTAATGAAAATCTCTTCGACATTTATCCTTGATATTGTTTATGATGAACATTTTGAAGTGCTCCCATTTGAAGTGACTCTTAAAAGGGAAGAAGACATTTGCTTTATAATCATACATTTTTCAAGTGAACGAATAAAGAATATTGATCACGGATTACGTAGGCCCAGAAAATAATGCATTATCCTAAAACTAGCCGGCGAGTGTGTTCAATCTCATCTGTAAACGGATTTTGATGCGCATTACGTTCTTATACTATCAAAAAATCAAAATATGCTAGCAAGAGAAGCCTTTTACCATGGCTGAAATTCGAAATTCAAATCTTGTTTAGTTGAATTATAAATTTTAATCAGTTCAAATACCTGTAATTGAGCAGACTGCGAATATTGTGTTCGTGTTTCGAAATATTTTGAATGGCTGACGCGAGTTCGTTCCTATCCAATTGTGTGAGACGTCGTTTTTGCTGTTCACATAATTTTTTCGATGAATTCGTCGTTGTGTTGGCTCTGTCGTCGTCAAGTTTAACGTTTTCATTTCTCCTTTCATCACTGTAATTACCTCGACTACGATTATCCGCACGCAAATTCACATTGTTCAAATAAGACGACATTTTCGTGTTCATATTTCTATTTTGATCACTTTTGCCAAATTCATTGTTCTGATTTGCACTTCGTTTAATTCGCGAATGATCCCCGATGGAATTTTCACCGGCTGGAGTCAAACGTTGATATTCAACAAGTAGCTCCTCTAAAGAAGCTCTTAAATTTTTTCGTTTGCGCTTTAATTCGTTGGTATTATCATTTGGCTTTGCCCTAGTAAAGCCCCCAAATGATGCCGCTTGCACCATTGGCACCGTTGGTTCGGTCGCGTTTTCGTCGTGCTTACGTAGTAATTCGAAGAGGTTTCGCATCGCAATTTGTTCAGCAAGTATTGGGTTCGTTTTGGGAGCTGAAAATCTGAAATGAAAATAAATTTATAATATATTTTCATAGCTTCAGTCTGACTGTCTGCCATATGACACCCAAAAGTGTATTTTCGAAAAAAATTCATATCAACAAAGCATTTCACAAAGCTGTACTGTCATACATGCGCGGATGAGAGCGAAAAAGAAAAAGAGATAGAACAAGGGGAAGATAATAAATGGAAAATTCGCCGAACTGTATGCGAACATTCTCATCGCATGACAGTACAGCATTTGGTTGATGCCTTGCCGAAATTATAATTTGCATGAAAATCAACTTTTCAGCGTGAGGAATTTGAATAGAATTTCAGAGGCACACATGAACCAACTATAGCTCACAATTTGGATGCATACGAGCGGAATATATGCTTGAATATTTTGTGCGGCCGTATTTCATTCGTTTTTCTAATGGATTTTGGCATAATGTGTTCATTTCCTCGTCAAAACATCCGAATTGATGGGTCAAGTGGCTCTGGACGTCTAAATTTTTGATGGTGTATGCATGAGCCTTTTCAAGTGGGGCTGTTGCAATATCTTTAACTAGCATTTTGAAGCATAACAGTCAATGTTGGAGCATAAATACTAGGACGTATTTCGAATTAAAATACCTTTTCAAAGCAGCTTGAACACAATTGTCACTCTTCGTTCCGTTGTCTGATGATTCATGTCCGTCCAATGAGCAATTAGGTTTGAATGTGGCCTGTAGTATCGCAATTGTTGAATCCAAACTTCTGCATGTTAACCGAATTTCCGAATCTGCACATCCCCATTCCTCAACCACCTCTGTAACATCCGCAACCGAAAATTATGTTATCATCAATTTTCAATTTGAAGTATTCTGATTGCAATCACCACATGAATTCATTAATGGAAATCAATTCATTCCCCGATTCATCTTCATATAAAATGTTGAACATTTGAATGGCAAGCATTGAAAGGATCACCTTTCCTAATGCCGCAGAGAATCAGTATTTTCAGATCTAAATTAATATTTTACGAATCGGGAAATGACAACTCCAAATTAAATTATCGCACTTGAGTGCTCTCGGTCCATAATTCATATCGATGGAGCGAGCCAGCACATTATTTCAATATGAGCTCATAAATAGTCTTTACATAAAGAAAATATATCAAATCTGGTAGTGAAAGTTCCCTGATAGCATAGTTTATGTACGGATTGAGCGTATTACTTTCCAGCTCAGTTGAATCGCCGATATTGTCTGTTCGAATCACTTTTTCAGCACGTTAATACATTGTGCGCGTCGTACAGTTGGCATCTAATCAAATGAAATGAAAAGTTGAATCCCTTGCATAACAAGATGCCGCACAACGTTGAATTGAGGTGACCTATATAGCAGTCGCTCCGGCTTTCGTCACATCCAACAACCGTGCGCATTATGTGAAAAAAATGTCATCTAATGATTTGAATATGAATATTTTTTTATTTACTTAATTTTTTTATAAATCGATGACGGATTTTCACTAAGTTCTTTTTGATATATGTATTTTGGTACGAAAAGGCTATTTTTGAACTTGTAACAATCTATTTTTATAAGTTGTGACCCGTGTTGATTACCTATTGGCGAAATTAAGCCAAATTTTACGCTTGATGCTAAAGATGAAATAAAAATGAGGAAACAGCATTGTTGAACGATAAAAGTGACGATTCTTCTTTTATCCATAGCTATTTATCGATAGTTATGTTGTTTTTTTACGTTTATGTGCGGTTTCTCTCTCTATATCTCTCACTAGAGATCCCACTGCTTTTGTTGCACAATTACACTTAAAAGACTTTTGATTTTGTTTACATGGCACACTGAATCCAATTGGCTATTTTTAATTATCGATTATTAATAATCGATCCAGACAAATTGGCTCAAGAGACATTGAATAGCGTGGGCTTTTCGCAGCTTTGTACATATTTCATTCACAAGCTTTCGAATGTTCTCGACGGTATCTATTACGTTAGTGATGGTTTATTTAAGTTTTTCGCAATTTTCACAAAAAATTCCTTCTATCCATCCAAATATTTGGTCAAATCTAGGCAATTATTTCACGAAATAACTGAATCATTTATAAACAAGAACGAAAATTGCATATCAAATCACAGACTTCTTAATTTTCAAACGGATATCTTTATAAAATTCCTTAATAAAAGCATGAAAGAAGTTTTATGGATGCGTCGAATGAATTCTTAGAATAAAATAGATTCGATTTCTCAATTTTTCTCTATCAAAACACAAAAGACACGTTGCGAAAAAACACTATCCTTACGAGTATATGTATATAATTACACTTTGCACGGCAACTGAAGAATTTATCCAAAAACCATCGGTACATGAGATAAAACCAAAGAAAATAAGGCAAACACAGATGATGAATTTTAATTATGGATTATCCGTGGAAAAGACCACACTGAGTTTATATCAAAAATGTTCGTTTTGAATTTTCACGTAGCGCAGGCACTAACAACACGATTCAAAACATGCACAGCGGTGCGCCGTATTCCAAAAAATCCGTCCTGTTTCGTTCGATTGATAAATCGTAACTGAGAGCGTTACCGCACACATAAAGCTACCGAACCTCAGAACATACATGGATGTATTCGTTGCGCACTCGCATTCTATATCGAAAACATCGCACATTTGGTTCTCTCTCAATTCGTGTTCTCTGCTTCCCGCTCTTTCCTTACTCCAATATGTAATGTGAAGCAAAAAACGCCGGTCGTGTGCTAGCGCTATAATGTTATTCATTTAGTTATTTTCATGTGTCGCTGCGAGAAGAACGAGTGGAATACAACTTTGCGATGTGGGAACGACTTTTCATATTTTTGAATTGCCATAAAATTTCGACCGACGCAATGAACTTTCGATTTGAATACGAGTCCATCCATAATAATCAATTTGTAATGTATCATGGTCATGTCAATAATCTTATCTCTGGATAAACTAAAAGTATTTAGGATTTCTGAATGATTTTCACATCGAAGCATTTCAGTCTAATGACTATGGACGGTAATCCACGCGAATGACCCAAGCACCCCGAACGAAAAAGTCACAAGCCTGTTGGATTTACTACATACACAACAGTCTATGGCCTACCAATGAAAAAACGATAATTTAAGTGAAAAAACTGTTTCTTCGACATAATCTCCATCTAGAGTAATGCACCTGTTGTAGCGATCCTCTAACATTTTGATACCACTTTTGTAGTGGTTCGCGTCAAGTCCCTCAAAATAGGCGTTGTTTCCAAATCGACTTCTTCATTGGAGTAGCCAAATTTTCAACCGGGGAAATAGGAAATAGTCGCTCGGTGCTAAATCTGGCGAATATGGTGGATAGGGAACCAATTCGTAGCGTAATTCCTTCAATTTGTCGGTCGTATCGCGAGTCTGACACGTTGGTCTTTTTGGTCAAATGTTAAAAAACGCGGCACCCATCGCGCACAAAGCTTTCTCATGTTCAAACATTCATGAATGATATGATCAACGCGTTCCTTTGAGATGCCTATGGTCTTAGCTATCTCATTCAATTTCACTTTGCGGTCAGCTAGCACGATTTCACGAATTTTTTTTATATTTTCCGGCGTAACTGCCTCATTTGGCCTTCCTGAACGGGGTGCGTCGGTTTTGGTGGTACGGTCACGACGAAATTCAGCAAACCAATATTTTACGGTTGAATTGGCTGGGGCAGATATTCCGTAACACTTATCAAGCCATTGCTTTGCTTCAACAGTATTTTTTCCCATCAGAAAGCAATGTTTTATCAAAACACGAAATTCACTTTTTTCCATGGTAAACAAAATTAACAGAGGTAGCGTCACTTCGAGAGCCATAACTTGAGAACGAGTTAATGAAATGTCATGAAATTTTGACAGTATTCTAGTTAAGGATGGAGCTATATTTTTGATTTGCAACGCCATCTATGGGTCAGGCCATAGACTTTTCAGCCCATGTAGTATATCTCGTGGGCCCGGAAAAATCATAGAAATTTGGGCCCGTTTGAAAATGTGACCCAAAAATCACCAAAAATCAATTGTGATAAGTGTCTTCGGCAAATTCATATGACAGCCTCGGAAGGAAAGCATATCCTATGAATTTGCTGAAGATAACGCTAATACAAAAATAATATACAAGAGACACTAACGAAAAATCGTCGAGAATGAAAGCCAAACAAAAAAACACTCAGCGTGTAAGCCAAACAAACCTACTTGTTTGGTTTTCACTCAAAATACTAATGTTGTGGGTGATATGTTTTGAAAATGAAAAAAAACACTGAATATTCATGCGGAATTGATCGAAATCTTTTTTATTATATTGGATATTCTATGCCATTAATGATTTAAACAATATATCGGCCAAATGGCTCCCGCGACTCTTCTTGCAAACCCGAATGCGTTCAAGCTTGATGATTTTTTGATGAAAATTGGGATCATTTTCAATTGATTCCAGAGCCCAATCCGCGAACTCCCGACGCAAACGATGGTCATTAGGCTTCAGTTCTTGGGCCAGAATCATCTTATAGGGATGTAGGCCAAAATCCAACCGCAAAATGCGCCAGGTAGTCATCCTGGACAGGCCCAATTCCTGAGATCGGCGTGAAACGGACAATTCACGGTTTTCCTCGATACTGGCCTGTACGGCGGCTATATTCGTTGTGGAAGCGTGAAACTACTCATGATTAAATGGCAAACCTTACTGATGACAACTGACAGTAGACGTCAAAAATGTCAGTTCAAATGAGCCCGATAGGGACATTCAAAATCATATCACCCCTATTGGGAAACCCTTCCGAGATATTCGCGCATCATAAAATCGAATCGAAATGACTACAGCAGAAACGAGCAGTGGACCAGCTTCGACTGAAATGAAACAAATCTTCCAAGCAACCACAATAGCGGAATTTTCGCCTGAAAAAGAACACTTCAATGTTTGGAGAGAAAAACTTGAAATATATTTTATGGAGATTTGTTGTATAGATGACAATGCAAAAAAGGCCCTATAACTGCGATTAATTGGATCGGAGCCGTACAATTTATTGCATGCACTATGCAATCCACAATCACCGTCATCAAAGGCGTATAAGGAGCTAACGGCAATGTTGGACACGCATTTCACACCGCAGACAATTGTGTTTCGAGAACGAAAATTGTTCCACATGGCGACACGTAACAATAATGAAACCGTTGCTTAATGGTTTGCCAAGGTCAAAAAGTTGGCATTGAATTGTAAATTTGGTCAATATTTGGACTCACATATCGTCGACAAATTCGTATTTGGCTTGCCGGACAAAATTTTTGAAAAACGGGTGCTTGTAGATACAAGGACAGCACCTGCAATTCTTGCTCTAAAAAAGGCCATCTGGCCTCGGTTTGCAAATTAAAAAAAACTGTTAATTTTATTTCCGATGACTCTGATTGTAATTTTGAAGAAACTAATCCATTTGATCTTTCAATATTTAGCATAACTGATAGCGGTTCGTCGGACGTGTACCTTTTACCGGTTAACATCAATGGAAAGCATTTAGAGGTTACGTGTGACACTGGCGCCCCATGTTCGTTGATTTCGTCTTCACTCTTCAGGGAATTGAATTGCAGCAAGAATTTGCGGAAATGCAGCGTCCCTTACGTAGATTACAACGGTAAACGCATCGATCTGATGGGTGAGTTTGAAGCAAAAATCACATACAAGTGCTCAACAAAATTAATTCGCGTTGTAGTTACGAATACCGATAATCCGTCTTTGTTAGGACGTTCATGTTTGAGATCGTTTGGCTTTGAATTAGTGCAAGTAAATTCAATAATTTTCAAAAAAAAAAAATATTAATACTTGCATCGATGAAATTAAAGATGAATTTTCTGAAGTTTTCAATGGTCAACTAGGCACATACAATGTATGTAAAGTTTCTTTATCGATTGATCCAAACGCAAAAACGATTTTTCATAAACCTCGTCCAATTCCATTCGCGTGGAAAGGGAAAGTTGAAACGCAATTGAAAGAGTTAATCGAAATGGGAATTTTGGAAGAAACCAAAAGTGCTAAATGGGGAACACCAATAGTACCAATTTTGAAACCAAACAACGACATTCGTATTTGCGGTGATTTCAAGGTCACAATCAACCAGCATTTGGTTGATTTTAAATACCCCTTACCCCGAATTGAGGAGATTTTCGCGTCATTACAGGGAGGTGAACTTTTCACTAAATTAGACATGTCGAACGCATACAACCAGTTAGTTCTTGATGATGAGTCACAAGATTTATGCACCTTGAGCACACACATCGGCACATTTAAGATGAATAGATTGCCTTTTGGAGTTAAAATTGCAGCAGCAATTTTTCAAAAAGAAATGGAAAATCTTCTGAGTGGAATTGCCAATGTAGTGGTCTATCAAGATGACATAATGGTGACTGGCAAAAATTTTGAAGAGCATGTAAGAACATTACGAACGGTACTTAGCAGAATTCAATCGGCAGGTTTAAAATTAAATCTTCATAAATGTACATTCTTTCAGGAAACGATTTCTTATTTGGGATTTAATGTCGATAAGACTGGTTTGAAAGAGAATAAAGATAGAATCAAAAGCATTATTGATGCCCCCCAACCTAAAAATGTATCGAATTACGAGCATTTATTGGCATGGTAAATTATCATTCCAAATTTATTTTGAATTTTGCCAAAATTATGGCACCCCTTTATCAACTATTACAGAAAGATGTTGAATTCGTATGGTCGAAACAATGCGATGAATCGTACAAACTCATTAAGACGGAATTATGCTCAGATAGGACCTTAGTTCATTTCAATCCAAAAATACCTTTAATGTTAGTCACAGATGCATGTAATACGGCGCTAGCTGGTGTTTTATTCCATAAATATGCGGACAATTCTCGAAAACCAATAGCATACGTATCAAGAGCATTGAGCAGTTCTGAGAAAAATTATAGTACAATAGAAAAGGAAGCTCTCGCCATAATTTTTCCGTCACGAAGCTACGTCAATATCTCTTAGGTATGCACTTTACATTGCAAACGGATCATAAACCGTTAATCACTATTTTTGGTGAAAACAAAGGTTTGCCGGTGATGGCTGCTGCACGCATCCAGCGCTGGGCATTCATTTTGTCAGGGTTTAACTATTCGATTGAATACGTGAAAGGTTCGTTAAATGACGCAGATAGTTTGTCCCGCATTCTACAAAGCAGCAATGTCAAATCACCACATGAATGTAATTACATCAATTTGATTCAGTCGGACAATATGCTTTCCCTTAGTTTTAAAGAAATTGCAGTTGAGACGAGACCTGATACAATTCTAGCAAAGATCTCGGATGCAATTCAAACAAGCACAGTTGATAAATTGTCTGGCGCTGAATTTGAACCATTTAAAAATAAAGTAATTGAACTTTCCGTAGAATATGGATGCGTCATGTGGGGATTTCGTACAATTATCCCACAAAAATTACGTAATAGCGTTTTGGAACAATTGCACTTATCACATTTAGGCATAGTTAAAACAAAACATCTCGCACGTTCGTATGTTTGGTGGCCGCAAATTGATTGTCACATCGAAAAATTAGTTTCTAGTTGTGTTTCATGTCAGGAGTTACAATCGAGTCCACAAAAGTGCGCACTCATTCCATGGACACCAGAAAATGGAGTTTGTAGTCGTATTCACATAGATTTCGCTGGCCCAATAAATAATTTTCATTTTCTAGTAGTGGTTGATTCGTTTTCAAAATGGGTTGAGGTTTTTAAGACTAAAGAGATCTCAGCTCAATTTGTGGTAAACTGCATCACAAGATTGTTTAGAGACTTTGGATTTCTTGACACCATCGTTAGCGATAACGGTCGAAAATTCATCTCTGAAGAATTCGATCGATTAATGAAGACAACTGGTACTAAACATATTTTGGACATCCAGCGACTAATGGTCAAGCAGAAATTATGGTGAAAATTTTAAAAAAATCGATTTTCGCATCCTTGAAGGATCAAAATCAAGCAACACTTGATACAATAATCGATAGATTTTTGTCCGATTATCGAAACACTACGCATTGTACAACAGGCGAAACGCCTGCTAAATTGTTTTTAGGTCGAACATTGAAAACACGATTTAGTTTGTTAAAACCACCATTGGTTCGTACTAAAATAATTGAAGGCCAATTAAATAGCATGAGGCTTCACAAGGGCAAACGCAACATTGAATTTAATATCGATGAAAAGGTTTACATCAGAGATTATCGTAATCCAAATAAAGCTAGTTGGATTAAAGCGGTTATATAAAAAAAAATGGCCCTTGTACGTATTTTTGTGAAATAGCTCAATCTCATCGATCGATTAAAAGGCACGTTGATCAAATTCGCAAGGATCTCGGACAGGTGGAGGCGGACGATGAGCATGAGTTCGCTGGTGAAACAAGCGACATCAATTCCACTGATGTGACCGACACAGAGTCGCGGCTGATAACGCGAAAGTTACCAATGAGTCATATATTGCCACCAGAACTCGATCAAGAGCAAATGGTTCGGGCAACACTCATTCGAAGAAATGATCAAATGGAACGTTCAATAATTTAACGTAGATTGTTGATTTCATCCAGTTTCAATCATTTCAATTTAAAATCCATTGTAATATTTTCTATCAAATTTAACTTTAGTTTTGAATTTAATGCAACTTTTCCAAATACTTAAGACGGTCTAAAAATGTACTCAATTTATATTTAAGGTGGCACAACCAACATTGTAATATTCCAACTTAAGAAGGAGCGTGATGAATACTTTATATGACATCTTGAGTATCTCGACAAAAACCACATGTATACCGATTGAGTAGCTTTGACATTTCCATTCGTTTGGTTATGCTATAAAAAGCCACGCTATTCAAATTAAAGACCATTCCATTTTATAGATAGCTAAAGACCAGTCGTTTCATTAAAGCCAAGACACAACAAAAACATAAGTTTTTCAGTAGATTTTTCGCATATTTACTAATTACATTGCCTTTCATGTATTCTGAGGCACAACATTTGATATAATAGGTCTACCGTCGTTTTTTTCATAAAAATCAATGCTTTATTGAAGAGAAATGGATACAAATTTAATATTCAAAGTATTGCCCAACGCTAGCCACAAATTTTTCCCATTTTTCTGGCAATTCACGGATACCCTTTCTGAAAAATTCGACCGGTTTGGCCGCAATCCACGAATCGATCCATTAATTGACTTCATCGTAATTACGGAAGTGCTGGTGAGACAGGCCATGTTGCATCGATCGGAAGAGATAGTAATTGGATGGCGCAAGGTCTGGACTATACGGCGGGTGGGGTAGGACATCCCATTTGAGCATTTCTATTGCCGTTGAAGCAGTTGTTCGCACGTGAAAACTCGTCGTTCGACGTCTCTTTGCTTCAATTCATACGGCACCCAATGGCCTACCTTTCGGATCGTTCCCATTGCTTTCAAACGATCGGAAATGGTTTGCTGAGCGACGCCAAGTGATTTTGCAAGTTCTTCTTGCGTTTGTGACGGATCTTGATCGATCAATACCTCCAATTCATGGTCTCCAAACTTTTCCACCTGGCCGAGGCGTTCCTTGTCTTCGGTGTCGAAATCACCATCTTTGAACCGCTTAAACCACCGCTGACACATTCTAACGTCTATAGTATAGCCCGGGTAAGCTTCGGTGAGCAATTGATGCGCTTCGGTTGCTTTTTCCTTTGAATAGAAGAAGCATATTAAAACTTCCCGCAAATGTTGTTTTGATGGCACGAATGTAGATATTTTACGGCTTCACAAAAAAAAAAAATTATTTTCATTAATGACCAATAACCTAGACTGAAATAATTAGACAATGACATGGAGTTTCTGATGTGACAGTTGTCATAGCCAAAATTCGCCTCAGAGTAATACATATGAAGTTGTCTGCAATAACGACATTTTCAGCCGGTAGACCTATTAAAATTTCACAGTCAGATAAAACTTTATCAATTGAGTCAAGGTTTCCATACAATTAGCTTGGTTTGGTGTTGAAATCCTCCGACAAATAATTTAAAAATTTTATGGAATTCTTATGTTTACATTTATTTTACGGATAGTTTAGGTCAAGTTCTTTTCTCTTTCTTCGAGTGTAGTGAAATTCGATTTATGTTTTATTTGTGCAATCAGTAAATTTTGAGATAAAATTTAATTTATGCGATGGAAACCGTTTCAAAAATTTTTCTTACATTTGTAAATGTGAGACCACATTGGTGCTTTCACACTTGCAAATGGCTTTTATTTAGGCTTCGATCACAATTCGACTGCAGTTGGGCAAAACAAGAGTATATAGTCTCACATCAATAAATTCATTTTGAAGCGTGAAATAATAATAAGAAAATTCATTTCGATAGTGGTTAATGGTGAATCCATTTCTGAACACATCTCATCTAGCAACCGAATAAAAATGTTCAACCGTCTTGATTCAACATATGATTATTTTGTTATGATTTTATCTGATTTTATAAGACACCAAATAATTGATTGATTGTATGATTGTGATTCAAATTGCATCTGACAGGCGTATTTTCGATAAAGTAAATATTACATGCACATCAACCATGACCAGGCAACTTATTCCGCTAGAAATAGTATCGATAAATAGGGAAGCGCACTAAATAGCAACGCTATACATAATATTATATACAACACAAATCAAGCCACACGTGGAAGCGCACTAAATAGCACCGCCATGTATAGCGTTGCTATTTAGTGCGCTTCCCTATTTATCGCTACTATTTCTAGCGGAATTAGTTGCCTGACCATGACAGATCAGTGATATTGTTGCTTGCTATCACTGCACACTTAATATGTTGCTGAGATATTCTGACAATATTTCGACTGATTTTTTTTTTCATTTTCTGCAACATACTTCAATGATTTGGTTTCATATAATTTTCATAATAGCTGGCAATGATAACGCTATCGCTGTCGTTATCATCGTTTCAGAAAATCTTTGTTTTGTAATTTGATTATTTATTCTTGCAACGATATGAGTATACGTCCTTTTTAACAGAATTGATAGCGAGCCCATCTGGTATCGCTCAAAAGCTGTTAGTTTACAACTAGTTTTGAAACTGTGAACACAGCTGGCCGACAAAATGATGAAGGCTCACAGGAAAGAATTGAAACTGAGCAATTGTGGATTTGACCACAATCCAGCACATTCGATTGTTCGATCACAATGGCAATCAAGTTCTAAAAGCAATTTATACTTAGCATATCGATGGCTGGTTGCGGTATTTGTGGTGTTTGTTGTAGCTGTGGGGATGAATGAAATACTAAAATCACCCGCCAATTTTGGTTTATTCTTCATTTATTTGACAAACTGGGGCATTTTGATGAATATGATTGTTGGTGTTTTCGGTGCAATACTCGTCACTTTCTGGTATTTTCACGTGGATTTCAAAGGTTCATGAATCACAATATTTCCAAACTTCATATTAACGAATAAACCTTTTTTCAATTTGTTTGCAGAAAACATTGCAGAGAATGGGGAAATGCCTACTACGTTTAAAATCTACTGGGCCTTACACAATATCGCTTTGATAACGTCATTCGTCGTTACAATAATTTATTGGAGTGTCATTCACAATGGTTGGTCTTTTTCAAATTCTTTTGGAATTTAATTCAAATCAATAAAAATCCTGTTATTTTGCTTAAACATAGACAAAATTCCGGTGAATCTATCCAACATATTATCGCATGCAATGAATTCGATTATTATGTTTGTGGACATTCTCATTGTCGCATATCCATTGCGATTGTACCACGTCGTTCAGCCGATTTGTTTTGGATTTTCTTATGTATTATTTTCATTTATTTATTACCTGTTGGGTGGTGTTGATTTGTAAGTGTAATTTAATCATTCATTGCAAGATAAGTTGAGATAATGAAACTTGATTTTTAGACGTGGAAAAGACTACATTTACGATGTATTGAATTGGAATCACCCAGGCATGGTATTTATCATAAATGTTGGAATATTGGCCCTTATCGTAATCATACATGTGATGCTTTTTTGGGTGTACAAATTGCGTGTCTTCGTACATCGTCGATTTTTCGCAACGGGATTGAACTTGAAATCTCAGTCAAACCAAAGTAAAGCTGGGACTTACTACACATGCTAGTTATTATTTATCAATAATAATTGGTAATAAGTAGTTTCATGATGGCAATTTACTACAATATACCAATAAGATGAGTAATAAGTATAGTTACTAGCCTAATCAATTTGATTTTTGAAGTTAATGGAAATGCCGCATTTTTTCTGTTCCTAAGTGGAGAAGCCCGGTAAATATTCATGCCAGCCCGAAAGAAATACTGGGCGCCTCCATTCAATGATAATTTTTTAGAAGTCATAAGATTCTAGCAACTAAAATTACTAATATTAGCGCCAGAAAGTAATAAATAATAATAAAGTCCGATGTTATTAGCTGATAAGATTCTAATAACTTTACTTATAATGCCCAATTGTAAAACGAAGAGTCACTGAATCGATAGGTTCACCCATTTAAACGGTTGAGTCAAAGATGGCACACAAATCTAAAAATAGCCCAGCAAATGCATACTCTTTGACCCTAGCATAGCGCTGCGTAGCAAGTGCATTGAATAAAACAGTGCAACGGGTCAATATTTTCAATCTTCTCGATTGATATCAATATGCAGTTCAATCTTTTGTTCATTATGAGAGCTACAAATTTTAGAGCTAGTTCTGAAATCTACGATATACGTTAAAGCCGGTCGAAACAGCGTATCCTATTCATAATGTTAATCATTTCCATTCCCGATTAAGATAATCTGTGAGTAAGACCGAATATTAATCACTATTGATTAAGATTCCATAAAAGATTTACGTAAATCTTCATCTTAATCGCCACATCTTAATCCATGATTAAGATTTTCAGCTTGCTCCCAAATTTTCATTTTGTTACGAATTTGTATCAGCGTTATATTTAGATCTCATCGTATCTTGGAGAATCTCGTGTTTACATAAAATAGTGACACCAAGTTCGACTACGAATAAGTCGTTCCATGTTTATAAAGGCACTGTCTTCAGGAAGAAATAACTATTTGCGTGTTTGATTCCATTTGCAAGTATTTGCAAGCATTTGTATATCGTTTCTCAGTGCTTTCATTGTTGTTCTCGTGTTGCTCCGCCTGATTCGTCAATGGCAGGGGCAAATGCATCTGACAGCATTTGCACGCATTTTCACGCACATTCATATCGATCAGTTATTTCCCACTAGCACTGTCTACATAACATCCCGACGGAATGACATCTAGTTTAAATACCATCTCACATAAACTCTTTTTTCGGTACTTAGAAAACCACTGCTGAATAGCGCTTAGCCGAGCTGAGTTAGCTGATTCAGCTAGAACATTATTGTTTGCATACACCACGTGTTCACTTGCCATTGATTTTTTTCACGAAGTTATCAAACAACGATGCTCAACTAGCTGAATCAGCTAACTCAGCTCGGCTTAGCGCTATTCAGCAGCGGTTTCATAAATATTGAAAAAAGAGTGTATCATCAAGGTGAGATGGCAAATAGTCTTTTCGGACATTATAACGCGCAAATAGTGGTCAAATGTCAAATTGAATAAATGCATAAATGAAGCAAAAGATAAACAGCGCAGACATTGAGACATCACGTGAAAATAGTTTTATTTAATATAATTATTTACCTTTTTTGAAGCAGAACCATCATTTTCAACATTTAAAATACTTTCAGCGAGAATTCAAATGTGATATTTGTGGTTCGACCATTAAATTAAAAGCGGAAAATCTACAAAGACAAAAACAAATACATGGCCCAAAAGTGAACAAATTGAAATGCTGTTGTTGTCAAAAAACATTTTCCAAATACAGCTTTGCGATTTATGCAAAGTAACCATCTTATTGATTTTGAGATTATTGAGATTAATTAGGATATGAACTTTATTCATATAATAAACTTATCGCATTAAATCTTGATGATTATTAACTTCGGATCCTAATAAGCTGTTGAGATGAAATCTTAATAATATACAATGGATATCAGGTTTGAGTTATTAAGAAAATCATATCATCTTAATAATTAGATCTAATCTTAATAGGTAGGTTATCAAGATTTAATCTTAACAATTATCAAGAGCGTGTTAGAATGCAGCTAGGTCAACTTTTTTAAGGGTCTTTATTCTTGGACCGATTTCAATACTTTTGCCTTCACACTATGTGTGTGCAGAAATGCAAAAACAATATTAACTTCAAATGATGTCATTCTACAATGTAAACTATTTTCTAGATTTTCTTCTTTAACAAAAATATCCAAAAATGTTATAGATTTCGAACGCGACTTTCTGAATACATTCCGGAAAAAGATAAAATTGCTATTTCAACATTGATGTTGTTGTGCTTGCGAAGCTCGTTGATGTGCAGCAAGCAAAAACCATTCTTGTTTTCCACATTACTGCCGATGATCATACTTCATACTCATACACATCACCTATCAATTAGGTTCATAATCCACGTTACCAATGAAATCATCCTGTTCATTATTTACATAGTAACGTCAGTTCTCCTCACCATGTATCAATGTCAATAAATATTCATAATAACTTCACAACATTCTTTGAAAGTAAATCAACAAAACACATGCTATAAGTTTAATTTTTATTCATTCGGTTCGTTTCGAATGCAGTGAGTTTTTAGCTAACCGCTAATTTGGAAATGAGAACATTTGAATGGTTTTTCAACGAAATTTGACTTGAGTTAGGTTTCTTCATATCAACTCTTTTGTGCTGAAACATTCTTAAACAACATTTCAAGCTGTTACTCAATTTTTTATGAAGAAAAACGGGTGAATGAGAAACAGTATTCGAATGAATGGGAATGATTTAACTTCATTTCCAAGTAAGCAGAAGTTTCCTGTGAAATTATTTTTAGCAAACGTGTGATTGTAAGATGGACGCAACACTCCATTACGCAGGCATAGTGTATTTGTATGCAAAAATACTTTTGTTATATTCATTTTTGTTTCATTCGCTACATACACTCTGGTCAGCTGGTTATTTTGTTATCATTATTATCAAACATTAAAATATATTTATTCAAAGCGAAAAAAAAATTAATTAAATTTCCTATTTACGTACAATTTGTAAATAATAGATTGACCTTAATTTATTTCATCACTGTACTAAATCAAAGAAATATGGTCGCGTGTATAACGATCGTGAGCAAAATTACATTGAACGTTATCCAATATCACAAACATTGTGCGAAGAAGAAGAAGCTGCCATGCGGCGGAAGTCACTGTGTAAAAGAATAGGTATTGCCCCCATATGGTGTCGTTAATGCTATTTCCATCAGTTCTTTTTTGCTTCTCTGATTTAGCTGTTCGGGGTAGACATTTGAGAATGCGAAACACTTTCATTGAATTTTGCCACAAAACTTGATATTTGTATGAGTTTTAGTGAATTCGTAAAGTTTAATTAAATGGCTGAGTATATTAATTCAACGTTGTCTGGTTTCAAAGTACTGATGAGAGATAAGTGATAAGTGTCTTCGCCAAATATATAAGGCTTCTTGAGAACTACATATTTGGCTGGGACACATATTACTTATCTTTTATCAGTAATGCAAAAATCACATTTGAAAAGTTGGGACACTTTTAGTGAAACAATTTTCAGGAACACTTCAATTGTAAATTTTATGAGGGACACTTCATTTGAAAACAAAAATACGTTGCATTATAATTCTCCTAACTTTGCATGGAATTGAAAAAAAATGTTTCACTGAATTTGATCACGTAATACGACTAAAACTTGGATATGAAATGGCGCCGCCGTTAAGAACCGAGAATCCCAAACATAAATACGATATTCACTTGCATTGGGAATGAACTCAACTTCATGATATTCTCGTGTTAGTAGAAATCTTAATTTTAGAAAAAACGGTGCTTTGCATGATATTAATTTTATGGGATTTTTTTGAAAATAAAAGAAGTCATTCAACTATCTCGAGTAATTTTTGAGCGTTGACATTTCTAACGCGCTGGCATAACGGGCAATTTAATGTGTTGTTCACCTAAGGTGAGCCTCTCGACATTTTAACCATGCAAAAAGTCATATTGACTTTTTAATCATGCGAATCTTGTGTACCATATCCAATTATTTTAATTCTTCTTCTAATTTAATTTTAGGCAATGTAACATAACAATGCCGTAATATTATTATTAATTTGCAAAGGGCCGCCATTATTTGCATTTTCAAAAAGAAACAATCTAAGTTTTTATCCGAAATTTCACCTTTTCAATTAAGCATGTTCAAAGATATGCTATCATATGTAATTCTATACCGATGCGCTTAAGCACTCTTGACCATTTGGCTGGTGCAATCTACATTGAAATAAATTCAAAATTGTATTTAAGTAGTAGTTAGGAAGTCAAATGAACACGCTGAAACAACATCAGATTTGCATTGTCATTTTGGTGTAATCTCAATTTATTCCCTCAAATGACAGAATATTTGTGGCGACCATATAGCACAATATTATAAAGTCTGTGTAATTAAAAATTTATGTAGAAATAAACATGCTACAAAATAGTCTATTAAGCAATTAGTACATAGTTATTTGTGTGAAAATGAGAGAATAATGTAGAAATAAAAAGGTTGTTAATCGAGTGAATCTAAGTCATCTAATTTAATTATATTGTGATAAATATAATGTTGAATAAATGAAAAATTAACAGCACCTTTCTACTCTTTATTTCTTCACAATTGTTAAATCTATAGATAACGGTTAATTTGGAAATCTCATAGAATCTAATGTAAAGTGATCATCACAAAGAATGTTCAACTCAACTGAAGATACCATCACATTTGTGTATTTGAAAATGGACGATTCGAAAAGAACACACATACCGCGAATAAGTGAAGTAGAAACAGACAAATCAAGAATTGGACATTCTTAAGACGCTGAAGAGTTAATTTTACTAATCAGTCGGTGTTGGATATTCGTTGTGATCGGACGTGAAATTCTGATTTCTGCTCTTGTAACAGAAATTCAAAAAGCATACGAAAACCAGCGAAGTGATAGAAGAAAGCAGAGAAAAGATTGAGAGAGCGCATACGAAACCGGTCAGAGTTAGAACGTGCGATCAGTGAAATTTGTGGCAGAATAAAGCCCGAGAAAGAACGAATATTTTACAAACTTGTAATCGAGAGAAGATATTGCAAAGAAAACATAACAAAAGTTGCGAGTATTAATTACTGAGGTCGTTGTCGTCTGCTATTTTCGCTTCGCATAATGTATCGATTTACAAGTTCAATATGCACATTTGTGCTTTGCATAAGTTGTGTTTCATCTACACCACCGTCGTCGCTTTTATCGGCAATATTATCGCCATCAGCATCATCATCGATGGCCGCAGCCGCATCAGCAGCATTGCCAGCCTTGCGAGAGAAACAAGAGTCGACCGGTTTAACCACATACGATCAAAAACAGAGTGGAAAGTATAACATTCATTTGAATATTAAAGATGTTGCGATCATTGCACTAGACGCAGGCCGATTGGACAGCGGTGTGGGGGACTTTGGTGAAGACTATTACGAAGACTACGACTCAAGCGATTTCACAGTAAAGCCAATTTTCGGTTTATTTGAGATTGCATCAGAAAAGCCATCATCATCGTCGCCGTCATCACCTTCTGACGATGCACCACCACTGATCCATTCCGATCCCAATTCATTGAATGAAACGGAAAATCCGTTAAATAGTACGGTCGAAGAGCCGATTTTGAAAGACCCGGTGAAGGAGTCCGGCAATAAGACGCAATCAGTTGTAATTCTCGAAGGAAGTACATCACCGTCAGACTTGATTTTAAGTGACAATGCCTCAACGACCCCAAATGGCATTGTCGTAACAACACCAACTCCGGAGAATCTACCACCAAAGCCATCACTGGCTAATCTGGCTAATATTCATTTGGCCAATTCACAAAAACCAGCACCATCCCTATTCCCAGCAAAACCAAATGAAATTCCCGTGCAAATTGTCTTAGATACGATCAATCCAACACACAAACAATCAAGCCGACAACGACCAAACGGCAATTGGCACCTGCGGAATCGTGTTCATTCTACACCAAGTCACAATCGACGAATAACACCGCCGCATTCCGACAGTGAAGACGCATCACTTTTTGCTTTCGGTAATGATAAACATCGTAAAACTTCTTTAAATCGGCACAATTGTGTTCTCCGTCAAAATGGACAATGCCAAAATACTAATAGACGCTTCGGTTCACCGACCTTGTAAGTGCGGAGAATTGTGAATTTATTCTTTTGGGCGGCCACATCTATCCAATAGACTTAATTAGACTTAATTAACATAGCGATCGGGTTTTTCGTGTAGAAATCTAATTTACCTATGATTTAGTATTTTACCGTTTCATTGACGAATACTTGGATGTAGTCGAACATAAACAAATTCATTATTCAAAGTACTACAAATGCTAGTATTTTATCTAATCTCTTTTTGTTATAGCTCTTTCTATTATGTTATACCTATTGAACTTACCCATTAACAAAAGTACACCTCCACCAAGAATACATGTTTGTGATTGTTTCTCTTGTTTTCAGGAACGGGATATTAAATCTTCTTTCGTTTCTGTCACCGCGGGCGATGGAACAACTAGAATAGATGGATGGAATCTGAATGTTGCCTGCTTCGAATAGTGACACAACCTATTGATATTCTTTAAGTCATACTTCTTTCACTGTAGCATAATTATAAATGAATGAATATCGTGAATTTAACAAATAAACAGTTTTAAAGCCAACTCGCCTGGGGACATACAAAAGATATGTGTGGTGATAATAAGCAATAACTACATTGTACTCATAGAAGTAAGCTCAGAAAGTTCAATAAATTCTTTTGAATAAAAAGTAAAAATTTCTCAATGTTGAATTCTTATTTTATTGGTTCAAACTCGTGTGGGAAAAGGAGATTCCTTTACAATAAATCCATGCGTTAGCATCGGTATTTTTTTTTTTTTTTTTGTCAACAATTATTTTAACTAAATTACACCTATGCCATTTTTGTTCGTGATACAATTTGTATTTCAGCTTAATAATATGAGAAGCGCTCAATTTTCACTTGCATAAGTACACCTCAGTTATTGCATAATGATGTTTTTTTTCATAAATGTAGATCACAAAACTCAAATTAATGAGAGAATCTGTTTGTATCATTGAAAAATTGCTAGAAGACAAATGAAATTGCACAGAATAAAATTGCTTTACGAATAAAAATCACCCTGCCACCTGATTATGCTAACAAATGCATACTTATTTGGGCAAATATGTTTTAATAAAGTTCGAGCTATGACAAGGAATACGATTAAAATACATATGGAAAGTCTGTATCATGTTTTCTAACTATTCAAAAGAGAGAAATTAAGAAGAAAAAGTAAATAAAATGTGAAATTCAGTCGATGTATGTTGGCAATGCGACAAAAAAAAAAAAACAATTGCCGACAGGTTGCACTGTTTTCATAACTGGTGCGACTATCTAAAAATATTATCTGGATTTGAAAATGCGATGATACAGCAAACAATGCGAAGAAACAAATCTTGTGCGAGAACGATTTTAAATAATTTATATTAAGTACGATTCAATGAAGTACGTATCTGAGAAGAATGAACATATTTAGCCAATAAAATCACCAAAAATATGGCTTTTTTATTTTTGCTGAATAATAACACTTGTTTATTGATACTACGATTGGGTGTCTCTGTGTGTTGATTGGCGATTCAATCATATTTTGCATAGGCAGAATAGAAGCGGTATGAAAGCGCCGATTGCGATGAACAGCGGCAGCATGGTTGAAGATTCGTCTAGCGTGTATGGGTCGGCTTGTCGTGGTCCGCTGGTTTTGCGTATTTTCGGCGTTTCTTGTTTCGGCTCTTCGCGAATATTGTGCATTGTGTCGTCATCTGGTTCGTACACTTCAACGTTGTCTTTCATAACATGATCGAAATACTCTTCGACTGGCTGCAGTTTTGGAATATTTTCCAGATCACTTTTATTTTTTCCTTTGAATAAAATAATGGCATTCACTTTTGGATTATCGTAGCTAGTTTTCACAAATTCAACACGAACTTGGTTGTTTCGCACTCTCGATTCGTCTTTTTCAAAGTACAGCATGCCACGCGACACAGTGAAATGTATGATTTCATCGTGAGCAACTCCTTTGCCAACATTTTTAAAAATATCCAATTTATCTACGATTGTGTGCGCTGAATTTAGAACCACATCAAACACTTTCATATCAACATTTGTGAAATACACCTCCGAAAATTTCAATACCAAAGCATATTCGCCGTCACCAGCCAATGGAATATCGTAATGAAATGAATCAGTGTGATAACGCTCGGTTTGATATAATGATTCATCCTCCTCATTCACTCGGCCGATTTTCAATTGCTTTCCGAAATCAGATGGTGTTCCAATTTTGCCATCCAAAGGGTCGGCTTCGTAAAAAATACCATGGGAATCTGAAAATTCACCATCACCGGCATTCACCGCGTACACCACTTCGTATCCAAGTGATATTTTTGCAAAACACAAACAACCAATCAAAATCACAATCAAGCTCATTTTGCTTATTATTCCTGCGTTAGTTTCAATGGCCAAATAAATCTACAACAAACACAATTATTTCACTTTTTTTTTTTGGTCAATACCAGAAAATTAGTTTTTAATTGAGCTAGATTTGTTGTGGGCTAATGATTGAGTCGTTTCCGTTTAAAATAGATACGATTTTACTGACATCATCAAGTATAAATGAACTAAATGCGCTTTTACTTGAGATTTTCTCTCAGCTTATCCACGTAGCCACCTGAGAAAACCACACGCATCAATTAAATGTTTGCTTCTAATCAAAATATACCGAATTCGAACCGAGTGAACTGTGAATTTGCTTCACACAATAAGAAACCAACCAGTTAATAATGCCGTTTGCGATAACAAAATCGCTCCGAGATAAATTTTTAACATGTGTTATGTTTTGTTTTCTGCGTGGCCGAATCTTATTTGAAATTGTCAAAATATCGGCTTTCGAAGTGTCAGACTATTTCGGCAAAACAATAGCATTCATTCTCACACACACACACACAATTTCTCCTCCGTTAGCAGTGAGCGCGTTTAATGGCTAGAGAGAAATGAATAAAAAATGTTTGATTTTCCAACCGACACATGTTGCATTGTAGAATTACTATGCAATCCAACGAAATTAGCTCATGAAATCGGCATTTTGTGTGGATCAAGACAAGTTCAACGGCATCAGGCACAATTCAACAATTTCACTCTTGCTCATATTTTATTCATGAGACGTTTAAATTGAAAAATTTATTATTTACAACGAACCGTTGTTTAGTCGGTTGACTTAGGCAAATTAGTCGCCCGCTTAAAGTGTATTTTGAATGGATATGTTTCATTCAGCAATGAGTATTCGACCGTCGTTAATAGCGAACCAACGCCAACGAAAATGAAAGTTATCCTATTTTTGTTGATTGGTCTTTTGTAAGTTGAGATAAGATTTTACTTCTTTCGTTTTTTGACTTTTTTATTTTTCATACAGATTTGTAATTTTTAGTTGCAGTTGTATTCCATTCATATATTTCAATTGAACAGTTTAAAAAGAGATTTTTCCCTAGATTTTTTTGTAAAGCCGATGATGCAAGTTTGGACAAAATTCTACGAACAGAGGATTTGTTCGAGAGTATTAGGAACTTGTCGTCCGATTTGCTGTACAAATTGGATCCAGGCCACTGTTACACTCTCATCATAGATCCATTTTACGCTGATATTTTGCAATCAAAAATTTTCCGGGAAATTGGTCGCAGCACATATTTTGTGCTTCGACTTTCATTCAATGAGGATTTGGTATCACCGAGAAATGATACAATGGCTGTTCTCAAAGAAGCCAACAAGGCTGGCTGTCGGTGCTACTTAATTTTTTTGGCGAATGGAATTCAAATGAATAATTTCCTTCGATTTATCGATCGGTTGGTGTGTTGTAAAAAAATGTTTCTTGATCATTTCTTCATTCGGTCTATTGTGTTTTCACAGTGAAAGAGTAGTCAGTCCACATGTTCGTATAATTCTTCTTCATGATTACCGCCTGTTTGTGCCACGAATGCATTACATTTGGAAGCGATTTGTGAATGTGATCTTTGTGCGTGAGTACGAGCACAGTATTCGTGGAAATCGAACAGCTACAATGAATAATACATCCTTTGAACTATCTACTGTGCCATATCCATTGCCTATTAATCAAGTGTTTGTGACGAGAAGTTTGGACTTTTGGCGTGATGGCCGGTATCGACACGGCGGAAAATTGAATCTCGATAAAACCAGCAATTTGGCAGGTAATTTTTGGAGTTTTAAGCATTTACGTTTTACTGATAAATCTTGTATTTGATTTTAATTTCAAATGTTAATCAATATTCGATCTAGGTCAGCGTATGATTGTATGCGTTCTAAAACATACACCGGGCGTTTTTTTGGATGAGCTCAATCAGAATGAATCAGTTTACACTGGCTTAGAAGTCGAGGTTTTTCATATTCAGTTGAATGTTGATGTATAAATTTTATGTAGAAGTTTTATTTCAGATAATTCGCGGCATTTCAAAATCACTGAATTTCTCGGTGGAGTTTTACGAGAGCGATGATGCTTCTACCGAACAATGGGGAATGCAACATGAGAATGGAAGCTACACTGGTTTGCTTGGAGAAATGGTATTCAGAAATTCAAAGATTTCACATATTTACTGATATGCTTACGAACTGATCATTTTATTAGTGGATTTCAATAATTGAAATTTGATGGACCTATTTGAAAAATATATTTATAAAAACGATTAATGTTAAAAGATGCGATTTCAGGCGAATGGAGTGGCAGATATAGCGCTAGGAGATCTTCATTACATTCTATATCATTTGGAAGTCATGGACTTATCAATCCCGTACTATTCCCAATGCCTAACATTTCTCACACCAGAATCGTTGAGCGATAACTCATGGCAAACGCTCGTGCTACCCTTCAGGTATCCTTCTATTTTATACATTTTGATTCTGAATCAATATATTTCGATATCAAATTTTAAAAATCTTAGTCCTGAAATGTGGGCCGGCGTTCTTTTCTTCCTATTTTGCGTTGGCTTTGTGTTCTATGTATTCGAGCACATTAACATCTGGATACAACGAAATCACGATGAAAACCCGAAATGTGAAAACAACAATACCGATATTATCAATACGATCAACATCGATGTGGCTGAAACTCCATTCTTAAGCTCGAAATTTATTTTCAAGAGAGTAAGAAACACACAATTGACATAAAATTTCACTATTAATAAAAACTCATAATCAAAAATGAAGATAAAAATAAATTAAATGATAGAAATATATTCTGAAATTGTCAACAGAGACGTGTCAAGAAGAGCAAGGATATTTTTCATGGATTCAGCGATTGTATACTTTACACGTATTCGATGTTGTTGGTTGTATCACTTCCGAGATTGCCACAGAAGTGGGCCGTTAGAATCCTTACAGGATGGTACTGGATCTACTGCATTCTCATTGTTGTTGCGTATCGTGCAAGCTTAACAGCGATTTTGGCGAATCCAGTGCCACGTTTAACAATTGATTCATTAGAAGAGCTAGCAAACAGTCCTATTGAATGTGGAGTGTGGGGCGAACAAAATCGGCAATCCTTTTTGGCTTCAACATCAGATGATGTTGGCAAAAAAATCGGCAGTAAAATCGAACTTATTCGTTCGGCTGAGGATGCTGTAAGGAAATAATTTTCCCAGAAAAGCTCAATTATTTTCTCAATCATTAGACAAATTCAATTTTCAACACATCCAGATAAATCGAGTATCTCAAGGGAAATTCGCCTATTACGAAAATGAGTTCTTTCTCAGGGAAATGAGATTCAAACACGATCAAATCGAATCAAACAAGCTGAAGTACTTGCATATAATGAAAAAGTGTGCGATAAGCATGCCAATTTCGATTGGACTGGAAAGGAATTCGCCGCTAAAGCCACGTTTTGATCGTTTGCTGCGTCATATTATGGAGGCTGGTTTAGTGAGCAAGTGGTTATCGGATTCAATACAAAGATTTGAAGCAAGCGTCGAAGAGCCGCCACAAGAAGCTCTAATGGACTTGAAAAAATTGTACGGTGTTTTATTTGCGTTGATTATTGGATTTTCTGTAGCTTTTATTGCGTTAATCGTGGAAAATCTGTATTGGAGGTTTATTACGAAAAAGAATCCGCTTTACGATAAGTATGATGCAATGAAATTGTATAGGCAATAGTAGAACAAAAAGTTTAAAGAAAATACAAAGAAACCAACTTCCAGTGTTCAATCAGCAATTATTTTCATTTTCATTGAATGCATTCATCGAGAAAAAAAATAGTTCGACACTCGTCGTCTGACGGCGCTACGCAAATCTGTGTTAACTGTCAAATTACGGGGAAAATATAAACAATTTACATGCAAAACAAGACGAAATCCCGAAACAATTAAACAGAATTTATTTTAGTGTCTTTAAACAAAGTACAGTTGCTTCAAAGTAGATACAGTTGTTTCATAAACACTTTTGCGAGTTAATTAAAATGGGAACATCGAATGCAAATCATCAAAAAGAGATTGAATGTGTGTTAATAAGTGATGAAGAGGAAGACGATGTGCCTGACAAACCAATAATCAAGCCGGGTACATACAGTTCGAATGAAAATAAAGTCATCACCGATGAGCAATCGGCCAACTATTTGTTGGAAGATGGTGATGGACGACGCGTAAGCCGACGCCGAAGAAATAAAAATGAAAATTCCGAAGATGCAAAAAATCTCGATCAATCCAGAACTGGACGGAGCAATGGCAATGACCACGCCAATGATACATACAAAAACAGCCCAATTTCATCCACCTCAAATACAAATGTAGACAAAAAGTACGGTTATGCCGAAAATAGAGCCGAAACCCGATCGCGAAAGCGAGAAAGAACACCAAGTCCAGTTCCAATCGATGCTAAGGAAAATGATCCTATTCAATACAAAGAGATTTTGTCCGGTTTGGAGGGTGCTGCATTTCAATCAAGGTGAGTCCTAATCGTTGATTTTATTTTGAATTTATCATTTGCAATCAGTGTGAATTAAACATGGTTTTACAAATTATTTAGGTTACCATTTGAGAAAATGACTGCAGGCGAAGCGTCTAGTTTTCCCGAAATCACGAAAAATGGATTGGCCGCACAACGGGTATTTCTAAATATTCGCAATAGACTACTGCAAATGTGGATCGAAGACCCAAAAATTCAATTGACATTTGAAATTGCGATGAAAAAGATGGAAAAACCATTCGATAGTGATTCCAGTTTGGTTCGAAAGATTCACGAATACCTCGAACGCCATGGTTTCATCAATTTCGGTATTTTCAAGCGATTGAAGCCGATACCAACCAAAAAACTAGGCAAAGTCATTGTCATCGGCGCCGGCATTTCAGGTAATATCTATTTTTTCAATGAAAATCTACCGGACGAAGAATCAGTCAAACATCTCATCAAAATTTCCATTTTTATGAAACATAAAGCGAATAGACGCCAGAAAACTGTGGCCAAAATGAGCATTTTTTTGTTTAATTCTATTTCATGTGTATTATTGCAGTAATTATTTTATTATTCACAATGTTCAATATGGCAAAATACATATATTTTTAGTCTGTCTATACATTTGAGAGAACAAACCACTAGAAAAAGCCGCAAATTCAAAATGTTATCATTTATAGGTTTGGCAGCTGCTCAACAGCTCCAGCAATTCGGCATGGATGTGATTGTTCTAGAGGCTCGCGATAGAGTCGGTGGTCGAATAGCAACCTTTCGTAAGAACAATTACTATGCCGACATGGGTGCTATGGTGGTGACGGGCATTTGGGGCAATCCTCTGACAACGATAAGCCGGCAAACTGGAATGCAAATGGTACCGATAAAGCAATCATGTCGCTTGTATGGTCCAGACGGCAAATCAATTAGCAGTTTAAAAGACGAAATGGTTGAGCGAGAGTTTAACCGTCTGTTGGAATCAACAAGCTATTTATCACATCAACTCGATTTCAATTATGCGGGTAATACACCAGTTTCACTTGGCCAAGCGCTTGAATGGATAATCAAGCTACAGGAAAAACACGTCAAGGAAAAACAGGTGCATAATTTAAACAGTATCATTGCCATTCAACAACAACTAATCGAAAACGAAAAAGCCATCACAAATCAAATTGAGAAAGTGCGTAAGCTGAAAGAGCAATATGATAATTTGGTGGAAACGCGACCAGCTCGAGGCACTGAAAACAACAGCTCATATCTGGAGCATGAGTTCAAAATTCGATCGTCATCCCGAGATTGGAATGTTGGCTATAAGGAACTGGAAAGTCTGCAGGCAATGAAAGAAGCACTTGAAGCAAATCTCAAAGAGCTCGAATTGAACCCACCTAGTGATGTGTATCTCTCGCAAAGTGATCGTCAAATACTCGATTGGCACTTTGCGAATCTTGAATTCGCAAATGCCACTCCCCTTCAAAATCTATCACTCAAACACTGGGATCAAGACGATGATTACGAGTAAGTTCTAAAGCTAAAAATCGATCGATTAAGAGTATTCAATTTATTCATTTTTTGTTTCTTTTACTTGCATAACATTGTATGGGAAAATAATACAATTTTTAATGATAAAATGCCATTTTTTGTCATTACATTGAACGCAGATTTATTGGAAGCCATACAACAGTGCGTAACGGGTATTCATGTGTTCCGATTGCATTGACCGAAGGCCTTGACATTCGTGTAAATACAGCCGTTAAAACCATCAAATACTTTCCGGGCGGCGTGGAGGTGACTGCCGAAAATCTCAAAACGAATAATGCTACTGTGACTTATAAAGCGGATTTGGTACTGTGTACACTGACACTGGGAATTTTAAAGATTGCCATCTCGCCATTGTCGGCCAACCAAGAAAACACGGTGCAATTCCAACCGCCATTGCCCGAATGGAAAAAAAATGCGATACAGCGTCTGGGCTTTGGAAATTTAAACAAAGTGATTCTATGTTTCGAACGTATCTTCTGGGATGCGAATACGAATCTGTTTGGGCACGTTGGCAGCACCACAGCGAGCCGGGGTGAATTGTTTTTATTCTGGAGTATTTCACAATCACCGGTTCTACTGGCTTTGGTTGCTGGTCAAGCGGCCGCTATTATGGAAACTGTATCCGACGATGTAATTGTAGGTCGATGCATAGCTGTGCTCAAAGGCATATTCGGTGCAACAGCCGTGCCACTGCCCAAAGAAACGGTAGTCACCAGATGGCGTGCAGACCCTTGGGCACGTGGATCGTATAGTTTTGTGTCAGTCGGCTCATCGGGAAGCGATTATGATCTTCTGGCGGCGCCAGTAACACCACACGATGAAAACAATCCGGATGAACCGAATCAAAATGAAATGCCGCGTCTTTTCTTTGCTGGCGAACACACCATCCGAAACTACCCCGCGACTGTAAGTGTGAATCACATTTACATATTATAACAATCGATTTTATTATTATTTTATCTCTTTTTCGAATCTTAGGTGCATGGCGCTTTCTTGAGCGGACTTCGTGAGGCCGGTCGCATAGCCGACTATTTTCTGGGATTTCCAACGACAGTGCCATCAAATGACGTCCTGAACAATCATCAGCATGCCAACAAAAAGAGCTAAATAAACACAAAGGCACAGAGATATTCAAATACTCATTATAGTATTTTAATCTGAAAATGTGTAAGGAAGAACCGTGCATTTAACTCAAATTGATTTTTTTCTGCAATAAAAAAACCGATTCCATTTCACCTTTTTCTGATAGTGTTTATCGCACATTTGGATTTTGATATTTGTTGCACCATTTTGATTTGTCCGTAGCGTAGTTACAAAATACCATTCAAAAATCAGCTTGATGTTATACAAATTGTGACCCAATACTTAAATATATAGCAAGGAAAAAGACATGCGAAATATTTGAAGCACGTGTGTCAGATTAATCTCAATGCGATTTTATACGTTCTTCTAGAAGGTATATGCCAATGATTGTCACAAGACTCTACACAAAATAGAATTAACGGAATTTTTGAATAGTTTCAATGTCAGAGTTCGATAGACGTATTGTGTAGCGTTTTCAAGGAAAATCAAATTTTATGCACAATTTTTTTTCTCTGTGAAAGATCATTACCATGTCACAAGTCATATTCACATAAGAATTTTAGATGTGTACGTAGTTTTTTTTAGAAGCTCACATTCATTCTGTCTTCTCAGGCGAGAAGAATCCGATTTGCAAGACGAAATAAAGAAATTTTCAACACAAAAATGAAACATTCAATTTTTTTGGCTCTGCATCTTTTTTTATCTAATCTCTTTTAAGAAATCAGAATTTTATTGTCATCATTCAGTTCACAATGCATTCATTTGATCTAATCAATCAACGTGGTCCTGCTTTATTTATTCAGTGTATAAAATTGCGCAACTCTCTATTAGCCTATATTTATAAATAACGCAGTTTTTTAACAGATAAAGCTATTATTTGCCATTCGATTTGGATTTTTCCATACAGATCCCGTGTAGAAATGTTTCGACTGAATAGCCAGTCAACCAATTTGGGAGTTTTTGGCTGGCTTTGTCTGGCTAACTCAGATTGAGCTCGAACAAACTTTCAGTCAAAATGTCCTAAATTAATCGCGTGGGTTGCGCGTCCCCAACAACAAAGCCAAACAAATTTTTTGGTGACAATTCTCGCAGATACCGTACATAATACACAATTATTGCATTAAATGGCGCTGTTTGCATGTCGTTTATTCAAAGCGCGTCCGTGATTAATAGCTTTACTGAAATGTTGCATAAACTGGCTATTGGCTTCATAGAAAACCAAAGTTAACAATTTATATTCGTTTACTGTCAATTACAGTTGGCTGGCTTATAGTCTTTTTATTTTTACACGGGATTATAATATTATTTTAAAATCCTAAATTTTTTCTGTGCTCGCTATCGGTTATGGTGTTTTCATTTCGATTGCATTTTTAATCGACGTCTTTTGCGTAGTTCTATCAAGAGATATCAATGAATCGAATAAGAGAATGATTATTATTAGGCTTTCGAGTGATAAAACGGGTTTCAATGTACAACAATATTGATCAAGTACTGATGGCAAAAGCATTAAGCAGCATTTTTAACTCGTGTAGTGACTGAATATGAATTATCAATTGACTTGCATCGATTAAAGTACCTCAGCCGAGTCTACTGTTCGAAATTTGGCTGAATGAGTAGGTTTGATCCAGAAATAGATATGTATCGTGGATATATTAAACATTTTACAGAATCAATTGATGCCGCGATCATTACCATGCGCTCGTCTGTCTACTAAGCTCTCAGTTTGTTTACTTGTTTTGTTTCCATGAAACGCCACAATGCATACAAATGTACTAATTTGACTTCTTATGCCGATTCAACTACGATATGGAAATAGAAATAACCCAGCGCCGAATTCTGCGGCGAAATATCTCTATTTTCTGCTGAAGTCGTCATTCTACTTTTGACTATTCAAGATGTTTTGATTTGATTGGAAAATGATTTGGAAAAAATATGTTGGGGAGATTTTCGATATGAAATATTTGGAGGAATACAACGCTTGATATTCGATTTTCAGCGAAATGTTCATTTATTTTTATCTTAAAATGTTTTCTTCAGTTTTAAGTGAATGTTTACTTAAAATTCTTTAAAAACAAAATGCGTAAATCAAACGCTAGAAGCCGCATGAAACCAGTAAGCACAAAATTGTTTAATAAACGATTCATTGCAAAGTCATCCGTTTTGTGTGAATCGACCTCACAATGACGTGACTTCAAATTAAAAGCCAAACAACTCTGATGTCGTCAAGCGATTAAATTGTACTCATCTTTTTTATGTGTTGTCATTTGGACTTGTGGAACGAGCATTCTGCAGTTTGCTTCGCGGTAGATTTTGTTGACCATCATCTACAAGGTAAGCAAACCAATTTGAAATAATAGAGTGACTACCAACAATTCTTTACAGCAATTTTATTTTTTCACTTTGTTAGATTTTTCCTGAAATAAATTAATCATAAGCTTGGCTGGATCTGAATCTATCGGTCTGCGCAAGCGTGTCGAATCATTTATAACTGATTGTATAAATGATAACAACAAAATATGAGCAGACAGTTCTTCGCTCTCTCTTTACATTGAGTATTCGCCACTACATCATTAATAAATACAATTCGTAAATCCTGAATCAAAATCATATTATTTCTAACATCTAAGGACTTGTCTGGAATTTCGCCTAAAAAACTGTTGTTGAGTGTCTCTCAACATGTGTATGTGTGTGTGTGTGTTTGTGTCGAAAATAAATGATCTCTTCTCTAAAAATGCACAAATAATTTAAATATAAATTGTCTTCTTAAATTCAGCAAATGAACAATCATTGAAGTTTGAAATGCTGATCTCTATTAATCATAAAAATTGTTGGTTTCTTCTCAAATGTGTGTGTTTAGTCTTGTGTTGTGACTGTTCGAGGGGAGTAATACCTGGATATTAAAAAGACATTTCCATTTCTTTTCATTGATTAAATTAATAATTAATATCTGCATTCAATGAAATTGTCGCAAGTTTTTTTGAAAGACATAATGATTTTGGTACATAGGGTTTACTTTTTTGCATAAGTTTTTTTATACAATATTTTATACAAAATCGTTTTTGTGATAGTTGTTCTTTTTTTCTAATTTATTTTTTTCTTATCAAAAAGGTCAAAATGAAGAAAGCGAATGTTCTGTGACTGTGACTAATTTTTCAATCTTATTATTGTTGCAATTTGTTTGTTGCTCTTAATTTCGCTCTCTTCTAGTGTGAAACAATAAGTACAAAATGTTTGTTTCATAAAATATATTTAAGCGAATATTGTAAGCGATCGGTTTCAGTGGGGCGTGACTGATACTGAAAGACCCAATGGTAATTGTGATGCGCCGCAACATGCAATTACGTACAATATACCGAAAAAGAAATTCAATTTGGCCGTTTGTTTTGGCACACAGTGAAGCGTTGTTTCCGATCGAAAGAGCTTTTCTATTTTGAATGCTTGGGGCAATGTGACCAACGGTAGAATGAACCATATCGAAAATTTCAGAGTCAGCACGACGAAGATGATGTACGGTGTGAAGAGTAAAATGGCATAGAGAACATGAGACGCTGATCGGCCGATGATGATGGCTAGAGTAACAATTCCGGCGGCTGCATCATTTTTTGCGTCGCGAGTGTTGTTGCTGTGTAAAATGGCTTCGGTGTTTAAGGCAAGCGGGATGGCAAAGTAGATGGTGGACCAAATCAAAGCGCCAGTCTGAGCAAAGTAGGCGAATAGCACTGATATCGGACCGAAAATGACCAATACCAAAATGTCCCCCAGAGCAATGTATTTCAATCCGATGCCACCGGTATAGAGAAAACTCGATGACAAACCACCAAAGTACACCAAAGCCAAGTGCTCCATTTTTGCTGGACTCAATATCGAAAGCAAAATAAATCCGGCACATCCAGCCATATACAGTATTGCACCTAATGAAACCACCTGAAAATAGAACCAAATTAAAAACATTGATAATGCACTTAATCAAGGAACACTTGATATCTCAATGGGATTGCCAATTCATTAGTCGCACGCTGGCAGACATGATACGCCAATTAAGCGATAATAAAAATTAATAAATCATCTAAATATCTGGTTGTTACCTCATCTTCTGATAAAATATGATCGACCAGCGTGCGATCGTCGGATTTGCGATTATCAATGCCTTTAACATAATCGTAATAGGTGTTGACGACATTGCCAGCTCCATGCACTGTGACCACCGTGAATATGGTCAGAACGAATGTCAGGAAATTGAATTCATGCGGAGTAGACGATCGATAAGCGAGTGCGGAGCCCAACAGTGTTGGCACCAAACTGGCCGATAGCGACCATGGCCGCAGCGCCAATAGATATGTTTTGAGTTTCATGAAAACGGCCGCTGACCGGTCATTTTTTGTGTTTATCGTTGCTGCGCCAGCGTGATTATTGTTTGCCATTGACGATGCTTTACCGTTTTGATTATTAAAATTTTGAATATTGTTTGTTTTTCTATCACTTAAAACTGTATCACTGTCGTCGTATAAAAGTGGCGACTGTGAACCGTCGCTAGTATGGTGTGTTTTTGACATTTCCGATTCTAACGTCTATACAAACTGATTATTCACAAAAATAGATGCTCTACACACAGTATCCGACGGTAGGAAACTTAACCGCGAACATGAACAAATCGCTCGTTAACCGCTGAATAATAATAATACATTCGACACAGAGAATTTAACTACTTCACTTTATTGTTCGGTGTGTGTCGGTTTTTTCGTTTCAATAATCGTCAACGAACTCGATGTGCATATTCAACGTTGTTAATCACTTCTATTCAGTTGCTCTCTTTTCTATCTTCACTATCGAAACCGAAAGTCTTCTTCATTCAGCTACTACACACGTTCACTGTTTTGGAAAATTTGTTTCTGCAATCGTTGGTGCGCACCTCAATCACAAAGTAAATATTTATTTTCAATTGGATGTTCAATCGAACGGTATGAATGCAAAAAATTCGCGGATTCGTCTAGTTTTCTGTTACAACACAATTTTTTCACTGTTTTTTATGTCTGAAATTTGCCAAAAATCTTTGCACATCAAATGTGTTGTTGATTTGGTTCCGCACCCGATTTCAATATAGACTCTCTGCTGCTGCTATGTACACGCATAAGGAGCAAATGTTGAACACATTCCGATTGACGTGATTGAGCCAGAATCATGCGAGCCATCAATCGATATGTCTATGATTGATTTGTATTTCCAGGCTTTCGCTGTATAAATTACAAACCAATAATAACAAAAAATACAGCGTTGAGTCGATAATCAACTAGCACTTAACGATGCGACTGAGGTGTCCGCTTCGGTGTGAAACCATATGCGTGTATCGTATCTGTTCGTTGACGATAGCTTCGAGTTGACTGAGTTTGTATGAAATGAAAATTATTTGTTGAAGTTCGTGTCGTCGACTGTAGCCGCCAACGAATTTCACACAATTGTACGAGCACTCATTTTCACACGTACATTATATATGAATCATTTTTTCTTTTTTTTTTTGCCTTCGTTCGTTAGCTCAACCTTTGCTTAGGCTCTGCTTCATTCGTTCGTAATGCTTTTTATATATAAACTTATGTTTCTGCTGCGTTTGAAAGATGCTTCGTTCTGTAGCCTGTTTTATCGAATCTTATTCGATCACCGATAAACTATTGATTTCACACACGACGTGTGATTGCAACTCCAATTTTCTGGAGTCGAGGATAAAATTGTATGAAATTCCAAACCAGTTTCTGTGTTTCGGTAACATGAATCATTTACATATTCCAGCGTGCACTCTTCAATTCTTGGGTAAGATGGTCATAAACACGTCAGTTTAATGTCGTTGTAATTATTATGGTTGTTTTCATATTCGGAGCACTTACGGTGAATATCTGCCAAATGATCGAAATATGCAGCCGTAAAATACAACGTAAAAACAATTGAACAGAAAAAAAAAATGGGAGAGAGAGATCGTAACGATATTCGACCGCAATACTTACAACATACTCACTGAGCGACTGATTTGGCACCGAGTAACAACACAAATAAAAGCACGCAATTCGCCGAGAATGCACTGAATAATGAACCAAATGCACTAATTTATATTGTCTCAATTTCTTCGCCGTCGACGAGAACCAAAAATAATTCTTGTTTTTCTGAAAAAATCACTAGCAATTAATGTGGATCTTTTGTGTGTGTATGTGTCACGTCACCTAGCTCTGATTTGGTTTTCTCTTTTTCTTCTTCTTCTTTTCCCGTGCTGCTTGCTTACTGTGTGTACGCCGTGTACTTTTTTGCCGTGTGTTCGTATCGTTATTTCGACTACATACATGCACTGTACTGGGTTGCTTTATGTGTAACTGGCACTCGAGCTGTCAAAATTATCGTAACCAGTATACAGTTTTATTACGTACGTATTGTTGGATGTTCGCAGTATGTGTAACATATTTTTTGGATATCGTGGATAGTTGAGCGCAAATGGAAAAGTGATGGAATTCTATTTCAATGACTTAATTTTTTTTTTCGATTGAAGCTCATTCAAGGGAATGTAAGAGCAATTATCAAGCTATCAACTTCAAATGTTCAATTATTTCTGCATGTTAACTGCAATTTCTAGTTTGATAGCATGACTAGGTTAAATACATTCCGCTGCAATTTTTGCAGTGATAACGGATACTCAAGATTACAATGAATCGAAATCTAAACACTTTGTAGCCTATATTTGATTAAGTTTTCATTTATTTTCCCTTTTATGAAGTATATAAAATATGTGGAAAACTATATGATTCTGAATTATGATCAATCGCATTTGTGAGAGCTTCTTATCTTATAAAATTGCGAATGAGCCCCTTTATCCATCGCTGCTGGCACTGCTAACCGAAGAAAAATGCTATGCTTCTATCACTGTTTGCTTGATTTCATCTAAATAGTTGTCGATTTGATTGCTTACTGACAGAATGTGACCCGTATTACAATCCTCTGTTCCGATGAATGTCACAATCAGTGGCAACTTATTCATTTGAATGATCTAAATGATAAGAAAACGTGGAAAGTTATGATCATGTTCTTGTTCTCGCAGATATTCAGAATAAACACCTGATAATTTGAGTACATGCAGACGATTGATTGATTTTTTCCCAAACCCAACTTGCTGGCTTGATCTGTACACATTGTGTATGTCGCTAAAAATGGTGGCTTTGTCGCCAGTCCTATTTCAGATGGCGCATCTTCGACCTTTACACTGATTACGGGCGTCCCATCACGATCCGTCACTATGATAGACAAAATTCCATTTATTCTGTAAATCACATTGGAAATTATTGATATTGACATTAAATGTCATTGAATTATATGAATTTCATAACTCACTTTTGTAATAGCCCATTAAAGTACTTCTTTATGTCGTCCGTCATGATTTCTTAAAAAGATTCAGAAAAGAAATAAATATTTGGAATTATTTCTTCTGTGTTTATCAGAATGAATAACAAAAGTATTTTTTTCTTGAAATCATTTTGACATTTACGAATTACGTAAATGCGATGTGTCAAAATATAAACAGTGTTTACATCGTAGATGGATGCCTCCCAATTGTTTCCCAATAAGATGCTTCGGAGTCGAAACTCAAGTCTGAATCTTATAGATTAATTGTATCATTCTCCTGGCTATAAATAATTTCTTCCCAATCGGATTGAGTTCCTTTCATGTTTTTAATTCCAAAAGCAATTCAATGAAGTGCTTCCAAGTGTAGCAAAGATGAAAAATGGATTACAATATCAACATAAATAAGATATGTCGAGTGTGTTTAGAAGAAAATGCATTGACATCGATTTTCAATACGGAATTTGCAATGGTTCCAGCTGAAATGCTGATGCTTTGCGCTAAAGTTAAGGTATAAACTATAATCAAAACTGATGAAAACAATAGAATTTCAAACATAAAAATATGATCGACTTTTCGCAATGTTCTTGTTTTTTTTTTGTAATTTCTACGAAGGTGTATAAGAATGATGGGCTTCCTCCGGTGATCTGTAATAATTGCATATATCGTCTGGGTGCAGCATATCATTTTAAGCAACAATGTGAAAATTCCGACTTGAGATTGAGATCGTATTTAGGAATATTAGATAAAGATTACGGAGAAACTCGAGATAATGAAACGAACACCGATCCGGACCCCTATTTTAAGAGTGCCATCGATGGAAATGCGGATAAATTAGAAAAATCTTCGAAAAAATATAGAAATCGATATATTAAGAAATTACCTGAAGAACGGAAAAAGCGAGGCCCAAAACCGCAAGTAAAAGTTCCACAAACGTGCTATGAATGCCACAAGACGTTTAAAAGTGCAGCTCAGCTAACGATTCACATTCGGTATGTGACATTTGGTTCATGGATCTTTCTTCATATAGATTCGTTGGACGATTGAAAATCAATTCATTTGTCGTATTTTTTTCCATGCAGCACGCATACAGGAGAAAAGCCATTTATTTGTCCTTACAATACGTGCACTAGGCGTTTTGCACAAAAGCATAATCTAGAAATTCATATCAGGTAAATTGAGTATTTTGATGTGATTAATCTATTGCCATTTGCTTTGCTCACAATGTTCGTATTTCTAGAACGCACACAGGAGAGCGTCCGCTGCAGTGCGAAATATGTTCGAAGCAATTTGCCGCGTTGGGAAATTTTCAGGTTCATAAGCATTAATTTAACATTTTTAATTCATTTTAACGGAGAATAAGTAACGCTATTACCCATTTTGGAGGTGCATTCGACCGTCGTTTCACTCATTCCAACCGTCAAAATTGGATGAAATTCTGATGTCATCCAATCGTACGCCACACCCGAATTATTTCCATTTATGATAAGATTCAACATTAGTATTGTTTACCATTTCTTTTTTATGGAATTTTTGATATATTTCCAAAATCAATAATTATTTTCGTCCATAATCAGTGAATTGCTTGAGTCAGCTTCATGGTATTTGGTAAGTTGTTTTCGCAATTGGAGTAGCAGCAGAATATTTGGCAGTGACATTTTGACAAAGTCCCGGTGTTCGTCAGAGAGTAAAATCAAAAGTTCACAAAATGTTGGTCTATCGTTTAAATTCACAAGATCACAATATTCTGAATTTCAAAATTATCGAAATATCATTTCGCCTCATTTCGTTATTTGTCAAATCAATACAACCAAATTGGTTGAGTCAATCTAAAGGATTCTAAGCCTGTTCCTGGACAATTTTTTCATAGAGTTAGTATTGTTGCTATTGGTGCTTTTCCGCTCAAGAAAGCTGACTTTTGACGGAATGTCGATGAACGGAAGATTTTTGAGATTGTGGCATAACGTTTGACATCGAACGCATCAGCAGTTGTTGTTATTTCAAAGAAGTATTATGTTGCTCTATTGGGTATTGCTATCAATTCAACAAGGATGAAAATAGGCCCGTAAAATTCGATAGTTTTGACCTAAGAAATACACACCGGAATCCTATGTTTAATGAAGATTGGACAGACAGTGACGTAGATCTAATAATAAAAATGAATGAGCTGTTTTATGAAGTCGCTGCACGCTGTACTCAATCATTCGACAACCAGCTCACAATGATTGCATACATCGAGTAAAAGTGGTTTGAGTCGTTGTAGTTTTTTTATCTTCATTTGACGTGAGATAAGCGTATTTTTAGAAGAACATCATGAACTTGTGTCATCACGGTTGCGATACGAAAAATGTTCGCTATTCAATGACAAACCAACCAAGCCAATGCCACTAAATGTGAAGAATTTCACCGTTATTCCAAACGCTAAACTATAGTCGGGTCAGTTTGTAATATTTATTACAAATTTTATTATTTTTGGATCTGTAATAAAATGCGATCTTATTATTTACTACATCTTATTAAAATAATAAGATTGTAATAAGTAATGTTTATTACAATCTTATTCAATAATAAGATCCGAAAACTTATTAGATATTTCGTATCAAAATATTATTTCATCTAATTACTTCTTGAATTTTCTTTTCATAGCTCTACTTAAATTTGAACAATAAAGAAGGTTATTTTTAAACGTTTTTTTTTTATCACACTGAATTATTTCCAATTTCAATTCAAAAATTTCAAAGTATTATTATATTGATCCCGGCATGAAGATATTGAATATTTTGTTCTATAAAATCAATGCTCATTTATTAATTGGTTTGTTCTGTTCAGGAGGAGAGAAGGGAAACTTCAAGATATCTGCGAAGCAATATCATTTCGGTGCCAAACGAGATATCAGAGAAAAAATTGCGAAGCGTATGACTGCTGCTTTTACGAGTACAGAGGAGTTAAACCGTGAAAGTAATCCATCCGTGCCATCACCGCGAGGATCTGGATAAAAAAAATACTTCAAGCATCGATTAACTATGCTAATGGATGGAATGGCTGCATATGCTCGGCGACGATATGCACGCCTTTCCTTTGACAAATACATCGAATCTCAACGGAAAAAAGATTGGTAAGCAGGAATGTTAACGAAGAATTATCCATCGCTTCTCACCATTGGAGGAGTGGAAATGGCTCCCAATTCGCCAAGATCGAGTACGCCGGAGACCCAATGCAAACGTTGCTCCGTATCAGGTGAATGGTCAATGATCGAGCAGCGTCAAAGAAAAACAAAATCATGTTAACAATTAGTTAAATACAAAGCTTGTATTTTGTGGCTTTGTTGATAGTGTATGTGAGTGTATGTTGCATTTACATACACAACAGATTTAACTTATGGGTAAGTATCTTTTTCTGAATCTGGCAGAAATTTGGGTGTGGCGTGTGGTTGGATGACACACAAATTTCACCCTTTTCCGACGGTAGGAATGAGTTGAACCACGGTCAAATCTGCAACTTTATCAAACGCTAAATCTGTGCCCGGAAACGGCTTCATTTTAATTAAAAATTGTTACTTGGGCAGGCTCACAAGAAGATTCACACAGGAATTCGAGATCAAATTTGTCCAGTGTGCAATAAAGGCTTTTTGACATCTGGAGATCTGTCGCGGCACATGACAACACACACGGGGATTAAGAACCATCACTGTGACTTATGTGGAAAGTCGTTCACTAGGAATAGAGGTGGGGAGATAAAATTTTCTAGATATTTGGATCTTTAACAGCGAATTGACGAATTTGTTCCAATTGTTTTCCAGATATGGTAGCCCACAAGAAAAAATTGCATTTTATGAACGAAAGAGCAACAAACGAAGTGTACAAATGTCGAGAATGCCACAAAGTATTCGCGACAGCTTTAAGCCTAAGCACCCATTATCGTATTCACACAAACTCTGCGCCAGCCATGCAACCGACGATGATGCCAACAGCACCGGCTCCGATCGCGCCAATAGCGACACAACCGCACATTGGCGGCTCATTTGGACTGGGTCCACCACACACAGGACTTATGCTCGGTCATACACATCCACATCACCAGGGATCCATAAGTATGATGCATCACACGCATACACAAAGGCTGCATCCGTATTAGATATTTTCATGCAACGCTTTTACATTGCAAGATATTTTTTTGTAGAACAAATGTTTCTTTTCGCCAGTATTAGATCATTTTTGATCTGTTTTTTATTTATTTTTTCTTAATTTATTGCATACAAATTTAACTGAAATAAAAAATTGAAATGAAATTTATGTAAAGAGGTTGTTTCTTTATTGTACGAATTTCGTAAGCTCATTACGGAGCAACTACGGGAAGATACGTAAGTATATTACATTGACACTATGCAGTGAACTGCGGCAGCTGTCAAACGCATATAAATTAGGCTTATTTTCAAGCGTCACAATGAAGTGTCATTTTGTTTGTCACTTCTATTGCTGTAGGCAGTAACTCAGTATTTATGATATTAATTCAATTCATAACGACAGCTTAAAGTGGAAATCAAAAAGTGAATCGGAAAAAACCAACAAATTGGGTGGATAAACAGCGACGATGGCGTTTAATTATTCTGCAGTTTCCTATATCATAGCGCTTATTTCCGACGCATTTTTGATTTTTTTCTCGATATTTCACGTGATTGCATTCGACGAATTGAAAACCGATTATAAAAATCCAATTGATCAGTGCAACAGCCTGAATCCGGTGAGTTTGCATTCGTGCATCGAAAAAATGCACAGCTTGATGATGATTTGAAAAATTGCAACATTTTTATTTTGAGTTGTAAATGACAATAATCAATTTATTTCCACTGCAAATGTGTGCTAGCTTTAATTGCAAATCATCTATTTGGATGGTGAATTTATATTGCAGCTTGTGATTCCAGAATATTTGTTGCATCTCTTCTTCAATATTCTCTTTTTGATTGCTGGCGAATGGTTTTCGCTATTGCTAAACATCCCACTCATCGCTTATCATATTTTACGGTGATTTTACTTCATTTATCCGTCAGTGAGTACAAATTAATCAATCAATTCGTGTTAATTTAGATACAAAAATCGTCCAGTGATGTCGGGTCCTGGACTTTATGACCCGACCAGCATCATGAATGCAGACACACTAGCCAAATGTCAACGAGAAGGTTGGATCAAACTGGCTGTATACTTATTGTCTTTCTTCTACTATTTATACGGGTAATTGTAACTCACAACTGCGATCAAATTGAAATGTCAAACACCAATGGCGTGTTAATTTTATCTCGTACGAAATGTCAAAATAATTTTGTTCTTCTTTTTCCTTTGTTTGTATTTAGAATGATTTCATCGCTCATTTCAACTTGAATCATATTTCCAAACCATTTGAAGTCAACAAAATTCGAGAATCGAAGGGTTTCGTGTTTCGTTTTATTATAGACATTATTATTAACTCAGGTCGAAAGGTGTAAAGTTTTGGAAAACACGGTATCTTATCAAAAAAAAAAAAGAGCAATCTACCAATATTTTGTAAAACGAACAGATAACTTGAGGTTTGTTTCCATTTTTTTGATAAAATTCCATTTTGCCTTTGTAAGTTTGAAAATCATCTAAAACTAACAACAACAACAAAAAAAAAACACATAAATTACGAGGTTAATTGTTTGATCATTATTATTTATTGAACATTGTTCACGAACAAATTTAATTCATTTTTGGCCGAACTTGGCAACTAACAATTAAAATTATTGCAACTAAGTTCACTCTTTTGTGTGTTACTTTGAAGTAAATCAATCCGCTGATTAATTGTCCTTTTGTAATTTTTATAATATCAGTTACTGATAAAACTTATGAGATTTGAGAGGAAAACAAGTGGTTTTATTCAACATTTTTTGATTCATGTATACTCATAATTACTGATTAGACAAATCAATTCGCAAAATATATTTTCTCTGAAATGAGTCATTGCCCAAATCAAATCAGCTTGTTATTTGTATTTACTGTATACCATTCAGCGACATTCATTTATCAAATGAAAAATTGGATGATCAAATTTTGACACAGAAAAAGTACGGCGATGAAGTGTCAGTACGTTTTTTGTTGTTTCGATGAAATATTCCAATATGATTTGCGATCGTTGGCGACATTCCAGCGACTATCAATTGACCATCATTCTGGAGTGTTATCAGATATCGATAATCATGTGAAAAAATTGATTTAAAAGTGTTAATTTTTCATAGAACATATGCCAGAAAACAGTATGCGATTAAAATCCAATAAAATGAATCTCATCTTTTGTAAATTTATAATAATCAACTATGCGCGATTTATCTAAGGAACCATTAATGACACTTTGATGTCATTGTTTTTTTCTGCAAATTCAAAACGCACAAAATTTTGTACGGTTTTGTGTTTATGTGAAGTTTCAACTAGAATGTGTCTATTGAGCTGTCAAAACCAAAGCATTTAAAGCCGGAGAATCAAATTTTCTGCTTCTTGGAAAACAAATGGTGTGTGAATTAATTCTTAGACTCGACATTTAAATGTCGCTACGTGAGATTGCGTATAGTTTGACAAGCAATTCCAATTGCATTTTGTAGCTGTCACATTTGTCAATCTAATTCAGAGCAGAAAGTTTTATTTTTCATACTGCGTCATTTTTTTGTAATCGATTTAAAATGGGTCGTGATAAGTTGTTTTCTCGAGGGGTTCTTCTTTTCTTTTTTGATTCCAAGAAAACCGCCGCTGAAGCTCACCGATTGCTTTCTGACACTTATGGCAATCAAGCTCCATCGAGAGCAAGCTGTTTCAATTGGTTTCATCGATTCCAAAGTGGTGATTTTGACTTGACAGACAAAGAACGGCCAGGTCAGCCAAAAAAGTTTGAAGATGCCGAATTACAAACATTATTGGATGAAAATGCATGTCAAACGCAAAAAGAACTTGCAGTGGAGTTAAACGTTGACCGATCAACCATTTCTCATCGTTTGCACGCAATGGGAAATATTCGAAAGCTAGGAAGATGGGTCCCACATCATCTGTCCGAAAATCAATTGAGAGCACGAATTGAAGCATGCAAAAAAAATCTTGCTGAGTACAAAAAACATAGTTTTTTGCATCGAATTATTACTGGCGATGAAAAATGGGTCTATTATGAAAACCCCAAACGTAAGGCAGCGTATGTTGATCCAGGGGAAGCAGGACCGTCACAGCCAAAACGAGATATTCATTGCGAGAAGGTTATGCTGTGCATTTGGTGGGACCAAAAAGGTGTGGTGTATTATGAGCTGTTGAATCCAAATGAAACGGTTACAGGTGATCGCTACCGACGCCAACTGGGCAATTTGGCACGTGCATTAGACGAAGAACGGCCAGCAATAGCGAACAAAAGCTATAAAGTTTTGTTTCATGATGACAATGCCAGACCACATCGTGCAAAAACCGCTCAAAACAAGGTAGAGCAACTCGGTTGGGATCGGCTTATACAACCTGCGTATTCTCCAGACCTAGCACCTTCCGACTACCATTTGTTTCGATCAATGCAAATGGGCCTGGCTGACGTACGCTTCCGAAACGCCGGAGAAGTGCAAAATTGGATCGATGGCTGGATAGCTGGAAAAGATGGAGACTTCTTCAATCGCGGAATCCACAAACTTCCCAGGAGATGGCAGGAAGTCATAGCTAACGATGGCGAATATATTGGATAAAATATACTGTATCGTTATCTTATAATAAACATTGCTTTTTTATAAAAAAAGTCTAAAAATTAATTCACACAATATGATAATTTGGATTAAGAGAACAGTAACTGAATTTCATATTTAAATTAACATCACATCGTCATTTTGAACCCAAATCGAAATGGCATTGCCAAAAATATATATTTTTCTTATAATTTTTATCGCAGAGATGTATGCATGCATAGCAGCAGCTGCTTCGGTGCTTGCTCATAACGAAGCAAACGCACAACAATCGGCAGATAATTTCGCATCAGCTGTGTCGATTGCATCTGGATCAGATCACATTTGTAGTGGAATAATTTTAAATAAGCGATGGATAATAACAACTGCGCATTGTATCACGAAATATACTCAAGAAAATCTCCGTGTTATTTATGGATCGTGCAAACAATGCAAGATCGAAGACATTAGAAAACATCCAGATTACAAACAAGAGCAATTGATAAACAATCTTGCCTTAATAAAGGTTAACGATGACATTCAATATGATACATATGTTCGAGCAGCTAATTTACCCACGTTGGAAACAGAAGAGGACGATCTTGCCTTTGCTGTCGGATGGGAAAAAAATGACAGAAAGGTTTGTTACAATATATTTTGCATACTTTTACGAGGGAGAAAAAAAGATGAATGTGTTCCTTGCTGGGTACTTAATAATTCATCATCATTTTTTGAAATCAGTTAAAAACTGCTGAGAACTTGAAGCATCACCAAACAAAAGTAATGGCCTTGGATTTGTGTTGGGAGCGATTGGATGACTTGGATGCGGTTAAAGTTAATGATAATGTGATCTGTACAAACGGTCCAAATGAGGGCATATTTCCTGCATTGGATAATGGCAGCGCATTGGTCTCAGCAGTTAACAGCGAATTGATTGGGGTCGCGTCATGGCACAAACAAGGTTATCCAAATGTGTATGCCCGAGTTCGTCCAAATCTTTCATGGATTCAATCGGTTATTAACCATTAATTTTTATTTTTGTCTGTTCCTGTTTGACTTATATATAGTAACCGCCAAAAATTCAGAGAACAAATATCTGCCAATAATTATTCTAAAATAAAGATTTATTTTCATGTTTATCCACAAAAATAAGGTATTGTTTTTATATGAAGGAAATTTTTAAAATCTCCCTCGCAACATTTTCACTACATGTGAATACGCTTTCGGTTTTGAGAGTACGTTCTTTTAATAGGGCTTGTTCGAATTGTCTTAAACTGCCGCCAACTCCGAAGTAATGAAGTTTGGCAGCTAAATAGCACACTCCAGTTGGCTTCATTTTGGTCTGCAGAATATTTATTATTTTCGCGTAGTTTTGTGTGTTGTATATGGTTTCTGATGTCAAAATGTAGTCGAATTTATCTCCGTCAATCGTTTTTTCAGCATAGCTTTCCCAATCCCCAGAGTAGAATCGACACCATTCTTTCAGTTTCGCTACAGATTTTGTGTTGACGAGCACATTTGGTATTGTAATGTGCTCTAAGACAGTTTTATTCTGTGTAAGGAAAATGGATTTTTTTAGTTGGGCTGACTTTGGCAAGTCATAATAAGAAGCTACAAGTATTTACCAGACACTATTGAACTTACATAGTCTTGAAAATGTACTGAAGCACCATTTTGTAAGGCAAGTATTCCGAGAATCCCGGCGCCACAGCCAAGATCCAAAACACTACAGCCGTGAAAATCATCGATCAAACACTTTTTATTATCAGTTCTGGTTAAATATTCTCCTACTGTTTCTGTACACTCCCACACTTTGGCACCTCCTGAAATAATTGAGAATATAATAATTGAGAAATAATTCCAGATATTTTTATGATAGATTTCATTTGTACCTTCATATATGCCCGCAACCAAATCTGAATGATTTTGTTCCGCGCAACTTATGTCATTGAATTCGTCAGCGAGTTTATAGATAATATCCTCAACGGGTAAGTGGAAGACTTTGTGGTCATTTTGAAATTTCATGCAATTTAATGATGCAACTAAATCTGGTGCAAAATAATCACATTCAGCTTGTTCTGGTGAAGGAAAAACCTCGTGACACTCGTCAGTTTTGTCTACTTGTAGCGGCACAGCCTTCGTTTCTATAATTGAAATTTGTTATTTTTCGAAAATTCAATTACGAATCAGTTCAACAGACCCGTCTCAGCATCTGTCGACTCTTCTTTGTCGTCTGCATCGGCGATAAAATTGAATTTGAACATAGTTCCAAATCAAAACAACAAAATCGAAAGATTTGCAGATTCAACGTGCTCACTGCTCATGCAAATATTGTTTGTGTATGGAAATTCCATTGAACTGAATTCGAATTGTCAAACTATCGTAAAATACTTAATATTTCTGCAACTGTCAAAGTTGACATTACTTCATGTGAAACCAAAATATAAACATCGCAATTTTGAATAACAATGATTTCATCATTGCTCACAGCTTCAGTAGTAAAATGAATTGAAATCTGGATATTTTGTTTTAAAAAACATTAAATTTTGCAATCAAATAAAGTGGATTTGACGGAAAAAATGCCGTCGTTTTGTGCAGTTGCGAATTGTGACCTTAAATATTCGCATTCTGAGAATGTATCGTTTCACAAGTGAGTGTACAACATCGTTTTTAATTCAATCAATTCCAAAATAAAATTTACCTTCCATTTTAGATTTCCATTAAAAAATCCAAAAATACTTTCGGAGTGGATAAAATTCACGAATCGCGGCTCGAATTGGAAGCCATCGCGTTGGAATTCGATATGTAGTCGTCACTTCGACAAATCTGACTTCAGGGAATATTTAACACGGAAATGCTTGAAAAAGGAAGCAATACCAACGATAAAAACTAAAAGTAACATTTCATATGAGACGTATCACATTACAACACCAGAGGATACGCGTACGGACGAATACGAGCCGCCGGAAGAGGCAGTCGATGAGAGCAAATCATCGGAATTGATTGAAATCTGTCGATTGTGTGGAGACCGTGCCGATAATCTAACATGTAATCCATTGAGATCGTTGGATGAAGCTGAAATTGACTTGTTATCTCGGAAATGTTTACCAGCTGTTAATATGCATGGTAATTTGGATCACAATCGGATTGTGTGTAACGATTGTGTAGCTCAGCTAAAGCAATATTCTGAATTCATCGATAAAGTTCTGTCTTATCAAAGAGAATTGGGCCTATGTGAAAATTTCGACAGCTATGCGGCCAGCGAAAGCAATTTGGTCAATGGGATTCGGACGCAATGTTGCAGTAAAGCATCAACGTCAAATCCCAATGCAACAATTTTTATCAAACAAGAACCAGTGAATGTGAAGCAGGAGCAAGTAGAGTGTTCCATCAGAAGGCCGCTTACATCTCAAATTCCAACAACTTCCCCGGCGCTGTGTCTCAATCCGTTTGCCGAGTCAAAGAAAATAAAAGTGCAACAAGAAATTAGTTTACCAGAAACTGAATTGGGATCAGTGTATTGTCCTGCGTGCGACCGAATATTTGCCAATTGCTTTGAATTTCGAACTCACAATTGCTCAGGTCAAAATATCGACCGAGAGCAAGGGAATAACTGCGAAATTATGGAAATAATCACACTGAATAATCCAATTAGTTTTATTGATTTGGCAGAAGATGAGAATGCAATGGGTTTGGAGCCAAGAAAACCAAAGACAGAAAGTCTCAGTGAATATGAGTCACGACGATATCGCCTGGAATTTGAGCATGCCTATGCAAAACGAGCAGCTGCTGCGTCTTGTAATCTCAAACAGGAAATTATTGACTCGTATAATGACGCCTCACAGAATGGATATGAAAACAATGATTACGATGAAGGTTCATTCAAATTGGGAGAAAATGAAGACACTTATTTCAATGAAGCTGACCAGAATCATTTCGATCGATCGAAATGCATTCAAAATCTGCACGAAGAACATTCAAACAGTGCACATCCATTGGAGATTAAAATATGTGCAGTATGTAAAGCTGAATTCAAATCCTGCTACGAATATCTTTTGCATAAAACCAAAATGCACACGCAACGATTTCAGTGTAGGCAATGCAAGCGGAAATTTAACACGCAAACTAATTTACGATATCATGAATGGCGGTGCATACGCGAATCCAAAGACTTTTGCTTTTCATGCAGGCATTGTGGCAAGAATATACGAAATCTTGCTATCATGAAGAAGCATCTCAACATTTGCAGTGGCTTGGGCAAGCCAACTGGAGCTGAAAAAAACGAAAATTCATCAAAAATCACAAAAAATTCCAGTGAACCTAAATATATGTGTGATATTTGCGATCGGCCATTCTCGCGGCTCAAACAATTTGTAAGCTATTATCTATGTCACAAATTCTGTAAATTCTCCGTTTGTGATGTTATTATGTTCATTCATGATTAATTCCTGATTTTTTTGTTACGATTCAGTTGTAATTTTGATGGCCAATCCCAAAAATGCATGTTCTTGCTACTTCTAGCTTTTTAAGGCAATTAGAAATTTTTCTGATACCAGTTTCTTTGAATTTTATTTCAGAACCAGCACAAAGGCACACACTCGAGCCTCACCAACTCCATTTCCAACTTTGATCCAGGCCAAAAAAACTGTCCCAATTTCAGTCTCAATCCAAAACTCAGTCGCGAGATACAAAATCCGGATCCAAAGCAAGAAGTAGCTGATGCCAGAGTATTACACCTCGGTGATGTTGCAAAGAATGATACTTCTCTGAATCAAAGTTTCAAGGTCATCATGAAAGACTCGAAATTTATATTTCTTAACAAAAGCAAAAATCCACCAACCACTGAATCAAATGACATTTTGGGCGGTTCATTCAACGGAAAATTTGCGTGTGACACCTGCGGCCAGCCATTTTTATCATTCTTTCATTTAAAACAGCACAAATTTGAACATGATTCTGAACGAAAATTTAGCTGTTCCTTATGCCCGAAGACATTCAAAGGAATTTCAGGTCTCAAGCAGCACATCAGTGGCTATCACTTTAAAATCAAACCATATTCCTGTCCCGTGTGCCACTATTCGTATGCTCTGAGAGGCGACATGCAACGATGTCGACATTCAAAACTGAAAAATCAATCTGGCTTGAAAATTGCTTGAAGTGTTTGCTTTCCCAATTCCAAACCAAAAGAGTGTACAAATTCCTTGAATTTAGACAACGATTATTTTTATTGAACAATTTATACTGTTTTTGGCTTTTTTTTACAATTTTTAAAATACATCGAGATGCAATAAACATAAAATTAATTTTTGATGTTTGTTTTTATTATACAATTCATCGACTAGTTCAATCGGATGTGTAGCGCTGATCAAATCCTTAAAACTCTAAATTGATACAAGCATTTGACATAGAAACTTTAATTTACAATATAGATTCAAAAACATGTTTAAAACTAACGAGAAAAAAAATACGAGATGAGCAAAAAAAATTGATCTCTTTTTAAAGAACACAAATCTGACTAATGTTTTGAACTCGTAATAATATTAATTTTGTTGGAAAATGGCAGCACGTTGCTGGAATTGATTGCGGCGCACCATTTTTTCTTCTTCGGCTTGTTTTCGTTCCTCTTGCTCTTGGCGAATTTCTTCGGCGAACTTGTTGGTGATGAGCTGCTCTTGAATTTTGGCTTCAAAGAAACTTTTTGCGCCGACCACACCAACATCTTCCACACATATTTCCGTGAGGCGGGCCAATTCGCTTAAACCAGAGCCACAGTTCAAGTCACCAGCCTTTGCTTTTCTGTTAAGAAATTATGAGGAATTAGAAATACAAAGTATTGTACATTATCGTAATATTTTGATATGAAAAATTGAATGAAATGAAATAGAAATTGACAGAAAGAAAAATTGATAAATCATACAGTATGATGTTACTGATAAAAACTAACGAAAAAAATGGAACACTCTGAATTACGTAAAAAAAACTTGCCTGAAAATCAGTAAGAACTCGCGGAACGAGATTTTCCCATCATTATCTTCGTCGACTTCTTCGATCATCGCTTTCAATCCGAGATGTGTTTGTGGTGCTTTCAATTTTTCCATCATCACTTTCAATTCGGTTAAATCAAGATAACCATCTTCACCGACATCATACCTAGAAACAGAAGCAGAATCGGATTATCATATGAGGAATTCTATCTTTAAAAAATGAATCAATGTCAAGTCAAGTTCAAAATGACAAAAAAGTGAAAATGAACGATACAAGTCAGTCGAGATGTGATAAAATGTTGGGATCACTAAAGACAATGACTAAATTATCAGTGAAAACAATATCGTGATTGTGGTATTGAGGCTCATCATCTTTTTTATTATTATTTTGTTTTCATTGATATCGCTCATCCGTTGAGCGTACGCATTCACTAAGCACAATGGAAAAAGTTTATGGAAACAGATAAAAACAAATTTATTTTTTGTTTGTCAAATGTTCGACTTGGCATTTTGTATTCATCTCAACACAATACAATGGTTACCGTTGTCTTCTTTATGAAATTTAAAAAAAAGATTTTATATCGAATTATTCATATATAAATATTGAATACTGGCTAAAAAAAATGAATCATTGTTTATTTGCCGGAGAAGAATCCGTACATTAATATTAGAACGATGAATTCACCGGAAATGGCAATGAAATTTCTGGAGCCCAGATGTCTGTTCAACTTTGCGATCGTTGCGCATAAAACCGCATAATATCATATAACTTGCTCAAAACACAATTTTTTTTTCATTTAGTCGCTAACATATTCCCTGTGGACGCGTTAATTTATTTTGGTGGACATTTGTTCATGTAATGAACATATATATATCGCACACGATGACTCACATAGCGAATATACATTATGCGGAAGCATTAACCAAAGGGAGATTCAAATAAAAGGGGTACTGTTTGAATATTGAACTTGCCGCGATTGTAAATGTACTACTTGCTGCGTACAAATGCTGTAAATTCACGTAAATGTGATTCGATGAATATTTATTCGACTCAAAATTAAAATGAACATTTCAAATCGTCCATTACCCAGAACATACCATTTGAGTTCGACAAACTTTGGAAGGGTCCTTTCATGGTCATATAAATAAAAGTATATTATATAGAATTGTAGATTTGAATCGTTTGAAACATCTTTGCATTGCCATGAGGAACATAATTGTTAACGTAGTGGATTGATAACGAATGATTTATTTCAAAGAAATGAACCAAATTTGACTCTTAATGCTATGAGTCATCGGTTATAAAGGGTGATCCAATACGAGGTACTTTTTTCAATAGGGATTTTTTGACAGATCACGCGTGAGTTATGTCAAGCTGACACGATATTTTTATTCAGTATGGTTTGACATTTCACCATGAACAGACTTACGCCGCAGCAACGCTTACAAATTGTGGAATTGTATTTCCAAAATCAGTGCTCAGTGCTCAGCGACGAGGCCCATTTCTGGCTCAACGGGTATGTAAACAAGCAAAATTGTCGTATCTGGGCAGCCAGGAGCAATCCAAGAGCTACCCATGCATCCCAAAAAATGCACTGTTTGGTGTGGTCAATGGGCCGGCGGCATCATCGGGCCGTATGCTCACCGAATGGACCACCTCAGAGCCAGTTGCGGTCAACATTTGAAAGAAATTATTTTCAAATACTAATTGTCATGAACCAAACAAATCACTCAAATATAAGTTTTTGATATTAAATCGATTTTTCTGCATTTTCTAAAAAAAACACTTCCGGAAGCTCTTATTGGATCACCCTTTGTTAATATGATTGAAGTTTCAATTTTTGGCAAAATCTGGTTTGTTCGTCGCCGAAAACAGTGTGTCATTTAGGAATATAATATTTACAACGAACCGGTGACTCAATCGAAAATATTTTATTACAATCTACGTGTTCAGCCAAAACAATGCTTTTGTTTCTTTCTGGATGCCTTTAATATCGAAACTTCCCAATTACTCACTAGAATATACATATATGTTTAGGTTTTGGATTTCAAAATACCGCATGCTTGCTTCACTTATTTGATAAGTTTCGACGTGGATAAGAAAACATGCGTATTTCCAACTTCAATTCAAGTTATTGAGAAATATAAATGCTTATCATTTTCAAAACTGTCACCATCACAAAACTTACTTATTTGTTTGGAAATGCAGAAATAAAAGCTATTAACAAGCAAACGAAACCTAAACTACAAAATGCAAATCACTTTGAAATCGAGAGGAAATAAAGGTTCCAACGTTACACAAATCGCGTGTATCACTTTCAGTTACATTTTGAATACATAAATTAATTACATAAATTATTTTGTGGTTTCGAAAGATTTCAATATCAAATATCATTGTCGCAGCGAAGTGTGCTCAATTAGCATAGCGGTTCCAAATCAATATTGTTCCTGATAAATATAAATATCGATTTAGCCGGACAAAAGACTAAGATCTTTCATGTTAATTTGTTGATTTCTTCTTCTTCTTCTAATTGCGTTGCTTCCATGGCTTAACATTTCTTTGGGTGTACATTTGAAATATGAGCTTCTTATCGATTTCAGCTTAGAACGTGCTATTACGGAAACTAAATGGCACTGCGTAGTGAAATTCAAGATGTTTATATCATTTTTGGTAATGCGTTTGTTAATTATTCCATAAATTATGTACTGCTGTGTCAGAATGTAGTCTCTTTGATGTGGCAATTAACAGCTATGTTTATGAATTTCGATCGTTTGATGTCACTTGCGCTCATAATGTTTCATATTACAAAATAATTTTGAAAAGGGCCATAATATTTTATCTCCTGGGAAGAGTTTCAGATGGTACTGACTCCGTTCAATCTATTTTAAGCGAATATCACAAGTCAATGTCCAAAATAAGCCCACACAAAGTTTACAGGCAAGTGAACAAAATAGACTATGTCTAGATTGATTTTACAGGAAACTGAGCAATGGTGCGCAATTTTGTGCTGAGTTCATTGATCAATGAGGCTTTTCCTATTTCGATTCAAATTACAGTAAGATTAAAAAGAAAGAAAGATATTAAATATAAACATTGAATATTTTCAATTGAATGCCAACAAAATATGGATGTGGTGTGTTTAATATCTCAATTTTGCTGTACTTTGAAGCGCAATCCAAAAAGGAAGAACGTCTTTATATAAAGATTTATCTGTAAATTGGAGTGCCAATACAAAATGAAATGCAGTTCCTTATCAAGCCGAGATTTGATAATCGCTTCCCGTATTTGAAAACATTCACACATGCCGTTTTTTCGTGTTTTAAATGATAAATATGAACGTTTCATATTTGATTTCACCAATTATTCAAAGGCAATAAGTCGACGCATAGTTTCAAAAGCACGTGCGGTAGTTATTCAATGCCGTCAAAGGAAGCGAAATCCAGTTTTAATACAATTTTCATTTCGTTCACTTGGTTTCAAAATAATTGGAATATGTGATAAATATTTTGCGGTGTGTTACTTTATTTTTATCTCAATGTTTCTTTCTCTCGGTGTTTTTGTGACGATGGGGAGGAGCCACAAAGAAATAATTGAGTCGGAAGTAGTGCTGCTGCTGCATTTGAAATGCAATTTGTGATTTTACATTCACCTATTTACTTGTCTATGTTGTTCATTGTTATTGCATCGTTGGACTTTTTGTGTGTGTCAGGTGAATTTACACATGCGAAAGTGAAACAATTGAACGCCTGAGTGTGTGTCTTCACCGTCTTCTCCACGGCTCTTCAAAACTCAATTGCATTTATATTTATTAGTATTTTCTGTTGTCCATACAATTGTGGCGTCTTTCGAACCAAAACAATGCAATCAACGTGAAAGAATTCAATTGCAGCCGTCGCTCTTATTTTATCGACGCATTTCAAATGTGTGTATTGCTTGAAATATATTTGGCAAGTAATTATACATTGCACCTCATAAGAGTTTATAAATATATTCATTTTTTTTTTTCACGAAACGCACTGAACGAAATCGATGTTTCATTTTATTTTCTATTTCAGTAATATTTATCGATGGAAATAATGTAAATTAGCATGTTAACTGGGGCTGAAAATCAGGCGAAAAATTGCGCATCAGCTGCAATTTAATAAATTGTTGCCATTTGTTGTGTTTACGCATGATGATAGGCTGATAAACAAAGTCGATGTGGGCTCTATCGGTTAACTGTGCGCATTATAAGTGATTTTCTGGAATTAGGTAGTATTTTTGGATCTAAAACTACCTTCAGAATATACGGAGTTTTCGGGGAAACATTTTTGGAAAGCAAAAATAGTTGCAAAATGTGCAGGCTATAAATAAAATGCGAATAGTGCCCGGTTTTTAACATTATCATCATTTTAATTATATTTTACACGCTTCCCACTTTAATTTTCAGTAATTTCATTTCGCAACCCTGAGCATTTTACACTAGATTAATTCAAGCTTGCATTTAGCTAAAAGTGATCGATTTGAATTGATGATCGAAAATGACCCATTCCAGAAGAAAAAAATTAAAATATCACAAGAGAAAAACATTGTTGATTGCTTGAGCGTCAATATTATGGAACATAGATAAAATATGAGTCCAAACATTCACGCAATGTTGTGTACAGATACCGTAAATCTGTTGCTCGTAATACAATTTTCTTTGTGTATTTATTTTTAGATTTCGTTGAAAAGCTGTTTATAACCGATATACAAACACATTTTATGTGAGAATAATCGAACAGAAATTTAAATGATGTACGAGCATTTTTTCTTCGCAGTAACAAAGTGTGATTATAAATTACTGATTCCAAGGGCGTAACTGTTTGATGTTTCACAATAATTCAAAGAAAAAATTGATGTGAAAAAATGCTCCAACTCACTGTAAACTGATAAAAGGTCGTATTCAAAAAAATATCAAGAAGGAGCTAGATTGCGATTTGTTGGAAGAAACCAGATCAATTTCGGTATAATAATAAAAATTGAAAACATTTGTTGGCCACATGTAATTCATTAGCATTAAAATGTCAATTATTTGAAGATTGCCATTGCGACAACTCGCACGCACTACAGACTTTCAATAGCTCACAAAAAGACAATGTTGACATAAGCGCACGTATAAAATGCCGTTCCACAAAGAACACCGACGACAAACAGAGCAATATATGAAGAAGAAAAAATGATAAATTGTTTACGTACGCTTTGTTTGATAACAATTGTCGTACATATTTTCTTGTCTGTAACTTTAAGTTCGCTTCACACATAATCCTCCAGTCGTTTGATTATGATTATTTCTCGCTTTTGTTTCGACGAAGTCCCACATATTTGTCTAGAAACACTCTCACTTTGAACGCCGCCGTTAAAATTCTTATTAAGGCGTTTCAAAAGATTCTTGACCCCCATAATTCATGCTCAAAATTGCACAGTGAGTTCTAGTGACTAAGTAACAGATTAGATGTTTGCAATTGAATATTTTATTTCCAGATTTTTTGTCAGAAGTCACAAACTGTAAACCGCCCGAGCATTAGAATAATCTTCAATGAAAAGGAAATGCGGGATATGCAAATCCCACACGATATTTTGTATATTGACCTCATTCTCTAAATCATCGCATTAAGGGACTTTTTTCTACTTTAACAGAGACAAAAGATATTTTTGTACACTAAAATAAGCATAATTCACTGAATAGACTTCATTCAATAAACGCAGTGGGTGTTTCATTGAAATATCGCACCAGGATTACGCCTCACACATCGAATTTTCTCTAAAAAACAATTATGATCGGGTTCAATCGAGGCGATGGAGCTGCAGCGTTCTATTTCTGCTCACTCACGCACGCCTGCATACTTTTTTGTTCTTCTTTATTTATATACAGGCATTGTGTCGAGCATAAATAATGGAGTCGAAACAAAAAATCGATACCTCATGCGGAGCGGTGTTGTGTGTGGACATTAACACCTCTATTTGCACAAACGTAGAGCAATTGCTTGCACGTGCTGACAAATATGAACAATCATCCTTATCTATATTATTGGATGTAAATCGGATTTACCCATGAAATACCTATTTGTTTTTGTTTATCTACGAAGCACACAAGTGCTTCATTTCGTCTTTTATATTCAACCAACTTGTTCATGAGTAATACTCTCTTATCGCTATTACAGCTACTGAAATCATTTTGCATTTCAATATGATTCATGGTTGTTGCATTTATGACTGTTTTAACTCGCCTCGGCATGTGTTTTTTGTTTTTTCAATTTCCAGTACAACCATTTGATGATTGTCGATGCAAATCGATAAGTCGGATTAAATGGTGCCTGAGTTTGTGCTGTGTGAGAATCAACGGTCAAATTTTGAAATGCATATGTTTGTATGGTTCGTTGCAGTGCAGTTATGCAACATTTGGTTTCATTGAAACGGTTGCACCGAATGCACCTTTTCATCGTCAAAATGGAAAGTAAACTGACACATTTTCTTGAACATTTTTTCGTGCATGTTTCGATCGAACATGCAAGAACATAAACGAACTATAGCGATTATTTGCTAACAAACATATGCAAAAATAGAGCGCGAGCGATGAAAGTGGAACCGGGTATTTTCACTCCATTCATTATATTTTCAAAAACATCGACCGTTTTCAATCCTGATTTTATGGAAGGATCGAATTTCAACAAAAATTGTCGGACAACATTTTCCATTAAAAATGAAATATTTTGATCCGCACAATGCGATGCGGAAATTATTAAATATTCAATTGGTTGAACAAAAAGGTGAGTCATTAATCTCTCCAAATTTGCTACATAGTCTATCTGCCAAACAGTGCTTGGTTTTACCGACCAAACAATTTGGACTACACACAAAAATGCGAAATCAATGGGATGAGCATAACAATGTGACCCAATTTACAGCTATTCTTTGATAAATTTTCGACGCATTTCAAGCAAATCAGCGATAAATACATTAGATGTATGCATAGTATCAATTGGCCAATATCGAACAGAAAAACTAGTTTCGTATTCATCGCTTTAACATCGTGCTAACGGTATTCTCGTGATGAAGGCAAAAGAAATGCTTAATAACACAATTTCAATATAAATTTCGAATTTGCGTGAATATTTTGGTGTACGGCTGGTGCGCGCATTTTGAATGGCTCATTCGATGAAACATCCACCGTTACGGCTCGGCGGACTATAGTTTTGCACGTAATAAAAAATTATTATGATAAATTAATAATAATAAGCATTTTGAATAATACCGTTATTAGAATTGGATGCTAATAACATTATTATGATTTAATTAAATTATCATAATAAAATCGTAATAATGTTATCAGAGTTACATCATAATTATTTTCATGATTTATCATATTAATTTATCAGGTTCAATCATGATAATTATTACGATTCAACCTGAAAATTATTAAAATAAATCATGAAAATTATTATGATGCGATCTTTATAATTATTACGATCGAAATCGAAATACAATCATTTTTCCACAAAACTCATCAGAAACTCAAAGAACAGAAAATAAGAAAATATTTGGAAAAATGATTGTATTTCGATTTCGATCGTAATAATTATAAAGATCGCATCATAATAATTTTCATGACTTATTTTAATAATTTTCAGGTTGAATCGTAATAATTATCATGATTGAACCTGATAAATTAATATGATAAATCATGATAATAATTATGATGTAACTCTGATAGCATTACAACGATTTTATTATGATAATTTAATTAAATCATGATAATGTTATTAGTATCCAATCCTAATAACGAAATTCATCATTATAAATATCATCATAAAAAAAATTTATTACGATAGCCCAAAACGCAAAACTAAACGGCGGACGTTATATAAGCAATTCTAGCTACATGCTGGCAGCTCGCAATTAATCAAACAGTGAATTACTTTAAACAATTGACGTCATCGAAATAAAATTGATTCTTTTTTCATTAAATTAGATTCGATTTGGAAGCACTATGCCTCGGCATACGACGAACTTAAACACTTTAATTCAATTCAATTGTGAACAATTGCACTATAGTACGAGTCAATAAATTGATAGGAAAATTAAACCTGGCAAAAAAAATGTTTAGTTAGATAGTAATGTATTCATTCTCTTAACCATCAAAATTGTCATGCACTCAATATCTTATTTAGTTTTATTCAAAATTTCGTTCACTCTAATATATCGTTCAAAATATCTTGGATAAAAACTGAATGTAAATATCGAATTTAAATTCGATTTTGATCTTCGGCTTTACATTATTATAGAAATAAATGTCCGATTTGCACGTTCATGTGACCGAAAGTCATTACAAAAAGCAGAATTTATATATTGAAGAAAAACCAACCACATAATTACAATAAATAAATTGTTATTTCAATGTTTCTATCTGAAAATCTATGACGTGACTTTATATACATAATTGCAAATCGTCTGTGTTCCAAACGAAATGAGTTGTTTTTCTAGTGTTTTGCGAAGGCGACGAAAATGTTCTAATCATTCCATCGTTCGTTTCGGCGAGAAGGTCAAGGTTCAAGGATAAATTGAACGCATACGCGTTCTTCCTTTCACACATTGCATGTCATCGCAAAGAATCGACATTTAAGGAGTAAACTGAGAGAGAAAGAGAATCGCGGTTTGGTATGGAACTGAAGCACATTGAAGAATCGATATATGCGAGAATTGAAACGCAAAAGGTGCATGACAAACATTCTTTGCGTTCTAAACTTGTATGAACTGTTATCGGGCGCGTGCTTGGCAGACAAATTCTTTTCATGTCGTCTTGATATTGATGAACATCTTGTTTGAGCGCTTATTTCTTATTTTCTTTATTCCGTCGGACAATATATATTATGCCTTTTTGCTCACAAAACGAATGTAACACACAACACAACACAACTATTTAAACAAACCGATAAATATATGCTTGCACACAAACATCATTGAATGATGGTGCGAGAGAACGAATAAGTGCCGATCACCTGACGTCATTCAAACGACCCAAACAAATCATAAAGATTCTGTTGGTGGGCAAATTGTTCACCAGTATGCAAAATCGAAACCACTGCACAGCAGAGCTAGTGAATATTAAATTTTGAATGCTGCACACATTTCATAACGAATTTCAATGTGACCGCACGTTGTGCGGCCTTTTTCTGAGCAAAATGGAAATTTTTACTTTCAAAGCATACAATTAAAAAGTAAATCAGACTAGCACATTTTTTGATTTTTTACTTACACATTGAATGTGGCTTGATAATCTTTAATCTCTTTGCGTGAAAATTCATGAAATTCGGTGTAGATGTTACCCGGACGAAATGTTTGTTTTACCGTTTCGCCATTCTCCAAAGCTTCGTTGATTTGTTGACGACGATTTAAAATCGAACTTAATTCCGAATCGGCCGACATTCTTTTGTATGTTATTGAAAATAAAATTTAAATTTGTTTTGATTAAATAATCGAACGTAATTGACTCGCAATTTATGCTTTTAATGTGCAATTTCTTTGGTTAAACACCGCACAAAACTATCGAAAGAAAGTGAAATTTTATCGAAATTCGCAACAGTTTAACACGATGTTCAACGTTAATTTACTGTATATTGATTTCCTCCGTTGCTTTTATAGTGCGCACAATTTCGCTTTTTTCAATTTACTCAAGTCCGTTGGAGAACACAAGACTCACAGAACGATTCAAAGTGACGCTCAAACGATAACTGCTGCAGCGAACAGCCGCTCATGCCATGCTGAATCATTTTTGTTGCTGTATTTTTTCAAACTGCTTTTCCCCAGCTTCGTTTTACTTTCAACTGATATGGAGTCACATGCGATTTCAAGCAACGACATTGAAATGCGTTGTGAAGTGGAGAGTATTCATCGAGCGAATCATACGTCCGTCTCTGTTTTTTATTAACTTGCATTGCAGACGTGCCACTGTTTGAAGACCCTAGTAAGTTTCTGTTGTGAGCGATACTTTCGTACTCAATCCAGCGGGGAATTGATACTTTGTGTTAATTTTACGTACTCTAGTCGTATGTTACGACTCAAATTTTACACGAATGTATACGAAAATCGTTTTGAATTTTTCATAGAAATTGCGAGCGCAACTCTTCTGAATGGAACTATCGGAAAAATCCGAATAAACCAAAAATGCGAACCGATCTAATTCCTCTTGTCTTATATGATTTGAGTGCAGACAATCGTTTGGTTTTGACAATTGATTTTGACTTCATTTTGCTTAATTTGAGATATTGAGAAACCGTTATGTTTTGTTTTGTTCGAGCATCACTCGCAACGCGCAATACAACAAACTTACAAAGAGAGCCTTGTAATATTTTTTATCGAAGCAACTTCTCATCAAACCAAACTAAAAACTTTTATGCACAGGCGAAATATTCATGCGAAGAAAAGTTTGTTGTTCGGTGTACAGAAATTTATCGAACATGCAGAACCAATCTAATGGGATTTACTCAAATTTACTCTTGCTTTATTTTTCGCTTGCAAATACTTACTGCTTTGTTATTTCATGTTTTCTCTTGCAACATTCTGAAATAATTTGAAAATGACAGACAAAAGGACTTGATTTTACAGTTTTTAACGGTACAACAACACCATTTATTAACTTTTCACGAGATATTTTGAGCTTTTACATGAAATTGTCAGTTTTACTCGAGTATAATAAATATTGATTGAAAAGATATTGATGACGGTTACATATTCGTCTTGAGAAAATGTTGAACATATTAAAATAACAAAGCATAAGAAAATGTTATTACATGTTTTTTTGAAACAACGAAAATTGACGTTGAGTGCTGAATAATTTTTAAAACTTAGCATGATTCAATCCCTCCTTCGAATCCATTCGAGTTTTCGGTAATTTCATCATTTAATGATTGAATCTCGGGAATGACACCTTCATCATCAATTTCGCCCGTGCTCGTTTCCTTGGAATTATGCTTGACATTTTCAGCTGACGATTCGATTCGGGGAACCGGCCATGTTAATGATTTGAATGCGGTCATTGTTTCAGAATCTCGGCTTGGAGTGTTATGCACTGAAACTGGAGCTGACTTTGCAAAATTTCTTTGTTGAGCAATGGTCAGCTGTGCATTCAAAATGTCGATCACGTTCTTTTTTTCATCGTTGGAACATTCTAAGCGAACTACCTTAAGCTCTAGTTCGCGCAACTTATCGTCTTGTACTTTAACCAGCTCCTTCAATTCTTTGCGCTCTTTGACCACATTTTCGATTGTCGAACGAACTTCCTCTTCAAATTTCGTGCTCAGCATTTTGTAGGTTTGCAATTGCTTTTTTACGATTTCAAGGTGCGACATTTTTTGATACTTGCACGGTTCGGCTTTTCGATTTTTGGTTGGTTTTGCAATAGACGCAATGGAAGATGCGAACGGAATGAATGCTTTACTTGAAATAACGTGGTACTGAATATCTTTCGCCAAAACACCGTGAAACAAAGAAACTAATTTCGCCACACGCACACACAGAACAATGAGATCGAATGCTATGCATATCACACAAATCGATGCTTAATTGGCTAGCATCGCAAATCGATTGCCGAAAGATTGTGCAAGTATTGATGTGACTTCCATCGAATGTGCTATAGTAGCATGCTGTCACCAATGTGTTGAACGGATAAATGTTCGAATGTATTAAAATTTGACGAATTCCTTTACATCCGCCATTTCAAAATCAAACCAAACTTAGTAGAAATACCTTTAATTGTTATGCTAAAGATCTTACAAGATGTTTTTTCTCAAAAAAGTGACATAAAGATATAAATCTTCATTGAATTCTATCATTTGCCCGAATTGATAAATCTTCGAACCGATCATAAAAAACATATTCATTGATTTTAACTATTAATTTTTCTATAGAGTGCCTTTTCGTAACATGGAAATACGAATTATGCACAACTTCAGCATTGTAATTGGTTGCTTTGATTCCATTTGGAATCAAATTCAAAGTTTGAAGACAAAGAATTGGATGCATTACTTGACCAAGATTATTGTCAAACGCAAGAATAACTTGCAATATCATTGGGAGTGACTCGACAAGCCATTTCAAAACGTTTAAAAGCAGCCGGATTCATTCAAAAGCAAGGAAATTGGGTCCTTTATGAATTGAACCCGAGAGACGTTGAAAAACGATTTTGCATGTCCGGAATGCTGCTGTAACGCCACAAAAAGAAGTCATTTTTGCATCGCATTGTGACGGACGGCGAAAAATGTATCCATTACGATAACCCAAAGCGTAAAAAATCATATGAATCGTCTGGCGTGCATCAACATCAACGGCAGAGCCAAATATTCATGAATCCAAGGTAATTCTCTGTATTTGGTGGGATCAGAAGGGCGTGATCTATTATGAGCTGTTGAAATCGGGCCAGACGATCACTGGGGACCTCTACCGAACACAATTGATTCGTTTGAAGAGAGCAATCAACGAAAACCGACCAGAATATGCGACCAGACACGAGGCCATAATCTTCCATCATGACAACGCTCGGCCCCATGTTGCTCAACCGGTTAAAAACTATTTGGAAAACAGTGGCTGGGAGGTTTTACCTCACCTTCTTGGCCTCAAAAAGTGAGCAGTTATTTGGGCGCGGAATCCATATGCTGCCAGAAAGATGGGAAAAAAGTAGTGGCTTCCGATGTTGTTGAAATAAATGCATATTTTGGGCAAAAAAACGAACTTTTTAAGTTGTAGATCCAATACATTAATGGATGTTCCCCTTTAAATGAATTTAAAGAAATTTGAGATGTTCAAATTCAACGTTAAAATTCTAAGATTTATGGGAGCATGCCAAATGTCTAAATTTTACAACGAAAATTCCATCCATTACACATTGTCCGTGTGAAAATAAAGTGACTAACATTCAGCCAACTGTTAGTAATAACAAACAATTACAGCTGGCTAACTTCTGATTTTGTAAGGAATAGCCGGTGTAAGCTTCATTTCAGTGAGTCGATTGATTTGGGATATTCTGGCTGAAAATTGTCTGGGTTGGCTGAGAGTTGACTATTATTTCTTGGTCACAATTCTACTGGAATTATTTTAGTATTACAAAAACACAAAACACATTGTTAGAGTAGATCGTTCATATCTCCCTGGCTGTGTATCGCTTTCAAAATTGATATTGAAATCAAACTGAAAGCCAGTCGCTTAGCTTCAAAATACCAGGACATAATGAATATTTCAATGACTCTCTTTACGACACTTTGTTTGATTGCATTTCCATTGAAGTTGTATGATTATTTATATTTGTATTTTAACATTTATTTCTGTAAAAAAATCATATTTAAATAGCACAAAAATGTGTATAAAGTAAAATATGTGCTATGTTTTAAATGAAATGCTGGTTTTGAATATAATGATCGAATGGAGATTTTTCAAATAATTATTTTTTCTTCGAAAAATTTGAAATTAATCGAGCTTGGAGGCAGCAAATTTCTTGGCTAATTCTAAAACTTCATCGACTTTGTCATAGTTTGGTCCGGATGCTTGTGCCGATTCCGCTTTTCCGCCACCTTTTCCGCCAATTACATTTGAAACATGTTGCACCCATTCGTTTGCTTTCAAGCCTTTCTCAACGCCAGCCTTTGACACAGCGCTCAGACAGAAAATCTTTTTTGAATCAGCATCAACTGATACGAACATGGCCGATGTCTCTGGACTCAATGTTTTGACCTGTTTCATGGCAGCATCGATTGCCTTTGTGTTATTGAATGCATTCAATTTGTAAACGAGGTATGGAACATTTGGCGATGCCTGCACCAGCTCTTTTGCCTTCTCAACAACGGCTGTCGACACTGCTGCTCTGATTGCACGCTCTTTGTCGTCCAAAGTCTTTTTGATGCCGTTCAAAGTAGTACGTAGTTCGTCCTTTTTTACATATGGAATTGTTGCTTTTGAAACATCTTCGTTGAGTTCGACGATTTTCTTGACAAATTCTTTTGATTCTTTGCCCTCTTTGTCATTTTCGATGGTCGATATCAATTTGTTGATTTCATTTTCAAAATATTCGGCTTTTTTTATCGCTTTGGCTGCTTCTGGTCCCGTTAAAGCAACGATGCGGCGCACACCTTTCGAAATCGCTTCTTCGGTAGTTATAACAAAATCAAGAATATGACCAGATTGTTGCAAGTGAGTACCACCACAGAATTCGACTGATGTTTGTTCGCCAGCTGGTCCATCTGGGTTCTTTTCGAGCTCATCGACGGGAGCGCCAAATGAAATAACTCTCACCGGATCTGGATACACTTCATCGAAAACAGAACGAAGACCACGTATCCTTTTGGCAACGCTTAGTTTCGATTCTTTTGCATAAATTTTAACATTTTTGCTGACCACATCTTGAGCTTTGCTTTCAATGGCAGCAATTTGCTTGGTGGTTAAACCACTTTTGTTGCTAAAATCGAATCGCAACTTTTCGGGCACAACAAGTGAACCCTTTTGATCGGTTTCATTGCCGATGACACTGAGAAGGCAGTGATTTAGCAAATGTGTGGCCGAATGATTGTTCATTGTCAATCGACGGCGCACAACGTCGAATTGAAGATCCACCTTGTCACCAACTTTCAATTCACCTTCAACCACACCAATGTGCAAGATGTAGCCACCCCGATTGAATACACGATCAACAAGCAGCTCATTTTCCTCTTCGCCAACTTTCGTTAGCGCACCTTGATCGTAAATTTGACCTCCGCTTTCAGCATAGAAATTTGTTTGATCCAAAACAATGCCACAATGTTCACCCGATTGAACTGAATTGACAAATTTCTTTTCCCTGTTGACAATCGCCAAAATTGTACCGGTGCAACCTTCGAACTTGTATTCAGCATCTCTGTCGGCGCCAGAAGTGTACTTGTACTTGATTGAATCGTTGGTAAGCGGAATGCCTTTTGTTTGGAGCTCCGAAATTGCGTGTACATCCAGGTTGATCACATCAGCCTGTTCGCCGGCTTTTCCTTGCGATAAAATGTATGATTTTTGTTTTGCTTCTTCATAACTTTTCATATCAATTGACAGTCCTTTCTCTTCGGCCATCAAAGTTGTTAAATCGATTGGGAAACCATAAGTATCATACATTCGCCAGGCAACATCACCAGGAATCTCTTTTGAATCGCCCAATTTGGCAATTGTTCGGTTCAATAGGTTGCGGCCACGGTTCAATGTTCTCAAAAATTGCTGTTCTTCTTCGTTAATAATGTCAATGACATGTTGTGGATCTTTTCTTACCTCTGGGAAGGCATCGCCCAACAAATCGACAACAGTGTTGACTAAATTGGCGAAAAAGCCTGGTTTCGCATTCAATTTTTCGGATGAATAGCGAACTGCACGACGTAAAATACGGCGCAACACATAACCCCTTCCAGTGTTGTCCGGATATCCACCGTCCGATAGTGCAATCACGATTGTACGTGCGTGGTCAGCAACAACACGATAGGCCATGTCGATTCCGTCGACATCTTCAGCTCCTACACGTCCTTGGTATGCCGGTGCACCAGTTCCCTTTTGAATGGCGTCGAAAAGTGGCACAAACAAATCGGTGTCATAATTCGATCGTTTATCTTGAATTACGGACACCAAACGCTCAAAACCGCAACCACAATCGATGTGTTTCTTTGGCAATGATCTCAAAGTGCCGTCCGCTTCACGATTATATTGAATAAAGACGAGATTCCAGATTTCCAATACATCGGGATCATCCATGTTGACTAGTTCGGGAACACTGCGATTTCCGATACGATCATAATGTAATTCACTGCATGGCCCGCATGGTCTTCAAGAATATAGATAACATAAATGCTGATATAATTTGTATTGATGATAATCTTTATTAAATTTACCCAGTTTCACCCATTTCCCAGAAGTTGTCCTTCATGCTGCCCGGCAAAACATGCTCTGGCTTCACTCCCATATCAATCCATAATTGCTTACACTCCAAGTCTGGTTGCAAGCCGGCTTTTTCATCTCCACCAAAGTATGTCACGTACAAACGATCTTTGGGCAAGCCCAAAACTTCTGTCAAAAATTCCCATGCCCATGCGGTCACTTCCTTCTTGAAATAATCACCAAAAGACCAATTGCCCAGCATTTCGAAGAATGTATGATGGTACACGTCTTTACCTACATCATCCAAATCGTTGTGTTTGCCACCGGCACGGATACATCTAAAAATTTGCGAAATTTTTCATTCTACTTTATTGAATTTGAACATTTCCATAAAATAAATTCACTTACTTTTGCGTATTTGCAACACGTACCCATTTGGACATGTCGCTGTTTGGATCGACTATTCCCAAGAAAATCGGTTTAAATTGATTCATGCCAGCATTGGCGAACAACAACGTCGGATCATCCAGAGGAATTGTTGATGATGAGTGCACGTAAATGTGATCGCGTGCCTTGAAAAAATCAATGAACGCCGAACGCACTTCATTTCCAGTGAGTGAGGTTTTTGTCGACATTTTCTAACGAATTCAGTAACTTTTCTAGAAAAAAATCCGTGAGAATATGTATTACCTCTTCTAAATGAACTTCATAATATTTCAATGCATGAGAAAACAGTGCATGTGGCAGAATGCAAAAAAAAAAAATGAAAAAAAAACACACTTTCTTATTCAAAACACGTTCTACTTCGATCACTCAGAATATGTGTGTACCTTCACTTTTTCCCTATCCTTTTCAATGTGCGTGAAATGAACACGTTGCAAATCAAACAAATTTCAATAATAACCTTACTGATTTTGTAACGTACATAAAAATCGGTGATAAAATATTATTAATATATGTACCTATTTTAATGACGAGTTTCAGTTCTTTGTTGTGCAATTCTCCGTAATTTTGCGGTTTCAGCACTCTCAACTTGTTAGTTCTGTCTACGCGTTTCGAATGAGTAGGATACATACACGTCGGTGTTTGAAGAATTCACAAGTTGAACGTCATTTTGACATTTCCATCCAGTATTTTGTGGAACTAAGGTATTTTTTTTTGTATTCGCGCAAAATTCGAGGTGCATTTTTGGATAAACCTCAAATCGAAAATCATATGAATTTTTATGATAAAAATTATTCGTCTTGAAACATTCGCTTACAAACTTCGATTCGAAAATAGAGAGAGAATCAGAGAAGATTTGTATGGCATATATATATATTCCACTAACACAATTTAAAAGAATATTCGCGTCACTTTTGCCCGCATTATACTATTGACGTCATCTTGTTGCACATTCATCATGTCCCGCACCGAATATCAATCAAAACGAACAGTTAGATTAGTTAGTTTGATTGAATGTTTGGTTCAGATTACGAAGAAGTGCAGAATAATACATAGACTTCCTTGATTTAATCATCTGGACGTGCGATTCAAATTGTAATTTTATAAAAATCTCATTGATATTTGTTTTTATCTATTTATTAATGTTTATAGATTCGAGGAGAATAGATTGATTTTTGTTTTTATTGAGCAGAATAGATTAATTGGTGCTCAACTTAACAGTTGCATTTACTTTTAATTGCAGGATCCCAAACATGTCAAAAACAGAGAGTAGCCCATTCAAACTTGGCCGAAAGCCTGACATCAAATTGTACGAGCATTTGAGCGAAAAGGAGCGGATGATAGCTGGATATCCATACGTTCCAATGGATGAAGAGCTCATGAACGATAGGATCAATGCAAGAAAATTCATTAGAAAGTACAATTCTTTAGAAATTGATGATGAAAAAGGCCGTCAAACAATTCTTGATGAGCTATTAAATCCAGCATGTCGAGGAAAGAAACTATTCATTGAAGCACCTTTCCGTGTTGACTACGGCTACAATTTGACATTCGGAAATAATCTTCAAGTGAACTTCGATTGTGTGTTCTTAGATTGTGCACCCATCACCATCGGCGACAATTGCTTGATGGCTCCGGGCGTTCATATTTATGCAGCAACACATCCGATTGATGCCAAATATCGCCAAGACAATGACGATTATTACGAACTGGCTTTTCCAGTGAAAATCGGCGATAACGTGTGGATCGGTGGAAAAGCAATCATTTGCCCTGGTGTTACAATTGGAGATAATGTTGTAGTGGGCGCTGGAGCTGTTGTCGTAAAAGATGTCCCATCTAATGTTGTTGTTGCCGGCAATCCAGCCAAAATCATTCGTCATTTGGATGTTGAATAAAAGTAATGCATTAAACATTTTAACTTAAATTGATTCCAGATTCAAACCAAAATTTAACATGTTATGTGAATCAATAAATCAAAGAGTTAGCCGCAACATGTTCCCGGTATTCCTAATGTATTTCATTCAATTTGTCAAAAATAAAGTGACAATTTTAACACATAGCTGAATTGTTTATTAAGTCAATCAAATGGAAAACGAGAAGTTTGTGTTTGAGTGTGTTTGACCGATGTTGCCAATATCGGTGGTACTTAACTAAAGAGAGGGAAAAAACAAAAAATTATGGAATATTTCTTTATTGCACATGAATATTATTTGGATTATATGTCAGTTAAAATCAATTAATATAATCTTTGTGTAATTAATTTTTTCATTGAAAGATTTGTTAAAAAAAACCATTCAATAATCAATCATATTCGCAAACTTTTGTTTTATATTTTGGTTATGCGCACGTTTAAGTACTTCGCTTGAGTACTTGGAAAGATTGAATTGATTAAACGTCAAATTTGTGGTGCGCTCACAGCACAAACACCGTGCAACAAACTGATTTTCTGCTCAAATTCATTAAAAACACAAAAAATCTTTTTTTTTATCATTCGTTTTCACAAAATCCATCAAAATAGGTGATTATCTCCATTCATCGTCACGGCAAGGAGCCGCCGACGGCAAAATTAAAATGAAGCTCGCTGATCCGGTGGTCAGAAGCTTTCGCGTTGCAAAGGTGTTTCGTGAAAATACGGACAAAATAAATGCCATCGACTTTTCAGCGAGTGGTGAGCACTTGATTTCATGTAGTGAGGATGATCAAATTGTAATTTACGACTGTGACAAAGGTACACAAACGCGCACAGTTAATTCGAAAAAGTATGGCGTTGATTTGATACATTTCACTCACAGCCAGAACACGGCTATCCATAGTTCGACAAAAGTCGACGATGCTATTCGCTACCTTTCATTGCATGATAACAAATATTTGCGCTATTTCCCGGGTCACACGAAAAAAGTGATTTCACTGTGCATTTCGCCAGTTGAAGACTCATTCTTGTCCGGTTCAATGGATAAGACGCTGCGTCTGTGGGATTTGCGCTCACCAAATTGTCAAGGTGTGATGCATTTATCGGGCCGTCCAATTGCTGCATACGATCCAGAGGGTTTGATTTTTGCTGCCGGCGTGAATTCCGAGAGCATCAAACTCTATGATTTAAGATCATTTGACAAAGGGCCGTTCGTAACATTCAAATTGAATCAAGAAAAGGAATGCGAATGGACTGGACTCAAGTTTTCTAGGGATGGAAAAACGATACTTATCAGCACGGATGGTCAAGTGATTCGTCTAGTTGATGCTTTTCATGGTACACCTCTACAAACATTCACCGGTAAGAAGTTTAAATGCAATTCTTGAGTCTGTTTTCTAACATTTCAAAAATATTTTTCACTACAGGCCACTCGAACAACAAGAAACTTCCCATCGAAGCGTCATACAGTCCAGATTCACAGTTCATATTCGCGGGTAGTGTTGACGGTCGTGTTCATATCTGGAATGCCGATACCGGCTTCAAAATTTGTGCACTCAATGGTGACCATCCAGCGCCAGTTCAATGCGTTCAATTCAATCCGAAATACATGATGTTGGCGAGTGCCTGCACAAATATGGCGTTCTGGCTGCCCAACCCAGAAGATCTTCCTCAATAAGCTTAGATTAAACGCAACCCGTATTTGTAAGATCTAACCTCAAATAAATTTAATGCGAAAATTTCATACAATAATTAAAAATAAAATGTTGTCGTTTAACAAAAGTGAAAATACACTGTTTGATTGTGACTTATATAAAAAAAACTTTATTTTTCAATGATAAAATTAGGAATATTTGTGAATTTTTTTGTTGCTCTAATCGACATTTTTGCTCTTGTATTTGTCATAAAGTTGTCGAATATTCCCCAAAAGGTCATTCAAATTCGTTCCCATTTTTGCACTGATTGGTATAATTGGTATTTCTGAATAGATTTCTTTGATCGATTCTAGGTTAATGAGTGCTTCGGGCACATCTATTTTATTACCAACAATAACTTGTGGTCGCCGAAGCAGCTCTTCGCTGAACATGCCAATTTCATATTTAAGCGTTTCAAAATGATTCCACGGCTCCTCACACGACAGATCGATTATAAACAGCAATGCACTACAACGTTCGGCATGTTTTAAAAACTGAATGCCAAGACCTTTATTGAGATGGGATCCAGGTATTAAACCAGGCAAATCAGCAATACTGACTTGCTCGTAGTCATCGTAGTGAACAATTCCTAAATGTGGTTGTAGCGTTGTGAATGCGTATGGTGCTACTTTTGGTCGTGCACGTGTTATTGCTCGCAAAAGTGTGGATTTTCCAGCATTTGGAAGACCAATCTGAAGTGAATTTGAATTGAATCAGAATTTTTCACCGAAATTTAATTAAGGCTGAGGAAAAAACCTACAAGACCCAAATGTGCCATACTCTTCAGCTCTAATACGTATGCCAAATCCTCTCCATTAGCTCCGTATTCGCAGACCTCTGGTGCTTTCTCATTGTTTGAAGCAAAAAAGTGATTTCCTTTACCACCTTAAATTAAAATATTGCAAATCATTAGATAGTTAGTGAAGTTTCAGTTAAAATGAAGTATCTGTATACCAGCGCCACCTCTCGCAGCGACAAACATTGACCCTTCTTCATCTAAATCACCAACTATTTTTCCATTTGGGTTTCGAATAATCGTACCGACTGGCACTTTAATAATCTTGTGTTCAGCACTTTTTCCATGGCAATCTTTGTTACGACCATCCTGACCATTGTCTGCTTTTGCAAGTGATTTCACATGACCCAAATTATTCACACTATAAGATGCTTTGAAGACTACATGGCCACCATTTCCTATTCGAGATTAAGGTATTTCAATAAAATTGGCTTAAATTGAATCTATATCATTTGTTTTACCTGCATCACCTCCGTCACAACCTAATTGAGATATAAAATAGAATGGCAAGATGAATCATTTGATGAATGAAAAATGAACAAAAGTTAGGACTTTCAATCAGAATTTCAAATAATTCACCTGCTTTGTCATTAGACCACAATTGCAAAAATGATATACAACCATCTCCTCCTTTACCACCTAATGCTCGTACATTTTTCAGATCGACAAAGAAATTGCGCTAAAATTCAAATCGAAAAGATAATACATTTTGCCAAAGAAATTATATATTACCAATAAAATAGGTCGACCATCTCAATTCCAATATTACAGTTGTTACTTACAGTTGACTCTTTGGATTTTCCCTTTTTTCGCTTCACAGCCTGTGGTGAGTTTTGTGAACTGAATGAACTAATTTGTGTATTTTTTAGCTGCGTACAGGCCCGCAAATGTGACTTAATTGAATCAATACGTCGAACAAATGCAAACATATTGAAAACTTTATTTATTTTCAAACTATTTTATTTCACAAACAATTCCATTTAACTCGCACAATATATGGTAAAGCACATTGTACTGTCAAACCCAGTTGTCACTATGACAATGCCTAAAATGCTGTTCGTTGTGACATTTAGAATCAAATATTCACGTTATGAAAATTCAATTTTTGAAAAATGAAAAATAATAATAGAAAAGTGATGAAAAATTAAGATTCTGCCAGAAACACATTCAAAAGGAAATTTCATCAGATATCCAAATGTATGCTTCATTTTACGAAATCTTCACAAGTTTAGTGCAGCAATTTAATGAATTTATCATAGAGCAGTTCTCTCTACATCGTATGAGTCTGAACGAATCTTAGGAATAATAATAAACAAATCTTTTGTATCTGTTGAGATCCAAAGGAGTCTGGATTCTCGTATATTCCCCGAAGGCACACTTCGTATTTTTCGCTGACATTTATTTCCATTAGAAAAAAGTGACGATTCAAATAAATGTTAAGGAGAAATATAGTTTTGGTCCTCAACAATGATTTCTGAACCGCAACAATACGAGAATAAAGATTTCAACAAATTACTCCAATGAAAACTGAAATATTTTATTTGATGTGACTCGCAAACGTGTTACAAAAAAGAACATTCCCTAATATAGTACAATTGCAAAAATGAGCTCAATACATATCATTTATCTAAATGCGATTTTATTTCGTCCAATTTTTTCCTCTCACTTTAAAATTGCGTTAAAAATTGAATTACATTCTTGATCGTCGTTTGGCTGTACCAGCACAGCCATTGGAGCTAGCCAAATGGTGTTTCCAACCTCCATTTGCTGGCCCCTCCACCTCTTGATGACACAATGGACATTTCATATTGTTTGATTTTGGTGGAACACAATAATCTTCCAGCAAATGTATATCCATGAGATTCTTGTGAACGGCTTCTGTGCATCTTTCGCATTGAATGTATCCTATTTTTGCTTCGCATTCCTCTGTAAATGTGAAAAATCAGTTAATTTATCGATCTCTTTCCATTCAATTTAAAAATATTTTATACAACACTTTAAAGAAATGTTTCCATTTGCATACCGGTTAAATGTGTGCAAAGTGCTGAAACTTCTAAAACTTGTGAGCATTGTGGACATTTGGTAAGAACAGGACAGGCTTTCCAATAGTGTTTATCTAATTGTTGTGCGTCACCATTATACGGCCAATCGCAAAATGAACATCGATTTTCAGACTCCGATTTGATTGAGTTTGACTTTGAACTATTTTGTGTAAGAGATTCGGCTTCATAATTTTCCGATGCTGATTTAGTTGTTTGACTGTAATTATACGTTTTGCGCGGGCTATTCAATGTGGTACTATCAGCTGAACTCGTATTTGTGCCATTGAATGAGAATTTTCGATCAATGTCTTTTGGAATGGAATCATTGTAAGATGTGGATAAATGATTAACGTTTGGAGAATGAGGCGGTGTGTCATGATGAAGAATTCCGGCTGAAGCAAAGCCTTGATTTGATGAAATCATCTCTCTGCGCCGAACATCGTTGATTTTGTCGAATTCAGCAAACAATTGTCGATACAGCAAATTTCGGCGAGTTATATCGTCATCGGGTGGCAGCTGTTTTCGCACAAGCCGAGGATTCACTTTGTAAACCAACAGAAGGACACGCTCGGCAACTTTTCGGACAGGCTCCGCGGGATGATGAATGCCAGAGCATCCACATTCAGATAAAATGCGACAAGTTAAACCACTTTGTTTATCGCTCGAGATTCCTTGACTAAGCACTAATTGCTCCAACATTTGCATACGACTTAAAGCCAGGCGTGGATGTGTCGACGATCCTACTGGACGCGATAGGGATGGCGCAACTAAATGCTGCATGCTGTAGAGAATACGAATTTAATGGAAATTTAAAGGGTATTTTTTTTTAATTGAAAGATAATTTAACTTCTCCAACTATAAAGAATACTATGAAATCAACTTACCGAACTTCCGGGCATGCAGCGATGCATAAAATGGTATGCTGTGCTAAAGTATGAATTCTAGGAGATGGATCACCGCTCTTAGCAAGCAATTCCGGCAGCAAACGATCAACACATCTTGAAACTTCGCTTGATGTCACGCGATTCGGTACAAAATCGATGAATAGTGCTCTTACTGTCTCTGCAGCATGATTAAACACGGAAAACACAGCATCTCGAACTGCACGATGCAGTAGTAATGTTGCGCTCCTTGCAATTTTATTCACACCAATAGAATAATCGAATGCGTCTCCTTTCAAAATCGATGTCAGTCGAGCCAAACCCTCCTCACGGTCTTGGAATTGACGCGAGTAAAATAGTTCCACCTTGTTATATATTATATGTTATTAGAATCAATCTAATGTTGGCTTGTTTCAGGATGAATAAGTAATACTAAACTACTTTAATATGTTGTCTGATATTGATATCCAATGACAAGCTGTGTTATCTTAGTTTCGAAGTTCTGAAAATCTTTTAATATTTGATACAAACCATTTCATTTCCAAAAACGAGTATCGGTAGAGCAGCCTGTCTCCTCTCCCGTTCATTCAGTCGAGACCGTCCTCGGCATGCATCATTCTCCAGTACACTAGCCCCTTGAGATTCCCTTAAAAATTCATTAGTATGTGAACTGCAAATAATATAAACACAACATCGAACACATTTAACTATAAACTAACTATTACTCCTGTGTCTAGAACGTTTCTACGTTTAATAACGAATTAGAATATATATACACAACATTCTTGTAAAAAATAAATGGTCTTACGTACGTAAAACTAATTTTTCCGCCCATTTTCACGGGTTTACGGGTTTTTCATTGATTGCTACGCATTTGTATTTGATTTATGTTAATTATTTATTGAATCATTATGCAAATTTGAGAATTAATCACAGAAAATGTCCAGTCATTACCATGAGATCGAATTTCAAGTCATTACACATCATGTGATTTAAAATTAAATTTTAATAAAAAAAAAACGAATAAAAATCTCAGTTTCTAATCTTTACTTCAACGAACGTTCGCTGGTTTTGAATTGGTAATATCAATTACAAATAAGTTCACTCTGATCTGAGCTTTTAATTCATGCCAACGATAGATATGGTTCCACATTTATGTTATGTATAAATTTTGTTAAAAAGTAAATGAGCATTCAAATCGATGAAAAAAACACAGATTAGTGTATCACAAATACATTATCCGATTTAATGACAAAATTTGAATTTTGACCCCAAAAATTGAAAATTTTGTAGGACAGGTAGTCTCAAATCTCGCAATACCTTTACCACACACAGTGGTGTGTGCGGAAAAGTAAAAAGAATCCAGGAACAAGATTCAACTAGAAATCTAATTCTACACAATTCCAGCAAAAAATCAAACATTTTTCGTAACTCACTGTCTTAAGACTGGAATGGCTCTCTCTTCGTAATCTTCAAATGTGCTCCTTGGTGCGCTTTTATTTCGTCTCCGCAATGATCCGGTGTTTGGTGATCCTCTCTTTGGACTAGTTCCTGCAAACGGCGATTGTCTATGTTCGTTCAACGTATTTGGCGATTTTATATCGGAATTTTCCCGACGAACCATTTGTGGGCTAGCAAATGGCATTAAAGTGGGTGTGAACATTGCATCATTCGATAATGTATTGGCTACATCTTGTAGACTTGGTGGCGAGGGTAAGGACGGTTTCTGCGTATAAATATCCGATACACAATCGTTTTCAACACATATGCCATCTGGCTCCAATAAAACATTCACATGAAGCTGCTCAAACACCATTTTCTTATACATTTCCATTTGTTCTTTACGCAATTTGGCGGCAATAAAGTCTTCTTGTTGCACAGCTTGACGTTTGGCCAAGGAATATCGACCCAAGCGTTCGCCAGCACTACGTAAGGCACCCATGCACAATTTCAGCTTGCGTGCATATTCAAATCGCTCATCTAAATCAAGACATGATATTATTTTTGAATCATTCTTTATACAATATTCCACAGAATTTACCGTTGACCGCTTTTATCTTTTTCCGTTCAAGTTCACGGATCGTCTCGACAATGCTCTCTTCGACATACATTGAAAGCGATAAATCATCACAAATTGAAGCTAATGCAGTTTCTGTGCGCTCATTATTCATATTTTGAATGATTTGCATGGCGTTTTCCGTAGACAGGAATTCACCGAGAACATTTATGGCTATTAAAGCTACCTGTTGAATTCATGGAAAAAGGAAAATGTATGAAATGTCAATGTGTGCTTTTTGTATGATTTGACGATTAAGGCCGTACCTGATTTGACTTGTTCAATTCATTCGGATACGGTGAGCCAAATCGCAGTTTCAAATGTGTTCCTTTCTTTGGACCCACAGGCACACTTTGTAATTCTCGTGATTTATAATTAGTGGCCGAATTGTTCGATAGTGCGATGAAACCAAGAAAATCGTACGTTTGACTCGAAGGAGTTGTTGGTGCGCCTCGCGTCGAATAATGAATCCAAAGCTCAATGCGTTCCGGAATCATACATTGATGGGCTAAAACCTGAATGCGACAAATCACGGCTGGCTTTTCAAAACGAATTATAATCTCCTTGGGCGATAATGTGCTGTTCGCTTTGCATCGCCAACCAACCACAGCTGGTCCATGGCTGTTCAGCTCACTAGATGGATATTCTGGTTCTTCGTCTGCAAAGAATAAAGAAATGTAAACAAATTATTGCATTGCCATTGATTCAAACTAAATTCAGATATTTTCGAATTCAATCAAATTATTCGGTGCTCATAAAATACATTTCATGGTATTCGTTGGTAAACATTCCGTGGAAATTGTACATTATACATAAATCAATTATTTATGAAGCAACTTCAATAATCAACCGCGCTACACGAAATAGGCCATGCAATACTTTTTGCCTGTTTAATAGCTGTAAGTCACACCAGTCGAAAACGTGACACAAACGACCAAATGCTCATATCACAATAACCATTTCCACTATTAATTTTTTAAATGTTTTCATTGTGAATTGTATATTAAGTTTTTATGCACCCATAATTGGTAAGGTTCATAAATTGTTGAAGGAACGAGTGAATATAAGTTATGATGGAAATGAGCTGCTTTTAAGAAGCAGTTGCTTGAATTTATTTGGATTTTGTGGTACCTGTCGCAAAAATCACACTGAACGGTATCCGTTTGGCCATTTTCCCACAGGAAAAATAATTCCTTTGATTATGTCTTTTGCAAAATCTCTTTTTAACTATCGGTATTTTCCACTACTCCATGAGCTATGCGTCATTATGACTCGCACCGACTGTCTGTCCAAATCTCACACATTCGCCAATTTTCATGACCAATTTTCCGTAAAAAACCGTTTCGAACTCAAACCACTATTTTTTCAAACTGATTTCAATATATTACTAGCTAAAACAATAATCGAAAATAAATGCGATTTAAATAAATTAGGAAATTATTGACGCGAAAAATTTATGTGCATTGCAATCGATGTAGCTTTCGTATAGCTACTTTTGCTCGAATCAGTCGAACATTGTTCAATGAGTTGAATATATACAATAAAGAGGCTAAGGGATGAAATGGAAAAAATGTTGCGTTTGCGCGTAATATTAAAGTAGGTGTGCGTTGGACATGGGTCAAAATTTAAATGTTATGTTTCGAGAATAATTGGCTTGGACGATTTATTGATTGGTTGATTTGCAATTCTGATGAATCTATTAAATATCAGTTAATTAGAATAAATGAACAATTTGATATGATAATAATATATTTAATTGCATTCCGACGCATGCAGCAGCTGGTTTGCTGGAATAGCTTACTCACATAACAGATGTTATTGCGAAGCGATTTCTGTTTGACAGCTCTACTACTTCACCGTCGCAAACTTTGACTTTGTTTGTGTCGCTGTAGCTTATCACTCCAAATAATACACAAAGTACCCTCTGCACAAGCAAATTCCGGAGTAAATTTGTCATTTCAATATAATGGCAACCAACAAATATTCGATTTTGCTGCCGACGTACAATGAACGAGAGAATTTGCCGATTATTATTTGGTTGCTGGTAAAATACATGGATGCAAGGTTCAAATAATTTTATTTCTGCCACGTATTAATAGATAGATAATGTTTGTGTGTGTTTTCATTGATTGCAGCAAATTCAACTATGAAATCATTGTGATTGATGATGGAAGCCCTGATGGGACGCTTGATGCAGCCAAGCAATTGCAAGGGATCTATGGCGAGGATAAGATTTTGCTAAGACCACGCGAAGCCAAACTCGGCTTGGGAACTGCTTACATGCACGGCATCAAACATGCGAACGGGAATTTCATCATTATTATGGATGCTGATTTGAGTCATCATGTAAATATTTTTTATTGAGTCGATGTTGGTTCCAAAAATCATATTTTACAAATGCTGATAGATCTCTCTTCCACAATTCCACATTTCCAGCCGAAATTCATTCCAGAATTCATCAAACTGCAGCAAGATAACGATTACGACATTGTTTCCGGCACTCGATACGTTGGTAGCGGTGGTGTTTTTGGATGGGACTTCAAGCGAAAGCTTGTATCGCGTGGTGCTAATTTCCTTTCTCAACTGTTGCTTCGGCCAAACTGTTCCGATTTGACTGGATCATTTCGTCTATACAAAAAGAGTCACCTCGAAAATTTGATATCGAAATGCGTATCGAAAGGTTATGTTTTCCAAATGGAAATGCTTGTGCGTGCCCGTGAACTCAACTATACCATCGGAGAAGTTCCAATCACTTTTGTTGACCGCGTTTATGGACAATCAAAACTTGGCGGCACGGAAATCTTTCAATTTGCCAAAAATTTACTATACTTATTTGCTACAACATAAAATATATTGAATACATCAATTTTTTTTTTTTCACTAAACAATTTGCCAGTTTTTATTTATTTGCGAATGAACAATAGACCTCAAACGATGAAGATTAATGATGATGTTCGTCTGTTTCGGATTTGCCGTATTGCTTCTCCCACCAAATGACATAATCTTTCTTGCGCTGTTCACGCCGAGCAAAGTAATCTGGATATTGCGCTTTTTCTAGTGGATGCCAGTAATCAAGAACCCAGTCGGGCAATTCTATTTCACGACCATATGCAATGCCGCCAGGACTGTTTGCAACTAAAATTTGTAATTTGGGACAATTCTTTTATTAAATCAAATCAAATAAACAGTTGAATGAATCAAACGGTATTGACAAATACATTCAATAGAAACCGAAATCAAATCGGTGACTAGCGATTTGATGTCAATCTCTGTCTACTCACAAGCAATTGGTTGAGGGTGTTGTCTCTCGAAGAGCTCTTTTTCGCCTTCTTCGAGAATTTTTCGTGCGATTCTCATATCCTGGATTTCTTTATTCTTATCGAATCGATCGCGCAACAGAACTGCATGGAAGCGGAAATTGTGTCTAAAATTGATGCGTTGGAAGCATTATTGTGCTTTCAAGTCCAATGCAAACGCTTATATAATCGATTGTTTGGCAAAGAACTACAAACTTACCGTTGCCCAGTGGTCCAAGCTTGAGTCGTGCGAACAGCCTTTTTATATAATCTACAGACGCGTTGAGCATGAGTGATGATGCCCGTTGGAACGTTGGCCATTTTCAATTCAATTAATCGCGAAAAGTTGCACGATAAAATGAGCTCTTTGTTGATAATTACAAGCTATTAAGAATTTTCTGGCAGTCGATGATATTACTCAATTTTGACAGCTCGATTGTCAAAATGACATTCACAGCAAATGTGAACGATCTAGGTACAGTCTTGCAACACAGCGATTTGCACGTGTGACTAGCTGTCACTGTTTAGTGTTGTACCGCATTCGAGCGTTTTTCTCTCTTTCCATCGCCGAACTTGTAAACAAAGTAGTTGTAAACTCTTAAAATAACGAAAATGGGCGATGATAACATCAAAGTTGGACATTTTGTCATAATTCAACGACAAAATTATACAAAGCTATTCAAATTTAGTAATTTGAATTCGCAAGCTAGTCTGGGAAAAGAGCAAGTTCAACTAAAAAACATTGAAGGGCATCCTTACGCGACAACATTCAAAATGATACCAAGCACAGTCAATGGCAAACGAATCGTTGATCTTGAAGTTTGTTCAGATGTAAGCAGTTTAAAAGAAGCACTGAACATCACCGAAAGTGGTACTGACAATAGGAATTTGCTTGATAACAAGGAAACACAGTCATTGAATCAAGATGACATCGCTAAATTGCGTGAATCAGGATCGAGCGCTTCCAAAATTGTTGGAACAATCATTGAGAATTCCAAGACATTCACCGCAAAGACCGAATATTCACAGGATAAATATTTACGTAAAAAGGAGCGAAAATATTTCGAGTGAGTACAATTTTTGGCGGGTTTATGAAAAGGCAATTTTCGACAATTTTCTTTTAATTTTCTTTTTTCTCCGATTCAAATTTCTTTTGCCCTCTTTTGAATATTTTCTATCTTCCAATTTTCCGTAGGTTTCTCCAAATCCGTCGTCCAACAATTCGATTGATTGCTGAAATAATGTACCGGCAGGATCCAGAACGAATTCTTGGTCTGCGTATGGACTCGCTTTCCCAATTGATTGCATATTCAAACGTATGCTCTACGGGAAACTTTCTACTCTATGAGTCGGGAACAAATGGTCTAGTTCCAGCGGCATTATTAAATGCCATTGGAGCGAATACGAGTGGAAAGCTTTTGTACTTACATCAAGGCAATGTGCCGCAAAAACAAGCGTTGCTCGCTTTGAACTTGGAACAAGAGCAATTGGATCGATGTATTTCAGTGAATATTTATTCGGTATTGCGACATTATTATCAAAATAGTGGCGGTCTCAAAAGGAAACTCGATGAAGCGGAAGCTCCGCCGGCAAAATTGGCAAAAAATGAAGATAACGAAAAAGATGCAATGGACGTAAAAGTCAAACCGAATGATGACAGCACTGAAAACGGGTCAAAAGTTGAAAGTGATGAAACACCCGCCAATAAAACGCCTAAATGGGCAATTGATAATGAACGTGGCTGCGAATTATTGCGCGAGTGCTTAGACGCATTGATAATTGTATCTAAAGAGCATCCTAACTCAATATTGAATGCATTACTCCCATTTGTCAAACCGAGTCGTCCAGTTGTCGTGTTTAATTTGTCGAGAGACATTCTCATGGAAACATTCATTGATCTGAAATCTAGCGGGCATGTGACAGGCGTAAAACTGACTTCAAATTGGCTGCGCATGTATCAAGTATTACCAAATCGCACTCATCCAGACGTGAACATGAACGGTAACAGTGGATTTCTTTTGCATGGCTATACTGTTCGATAATCAATAAATAAAACGAATAAATTCCACAAAAAAATAATAATATGATTTCGGTTTAATTTATTAATTCTCTTTTCTGAAAATATATGTACAACTGTAAAGTACAATTTTCTTGAATATAGTTTTTGTTTCAGAATCTCTCTTATGCTCTTAATAATTTGGTTTTTTCTTTTTACAAAGGAATTGTCGTTCTAGCATATAAGTATGTAACCATATTCATTTGTTCACTCTTCACACTGAAATGCGTTTCAGATGATTTTATCATCAAAGTAGCCCAAAAATCATCTTGTACTACACTTTTTGCATTCTCTTTTGTGCGAATAATCTTCAAAACTGCTTTTATGGCATATATAACATATAACAAAACTTTATTCAAGATGATTTTCGGTGATTTGTTGGCTACTAGATGATAAAATCATCTGAGTGGAGATACAAGATCTTTCTTATACATTGTTTCTGTAGAATGTGATCTGAATGAGGATCAGGAATTTACGGAATTTGTAAAAAAACAAGGAAGAGAAGAATCATAAGCAAAATTTGGAAGAGTTTTACATTCTTATGCGTAATGAGAGATGCAAACTCTGTGAGAGACTGCTTCTTAACGAAATTGAAATTATACCCAATTATGGCCAAATGGTTGTAACTAGAACGTTGTTTAAATTAACGAATGATTTTCATTTGAAAAATTTTCTTAATTATAAATTCGTGACTGAATAAATATCCATAAAGTTATTATGCTAAAATTTAACAACCATTTTTCATTCATCGGTTCCATCAAAATTGCAGTTCAATTTCGCATCGACATTTTGGCGATATAACAACTTCAGTATTGCATTTTATGTGTGTGTGTTTGATTAAATTGCCAAATGTGTTTTAGCGACTTCAAAATCACGAAACTGACTGAAACGGTCGTATGGCATTTGGTAATGAGTTGAATTGATGATATTTGTAATCACATGGCTGAGAGTGCGATAGCAGACTGGTTGAGGCTAGCTGGGGCACAGCTATAAATCATTCGTTTCGAACAATCCGTTGAAATCGCTCGGATGGAGTGATGTGACAGAGGTGATTGTCGGTAAAAACTCATTCTCCAGGTCGTTTACAGCATCTTGATCAGCAAACAACGGTTCTGGCTTTGCAATGTTAATATCTTCCATGAAATCACCACTGACCGGAATCAGAAAGACGCTGTCATTTAACATGTTATTGTCATCGTTTAACATTTTCATATCGGCGACGGAGTCATTCTGTTTGATCGTTGTTTGTGTGGTTACTTGAGTCGACGTGGCTAGTCCTTTTTTACTGTTAACGGGATCCGTAATTTCACCACCACGACTCACAAATCGCTTTTCATTGTCGTCATTTGCCTCACTGTCATCCAGATTATGCATTGTGTACCTTTGAATTTAAACAATTTCTTTTACAAAACTCTGGACGAGTTTGTATCGTTTTTAAAAGTACTCACCGTTCAATGACTTCCTTCATACGTTTGCTGTAATGTTTTTGATTTTCTTCAAGCTTTGATCTCAGTGCCAGGTCTTCACCAGCCGGGTCATTTTGATTTGAGGTGAAATATTCCACCATTTCATACAAATCCATTTTGCGACGCTTTTGCAACACCAATCCGACATCACGAAATGCTTCTTGAGCTAAAAATAGAATCGACATCGGTTTAAAATTCAAATTCTGATAGAATGCAAAGCAATTTGCACAGAATATGACATGAAATGCATATATTATCTGGGGCTTACCGACTATTTTGCGATGTTCTGGGCTCATACGGTAGTTGTATTGCCTGGCGCAATGGTCCATAATCCGCAGCACATCGAACATATCGGGAAACGATTTTGTATCATTGATGAATTTCTCCAATTTTCGATTGAATTCTGGATATTTGGTACCATTGAATTTGATGGGTTTCCTTACGCTCCGCTCCGCACTTTTGCTTTCACCGGTCAGATCGCACAGTTTTTCATAGATCTCGCACGCTCGCTTTTTGTACCGTTCAGTCTCCAGATATTTCGAATTCAACTCCTCGTCCAAATCCACTTCAGCTTCTTCGCATCTTCGAATCTTCTTTTGCAGAATTTGTAGTGCATCGTTCAGCTTTTTGATGGTTATTTTTCGCTTTTTATCCTCTTCACTGAGAACTGCAGTTTCGGTGCTTTGAATATCGCTGTCTATCGTCGTGGTCGCTCGTCGCGTTTTCAGCTCTTCAGATAGCATGGCAATTTTCTTGATTACCATTTCTGGTTTGGACTGAATTTCAGTCGTCATATTTTTCAGGAATTTCCGAAAACTTTTTGAATTCACGAATTCCGAAGGCGCCCTTCGATAGTGTTTTTCCAGCTTCGACACAATCTTTTTCATATCATCCGATGGATCGGCTTTTTTGCATACCTCAAGCAAATTCATATAATCCTCGTGAATCGGCGTTGTTTGGTCAAGCCTCGGCCGTTTTTTTACCGGTTCTTCTGCCAATCCGTTGGTTGCACCACGCATCACAATATCTGCCGATGAGCTGTCACGGCTCAGCATATCCGAATCACTACAGCTGCTAGTCCGCTTCATAACAGCATCAGATACTTTGATAGGAACAATCCGCTTCGCGGATTTTGTTGTATTTGGCGCGGTAAGGTTTCTGAAATTTGAACTTGTCAATTCTTTCGGTGTTGATACGACGGGTGATACAACGACCGGACTCGGTGCCACTGAAGACCTCGACACTACATTAATCGGCAAAGCGGGCGTTGGGTTAATTGTCACCGAATCAGTCGTTGGCTTAATTTTTGTCGAGTTGTACGTCGTTGAAAAGCCGCGATTATTTTCAACCATTTCTCGGTTAGTAATTGGCGTGATTGTTATTCCTTTGGCGGTTAATGTCTTTTGTACAAGTTTTGTTGGGCTCACGACAGGTGATGCTGCTGCTTTCGATTGCAGTACGGCTTTTGCTGATAGCACCTTTTTGCTTTCCCTTTGTTGCTCGCCTTGAGAAAATGGTTGCTGTTTCCTCGCTGAAATCACTGTTACCATTTTGGTATTGTTGTTTTTTGTGATCGATAACGGTTCGGCTTTCTGTGTCACTCTCTGCACCGGAAAAACTTTTTCCACAGGTATCTTTTGCATCGGTACTTTTTTCGCATTTTCCACTATCTTCGATAGTTTCACCTTTTTGATTATGATACTTTTGTTTGTTTTCATTTTGCGCTTCAAACTCCCATCAATGTCGCCCTGTGTGAATGACAAAAAAATATTTTGTTATAACTAATTTTTCTTTTTAGTAAGTTAATTATAATATGTTTTCGGTAACAAATGATAAATTATTCATTCAAACAAAAAATGCGGCTACAATTAAAAATAAGTAAACATAAACATAGCGGCTTGTTGGCAAATCATTTGGAATGTCACACCTCCACAACATTTTACCAACATTTCAACTTACATAATCAACAAAAACATTATTTTTCAATTTAAAATTATCTATTCACATCTTGCATTGTTTTAAAGTGAGATTAAATCCTCCATTTGAATGGCTCTGAAGTGATTTGAATAAGTTTGAAACTAAATTGTAAACAATTGGCTGTGCGGTTTAGCGCGGTTAAATATCACTATAACACCATATTTTTTTACAGTCAAAGACAACAACAGCAGCCGTACACAGGTGCATAGATTAGAAATGGAGGTAATACAAAAATGACACTCAATATATTTATTTATTTTAACACACAGCTCAATAGCGCAATAGTAATAATTGTAGTAAACATAGGGATTCCAATCGAAGAAAATTGCGAGAAAATTTTGATTTGAAAAAAAAAATACTCGTGGTGTTTTGAAATACAAACCTCTTCGTCGGATGAAACCAAATTGATTACATTATCCATTTTCGCCAAAAATTTTCTGTTGAATCCGAATGGCGAATCCAAAATTCAACTACAAAACGACACATTCAAAATAAAACGAAAACACGCTCTCTTTCTGTTTTAGTCGTGAGTAATTTCTGTACGAGCCTACAGAATTTTAATACAATTGCGACTTAATTGCCGTTTTTATTTGATTGTTTATTTTTCTATTTGCTTGCTAATGGCGGACAGACACTACTACAACAACATCGTTCGGCAATAAAGTCAATTTTGGGTTAAATTTCAATAAAAAAAATGTGTAAGAAATTGTATTTGGTTCGACTGGTTTCTCTCGCTCTCATCAGAATACAGAAGTTGTTCTTTTGGCTGGTACGGAACTGTGTGCAGCAAAATAAAGCGCAAATCTAGTACGGTTTGGCATGAGCAAGTGAATGTGTATTTTATGGTCTTTGTCCAATTCAACGAAATGTTCTGCAAATGTGTGCGTGCTACGTGATATAGTCATTGTCATATGCAATGCTAATTGAGCTTCATGTGTAAGCGTGACTTTACCCATTTTTCACAACTACTAATGTTCGAAATTCGAATTTACTATGACATTGTTACAAATAATTATATTTTCGAATAATCCATTAGAATCAATGCTTTCTCAGTGAATGCGTCTCATTCCTCCGCCGAAAATTGCATGGCTATTATTAGCGATGTCATGCATTTTTCAAAATTTCATTTTCGCATTTTTGGATTTTTTTTTTTTTTTTTTTTTCAAAAATGCATGCTAAATGAAACAAGTTTGAAATTCACATCAAACTAAAGAATTTTCAGGGAAAATACAAAACTATCGTTGATTGTATGCCAAATCACATTTTTCAAAAAATAAATCTGATCTATTTCTTACTCGTAAATTGAAAATATAGAAAATTGAAAATGCAAAATGTAGCTTTTTTTAAATTAATTTTTATTCCTCAATCAAAGTTCATTGAACATTTTTATCAAATTTTGAATATTGGCAAACAAAAATTAGTTCAGTAGTTCCTGAAATGAGAAAAGACAAAAACAGATAATTACTATTAGCCACGAATGTCTACGCTTATTTAAATCAAACGTATGTTTTTTTTAAATGTAAATGGAAGCTAATGCGAAGAGAGAGTCACTCACTTTGTAAGCAAATTATCGCGTTTAGCCAAACGAGCAATGCAATCGTCTGATTCTCCCATCATTCGGATGGCTCCGCAGATGGCATATACTTTTGATGATCCCGTCATGATGCCAGTGTTTGGATCAACTTCAGCAACATTGATTTGAACTGAAGCATGGTCTTTAGCGTGGATGATACGGTTGCTAGCTGAGCTGCAATGCGAAACAACAATAACAAGAAATTTACTCTTCGAAAACTGCAAATGATGTGTTTTTCTTTCGCAAAACACGATATACTCAAACATTGAGGTTATGTGCACTGAAGACGCAGTATCCCTTCATTTATCCAAAGAAACTAATAATTTTTTTTGAAATTCCGAAATTTATACTTGTCCATCTCAAATTCAATAGTAAGAAAATGAGAATTGTACACTTATTGAGGCATTTAAACGATGCATTGGATGCGGGTGATATGCACGTGGACATTGGTGTGGGACTTACCATTTTCGTGGCCAGTACAAGTCAACGAATTCTCCTGCGTCGTTTTCCATTTTTGATTTTCTGCAATCGAAATTCAATCAATTTAGTTTTTGCACACAAGAAAAGCCACAAAAAAGGGAAATTTAAGAGAAATACTTACTTTTTTATAGAGCTTGTGATCAAAGCGACGGTACCGTAATGGCGTTTGCGAAAGAAAGAAAGTTGATAGCGATTGACAGACTGAAAGAAGTACCACATGTCAAAATCAATGGCGCCACATTTCGAAATATTAGGTTGGCAGCCAGCTATTGACAGTCAACGTTCTGTTAGAAATGAGTGGAATTTGTTACTCAAATTCTGCATGGATGATTCTAAAAATGCGTGTGAAAAATAGCTTTGAAAATTGAATTTTCCTTTGATTCTGAGATTTCTTTGAATAATTTTTCATTGGAACATCGATTCATTCGCATTCAGAATGAATCTGACAGGCAGTTATAGTAAACTGTGCCAAATGTCAATGTGTCAAAAGAAACAAAACAAACGGAGGGCTGAATGAAATAGTCAACGAACGAAAACATTGTTGCGTATACAATATAGTGAAGACGATGCGAAGAGTTTTATTCTGAACTTTCACTGCATTGAAATGTGTAGATTATAAAAAAATCGCCTGTTTTTTCAATGAAATTTCATTTGTTTCTACGAAAAAATGTTCGAAAAAAAGTTTAAAAAGCCTTGAAAAAGGGGAAAAAAGGAAAAAACCGTGTCCTAAAAGTTCATTGTACACCAAAACAATGGGCATTTAAACTCCGTTACATAATGAAAGTAGTAGAATGAGAATAATTGTTCTGGGTGCCACACAAATGTGCCAGTGATACATTTTTTTCTGCATTTGGTAAATGTGCTGCGTTAACCAAATTCAATGCACTGAATTATTCATAATACAAATTGGACAAGCTGTTTCCACAACCATGTTTGATAAAAATGGAAGCAAGAAGCTCAACAACATTCCATCACACATTCGATAGTGTTAGATTGTGTAGTTGGTTTAGGCGAGTGACTGTAAATAGAGATGCAGTGCAATTGTAACGGTTTGAGCAGAAAATTGCACAAATGATCACAATTACAAGATTCATCTGAGACTGAAGGGAGTGATGAATGCGTTGAAATCGGACCGAAGTGAGTGCAGTTAACACTTCAGGTGAGAAATGCAGCGAAGTACAGCACACAACTTAAGTGCATAAATTTCTTTTTTTTAATTAAGATCATCGCATAGATTGTTGCTGTGTGTATTATGGTTGTTATCGCGATTAATCAATCATATGTTCCCATATTCGCTCTATCGAATACGCACAACAAACCGCTATTTGTTTACCACCATACAGCGACATCAGCGATCGTACCGCCTTCGCTTGTTTGCGTTCTGCAACGCTCGGCATGATCGTAAAATTCGTAGACGTAGTCAGTTGATGAAGTATATTCTTGGCGCGAACACACATATGTAATTGAATTCACATAGAAAAATTAAAATCTAAAAAAATGGTGATGGATTGTTTTGTTACTATATAAAATTCATTATATGGGAGAACAATATCGGCTCATTCATTCACGAGAATTACATAAACGGCGGTAAATATCAAATGATCCTACACGTAATTGCATAATACTGATTGTGAGCTTGCGTTAATTTGAATATATGCACATTAAATAGTTTCAATGACACTGAAATTACCGTATTCACTGTTTGCAAAACGGTTTACGTTTATCGTGGGTGAACCAGAACGAGTTGTGATTATTTGTGTTCAGAACTCGGCTACAAATATGGCACAATATCATCATAAATAATAATCGATTTGGTCATATTTAGTGAAGTTGATTTTGGGACAGTTTTGATAAATCAGCACAATTTGCTAGGATTCAATGAATATCGTTTTGAACATTTTGACAAATAATGCTGAAAGTTTGACGCAATGAATCGACGATGAAAATTTGTTAAAAATAGATTATATCGAAAAATTTTGAAGCTTACGCGAATATTGTTTACTATTTTGTGTGTGTGTGTAAACAGCGATTTGCGTTGAAATTTGATTTTAGAATCCGCAAATGCATTTGTAGTGTATTTTTTAAATTGGTTGATAGAATTTAACTCTTATTAGACCAGCTTTCCGTTTTCGTTGCAGTTCGCCCAGCTCACAATTTTCAATTGTAAAACGATTCCTTCAAATTTCCAAGTGTAGGACAGAAAGACATTTTTTATCAAATGTCATTGAAGGTGAGTGAAATCATAATTTTTCTGGGAAAATTCTTGCATTTGGAACACATTTTATGATAAGATTATTATAGAAGCGTTGGCGCGTTGAAGTAATTGGAATTTAAATCAAAAGAGATGAATTTTAAAATACAAATTGAATGGAATTTGGATATTCAACGTGCCGATAATTTTTAAAATTTGAATATTTTTTTTCCAAGTTCAATTTGAGTTGATCAATTCAAAAATTTGGTTCTTCACAATTACGTATGGAGAGGTGATGAATATAGTATACATGCGTGATGGTTTCACGCTTTTCTTAAACGTTCATCAATCGAAACTTGGACCACAAACATCAAGAATTCATGTTTCCAATGTATCAGTACGCTCTAAATGCCATCCATTATCGCAGATTGTTGTTGTGGTTTTTTGGCTCTTATGATCTCCAAATATTTGCTCTTCATTACGCCAAAAGTCAACATCTCTTTACTGGAATTTATAATTGACGAATTCTTGTGTGTGTAAAATATTAGTAAAAGTACTAAAAAAATCTTCAAACACGCCATCGCGTACCTTGTTTACTTTTTTTGTCTCTGTTTTGTAAATATTATTATGCATCAATTGTCGGCTACGCGTAATAAGCGTTTGAGTCGAACGCAAACGCAAACGCAAACACCTGGTACTGTTTATTTCAATAATTAGAGTAAAAAGTCAAGTTGAAAAACTTGTTATGCACAGATTCCCATAAAAAATTATTTAATTTAATTGCACTCATGCAATAACCTTTCTTTTTGCAAGCCTCACAGCAACATGCAATTCAATCCAACCAATTTGTGAGTGAAAAAAAAAAGAAATGAATTGAATTAATCAAAATAGTTTCCACTTTCATCGCACAAGCAATAGATAATAAGTTTCATTCACTTTCTGCGCCAATTAAGCGGCGATACTATTTAATATTTCATTGATTGATGGATGACGATCCAACCGATAAACTCCGAAGACGAACGGGGCTTTCTAATCGTACTGCTTAATATAATTGATGCTTCGTCGAATCCAGAGACAAGGCGAGGTTCGAAGCATTCTTTGGAACAAGCGTCGAGGCTCTTTATTGAATAATACAGACAAGTATTCAAAGAATAATACAGACAAGTATTCAAAGAATAATACGGTGATCAATTTCTTTCGAGTGTTTTACTACATGAACAAAAGTTTTCATGAAAAAGTCTCTTTGCTAGGCAACAGAAAACACAACTCTTATTTCAAATTACTACGACTGCAGTCAATAATTTTTTATGCATGATCTCAAGAATGTATTAATACTAATACATCTGTTTTTAATTGACTCGTTCTAGAAAGAGACACCTTCAGATATCCAGTTGCATTTAGCAGCGATCCGGGGCGATGAAATTACGCTGCGTAAACTTCTAGATAGCGGACGTGTGCATGTCGATTGTAAAGACGAGGTACGTAACTAGTTCACATTTGTTTCTTAATTTTAATATTTTGAAACTTCGATGATTTTCATGGATCTTAAAGTTTAAATGAATGTGAATTTCATTTTCTGAGCTCATTTTATGAACGTTCTAGAGAACAAACAAAAGTGCACAATAGACAACAGACGTTGAATTTTGTTAATATAAATGCGTGAAACCAAAAATGATCAGTCGGAATTAGGTTATTAAAACTCGATACAGCTTTGATTATCTTTTTTCAACCAGCAAAATTTATATGCGCGCATTTTCATATTTACCGTCTATTATAATTCCGAAGAAATTAGAATCGGAAATATCAGTGAAATATTCATATATCAGCTCATATATTTTAGCTCTTTAATACCAACTCATTCAATTTTGACGTCTGCCTTGTCAAAAACATCATTAACATTTAGATATACATGTGTATTCGATCATTTCAAGTTAATTTTGTCTTTAATTAAAGTTCAATGGTGAGAAATTCGATGTGATGAAAGTTAAATAAAATTTTATATCAGCATGAACATGTTTGGAGAAACCTTCCCTCTTGCAAGTGTATTCATGCACTCATGATTGAATGCGGCTTTGATAATTAATAATGATTCAATTTCAAAGTCAATTGATGAATCAACAATGCAACGAGTAGAATCATATTTATGGATAAAAACAAGTGCGTCATAAAGATATTTATCAACAAAAACGATTTAATTACCCCCCATTATGTGGCACTCACAAATAATCACAATTTCATCTTAAACTCGTTCTCCAGGGCCCAAATTGTATGCTTCGCGAAATCATATCGGTTTACAATACAGGTCACACGTCATCAATTCGTTTATTTTTAAATTCTCCATATCAACCGTTGAGATGGAGAGGCGAGCATGTCTATGTTACAATATTTTAAATGTATATTCTCACCTCTCCATTTCACTGCTAGATATACTTATAATTTACATATTTTTTTATTTCTATGGATTTGCAAATATTTCAATAGATAGAAATAAATTGAAATGTCACACAAGTACGAAAATTAAGCAAAATAATTTAAAATAAATGGGAATCTAAAAGATGTTATTTCCCCCTAGTTTTCCGTTTTTTTCTAATCCACTGAGAAAGACCGATATTTAAATCATGTTCCGTAATGATCACATTGATTTCATTTCATGCGAATTACATTTCCCCTTCAATTTATTTAACGCTTCAATTTCAATATTTCGAAATTTTCCAATTCTGTATTTAATAGCACAAGAATATGGCGGAGCCGTTTGAATAATGACCTAATTAACAATTGTACTTATGCAACGTCCAATATATTCACATTATATACATAGGTGTGAAATGATCGAATGAACTTGTTTGCCAGTAACGTTTGAAATTCCAGCGGAATTTGAAATGTCTGAAATTAATAGACTTAAAAGATTGTTGAACTGTGAAATGTTGCAGAATGATATTGCATTGTAATAACCGCAATATTAAAATTACACTTTCGAATAGAAAATCAAGAACATTTTCTCTCATTATAATAATAAAAACAGATAATCGCGATAATTATTATTATCTCGTTAAATTTGTAATAAATTGATCAATATTTATTCATTTGATAGGATGGTACGACGCCATTGATTTTGGCTGCAGCCGGTGGTCATGATGCGTGTGTATCTGAACTCTTGGATCAAGGCGCGGATCCCGATGCATGCCGAATTGTAATTATGCATTCAAATTTCATGCTTTAAGTTTCAATCATTTCTTTGTGAATTTATTTGAATCATAGCAAATATCTGATTTCAGACGGGAACAACAGCACTTTTCTTCGCTGCGCAAGCCGGTTATCTCGATATTTCGAAGATTCTAATTAGATATGGAGCTCATGTGGATGTGGCATCGCTCGATGGCGGCACGCCATTGTTTGTTGCATGCCAAGGTGGACACATCGATATGGTCAGATATTTGATCAACCTCGGATCCAACATCCATGTCACAATGAAGGTGTGTTTGATTGGAAAATGTATTCCAATTTGATTGCAACGGAAAGTGTGTCTAGTGAATTTCAAAAGTTCTCTTCCGCAAAACGATGATTTTGTTAGTTGGAAAATTGCAAGAAAAAAATCGAATAATATTGCTATGAGCGCTATCTGGTTCACTTTGAAACGACGGTCTAGCAGCTAGACGCAAATTTATTCAAATTGCCGCATTTTCGGTATGAATTCTTCTAAACAGAGGAAATGATTATTATTATCCCTTTAATTTCGCAGGATAGAGCCACACCGATTTTCATTGCCTCACAAAATGGACATCGTACAGTTTTGCTTACATTGCTTGCGGAGGGCGGTGACCCGAATGTGTGTCGCATTGATGGCGCCAGTCCTTTGTGGATTGCCAGTCAAATGGGTCACGATCATATCGTTCGAGTTTTATTGAAAAATGGTGCACGCGTTGACGCGGTTCGCTGTGTAAGTTGCAAATAACATGAGTTGGAGAATGAAGATTCGAAATATTAAACTCACTCATGTCGATTTTCCTCTTTTTTTGATTTTCAGGATGGAGCGACTCCGTTGTTCAAAGCAGCGCACAAAGGATTTTCGGCTGTCGTGCATGAGCTACTAAAATACAAGCCAAATTTGTACTTATTACCGGTAATTACATATGTGGTTTATCCTTAGTTGAAAATTTACATCATTTCATTTTTATTTTTTGAACAGAATGGTGAAACTGCGTTACATGCTGCGGCTATGTTTGGCCACCTCGATGTTGTGAAACAATTAGTTGCGGCTGGCAGCGATATTGCTTGGAAAAATCAAAGCGGTTACACTGCTTTGCAAGTCGCACGACAGCAAAATTTCACCACAGTTATTGAATATTTGGAAGAAAGGCGTACTTACAATCGGTCACACATCAAACAACTCAATCGAATCACTTGCTAAATGCACGATTGCTCTTTGTCATAAATATAAAATATAAAAAATGTGTGTCATCAAAGAATGAACATATACAACCGACAACAATCGGTATCGCTTTTCGGATGCACAAAGAACATTTCGTTCACTCCAGCACAATGAGCCACCTGTTGGGCTTACAAATGTACATATTTTTTGCGCAATTTAAAGGTCATATAATATGATTCATATTTACATGTGCTTAATCGCATCCAATGCAATACAAAACGATGTCAATATTTCTTGTGTCCTTTCTGAAATGTATGATTGTTGAATTATGATAAAATATATTGGTACGTTGTTTTAGGATTTCACCAATTGCTATAATTACATAAAATTTGAAGCTTTATAAAAGTTCAAAATGTTTCAAATATTTAAGAATAAAACATTCTATCTGTTTACTTCGAATCAAAAGACTAAATCATCTAAAATAATTTCACCCGGAGAATTCTCAAAGTGTTTGATTTAAAATTATCTATCTCTCCTTCACTTTTCACATTGCCAGATCTCAATTGAGGTAAGATAGATTCATCCCTGAAGCTCTCACCGATAAGATCCACAAATATTTGAGCACCCTTCAGGGCATTCAGCGAAAATTTATCATAAGTGTCACCTATTCGTAAATTCACATGCTGTATTTAAATCTGTGTAGTAATGCTTTCGTTGACACGAAAATGAGCAACACGGCTTATTTCTGCTAAATTTTTTATCTCAATCAAATTTAACTCATTTCTGTAACGAAATGTTGAACGAATCATCGGCTTGAAACATTGATTGAAATGTGCATTAATGCAAAAAGGTTTGTATGTATTTTTGAAATTCCTTTTCGAAATTTTGAATGTGCATTTCATTTGTATTCTTCCAATTCTTCCTTTTCAAAGTACTTTGGACCTATTCTAGTGATAAAATTAATGGCATTAAGATAAGGATCACCAATTTATTTTTCCTATTTTCCTAGCATTCGATTTATTCAACCGTTTTCCTTATTTAGCTTACAAATACTACGAAATCGCGCTGTCAAAATAGTGTCTCGATTCCAAACACAACAATGTAGACACAGCCATGGAACTGTCATTATCTGCTGCTAAGATAATAGTAAATATACACGCGAGAACAAACATTTACATGCGCACTTGCGAGCGAAAGCTTCATCGTTTCTCTCTCACTCTCATTTCTTTCGGAACTGTCGAAAAGCATAGTTATAGGAGTAATAATAAAGAACACTACAGTTTCAATAAAGAATGTATGAATAGGGCCAAAAAATGAAATAATACAAAGTGAGAAGTCAAATTTTCGACTCTGGGCAAAACTACAATTTATTCATAAAAAAGTGAAAAAATCGCCCATTAACATAAAATTCGTCTTAATTTCAATTTGTTTGACATACATATTCTCTATTCGTGAAGTTCATTTCAAGTAATCAATTATTTATTTTTCTTATTTGGTGGATTTCATTTCGGTTTAACACACTTTATTCTCGTGCCTCACCAAAAACAAAGTGAAGATTATTACGATTAATATTAAGAAAATGTGCAAAATGTGCCCGTATATATGATATTCAAGCGCATTTAAGAACGAGATCAGTGGCGAAAAAAATGTGGGGTCAGATTGTTTCGGTCAATGTTTGAACGAAATATAGAAGGATAACCGTGATTAAGAAGCATGTTCAAAGCTCGAACGGAAGGAAGTGTTGTATTCAAGTGCACCGTACGATTACTCGAGGAGTTAGAAGTGCTTGAGTGTGAATTTCAGGTAATATATTCCTTCTTAGACATTCAAAAAAGTGTAGCAATAGAAAAAATGCGGCGAAGATTTCACGAATAAACCTCGGAGTGTGAGCTGTGATCGAATTATCGATTCACTGTGACATCGTTTTTTTTAGAAGTTAAATTCCAAATCGCCTTACTGTTCATCGAGAGCTCTTGTTTGTATCGTTGGCCTAACCATTACACAATCAACCGAAATGCGATTTTATTTATCGTCTTTCTCTCCATATCACTTGACATTTGATGGCTAATGAACACGCACGTCACAAGCAAAGAAAAATGTTAACATGTTTGTTGGTGCTTGAGAGTGCTTGTAAAGGACTCGAAGTCATACACTAATCTCCCTCGTTAGTATTCAATTTCATTTTATCTCCGCCGTCGTGGTCGTTGAATCCATAAAAATGCTGTTGTAATTTGACCAATGCGGCTTTATTTTATTTATTTATTTGTTTGCTTTCCACCCACATTGTTATTTCGGAACACCAATAGCCAAATCACAAAGGATGCTACCTCTTGGATTATGTTTGTGAACAAATGTCCGTCAAAGAAAAAGACTACTTTGGACTACGCTTTGTGGATATTACACGACAACGGGTGAATCTATTTCGAAGCAATCCATTTATCAAATAAACTTAACTTATCGAATTGTTGCTATTTTAGCATTGGTTGGATTTATCAAAATCAATACTCAAACAAGTCAAAGGTATATTTTTGTACATTTACTTAAATCGATTCACTGTCAACCATCGAGCAAATTTGTGGCAATTTTATTGTGAGTTACAATTGAATTTTAGATGTGGAGCCGATTATATTTTCATTTCGTGTGAAATTTTTTCCGGCTGATCCATTTCGATTTTCTAGCGGCAATGCAAAAATATTGATTTATCAACAACTGAAACGAGATTTGATACACGGCCGATTGTATTGTTCAGCTGGTGAAGCTGCTGCTCTCGGATCGCTTATTGTACAAGGTTTGTGTAGATATTTTTGTTCTTTTTTCATTGAAAATATATCTTGGATGGACTGGAATTCTGCAATAATCTCAACTATTTCCCATGTGAAATTTGATGTTTCAAAATTCAACTGTCAAAAAGTCACAAGCTATATTTCACACACAACAGAAGCTTATCAATTTGTTCGTTCTTAACTAGAAATCACATTTCACGTGAAAAATAGTTGAAATTGTTGTCACATTTCATACGTTCAACCTCTGTTTAGTAAGAGGACATTTTACTTCTTTCCTCCACGAGCTGTCGTTATAAGGGTGGCCATATTATGAGCTAATAACTGTCTAATTTTATGACCCAACTACGAAAATGAATCTTATGGCGCATATAAATAAGAAATTGAGTTATAATATAGGGAGGGCCATATAAAATTTGTATTTTGACATTTAAATTTTGACATTTGAGACATTTTGACATTTGAGCTGTCATTCTCTAAATAAACAATTTTGTCAAAATGCAAACGTTAGATGGCCCACCCTGTATAAGACACGAAAAAAGTTGTAGGTCTTTATTTTACCCGTTTAAATAATTATACAAAATACATAGTGGTTGCGTAAGCAAATCGATTGCAATCAGGTCTAGTAATTGGTTTCAAATTTACGTGTAGAAATGAAGGGGTGAATGAGCTGCAAATCTCGAGTTTCCCATTACTTTTTTATCTTAATGGAACCTTGATGAAATTAACACAACGCTTTTGGTTGCGTGTGTGTTATAAATTTGATCCACAGTTGATTTTTTGCGCATCAACATCAATGACACTAACAGTAATTGTATCATGATTTTAACATACAGCTGTTACGAAATCGCAGCCCCAAGCATTAATTTGGAACCGTTGAAATTTTAATAATTTAAGACAAAACAGAAACTGCCAATGTGGTCTCTGCTAAATTCGTTGAAGAAAATTGGAATAAATATAAAATCTGGATTTTGAGATGTATTTTTTGCAATTGAATACTGAAATTCGACGACAAGCAATCGACAAACAGTCGACAATAATGACAAATTAATTCAACTTGACAGCAATTTAAAGACGAAATCCACGTTTTCATGAATATTTCTATATATTTAATTAGTATGGTATTCCATATTGTCAATTGATCATGAATGTGAATGCTGATATTATATTACAAATGAATATCACTTTTATTTCAATAGAGTTGATATCACTTTTATTTGAGTAAAGCATTAAAAAGATTACGCTTGCATACACCCTTAGCTTCTAATATTGAATGGAAATTACTCATTACACCCAACGTAATCTCATCTCAAGAATGATCATTTTTTCTTGAACACATTCACAAAAGCATCATTCATACCGCGCATACTTCAGATGACATTATTTTTATTTGATATACATTTTCTGACATTCCAATGTCTGCTTTTAGTGACCTTGAATTCAGAAGTTTTGTTGATTTTTGTCAGATTTGGTAAATTTCAAGGTAAGATTCCATTTGTATCCATCAATGGGTAGATAGCTAAAGAAGCCAAAATCAACTGTTGCACCACTCAATGCTATCATTTTCGTGGTGATTGGACATTCAAGTCTTGGCTGAGTGTGTCGTACAAAATCGCTCCATACTTGCCTATTCTGATTCAAAATTGCGCAAGCATTGGCTACTGTATTAAAGTGTTCACATTTCGTCAAATTTAAGTTACATCGATGGATGATAAGTTGAACCTGCAAATATCTTTTTTCATCATCAATATTAAGTGCCATGAATATTTCATAAATAAATTACCTCAACTGGAGCATATATTTTCTCAGTGTATGTTATAAACCCAATTACATCATATTTACTTCGAATGGTTCTGATAATTGTTCCATTAAATACAATTGGAACATTTTTGTACTCCAGGCAAGGTATATATTTTTCCAACGTGATTGTTCTGACTTGTAAGCTACAGCAAATTGCAAATAATCTGAAGAATACAATTGAAACGGAAATAATTAGAAATTTCTTCATGCCCATTTTATTTGAAAACAATGTAAAATAACTGTAATTTTCAGTTTAAAACTGCCGACGAAATTGATGATGGTGGCCTTTTAAAGCAAAACTGCTATTGCATGTCGCATGATTTCCGCCACAAATCGTACAGTATTATTGAAATTGCCGATTTTCTGCAATTAAAAGTTTGAATTTGTTTTGTGAAAAACGTTTAAGAATTCTATCAAAACTAATGCTTTTCACCATTAAAATGTACATTTTGTTCACAAATTTTGATATTATCGGACTTGTATTATTATTGAATATGTCAATTTACACTTCCGGCTGTAAGTAGCACACACATATCACAAACCGTTTACATTATTAAATGGTCTTGAACAAATGTTGAGGTAAATTCATTGAAATTATCATTGTGTACATTTTATATACCTGTTTTGTTTATAAATACATCGAACAAATGTTAAATGTGACTCTAAACAAAATCGATAGACATTTTGAACTGACAGATTTTTAAAGATTGACGAAAAAAAAAAATTTCAACTCCAAACTTAATTATTTATTTTAAGCAGCGCGTTCTCATATTTTGTGCTTGTCATGGGAGTATGCATATGAAACCGGTATTGCCATCTAGCGGTCAGTAGGCACAATTGTAGGAACAGTCAAAACTTACCATTGGCGCTAGTTGGCGTCTTATGATCTGTCAACAATATTCAATACCAAACATTTGAAGTTTCATACAACAACGTGTTTTTTTTTCGCTCTTGAAAATGTCGAAATACGTGCCTTCAAACAACGATTTGCGGGGAGCATTAATTTTCTGCTTCCATTTGGGTTAATCGGCGATAAAATCTCCTCGAATACTTGTCGAAGCTTACGGAGAGCACGCTCTTGGTCGTACACAGAGTAATGAGTAGTTCAACAAGTTTAGAAGTGGTAATTTTTATGTGAGAAATGCTTACCGCGGCAAATCACCGAAATTGTTCGAGGACGTCGAATTGCAGGCTTTGCTGGATGAAGACGATAGTCAGACGCAAAAACAGCTCGCAGAACAACTAAATGTGTCCCAGACAACCATTTCCAGACGTTTGAAAGCCATGGGAAAGATCATGAAAACCGGAAGATGGGTGCCATACCGGTTTCATATGCATACACCTGGTAATAACTTTTCAGTAGTAAAAATAAAAAAGTCAAACTATATTTTGACGAAAATGATGAACGCGTAGCTATCTAATAGTAGATGGAAGGCACAGCCCATTTCACTTTCATTGTATTAATTGTGGTAAAATTGAACGGGCACTTTGCTCTCGATTTTGTATTTACAATACAATCACTCGATATCTTATCTTTCTGCTTCAAAACATTGCAAATATCATTCAAGTCGATTCCGTCAACATCGATACAATGGCGTTAATTGGCGTTATTATTGAACAAATAATTTGATACCTACATTTGCGTATATGCAACAATAATACAACAACACAAGTTCAACCGCACAAACACGATTTGGAATCCGTCAGGAATCGATATTCACAATAATATTCATCACCAAACCCGCGGAAAGTTGTTTTACAATTGAAAACGTTGATTCTGCAAGGATATTAACTGGCGTTAAGCATGGCCCGGCTAGCTCAGTCGGTAGAGCATGTGGCTCTTAACCACAGGGTCGTGGGTTCGAGCCCCACGTTGGGCGTCTTTTTTTCACGGACAATTCCATTAAACTGCAAAAATATTTTATTCAGATATTTCATATGTATATTTGTTTTCTGAAAATATAATATGCTCATGCCATTAATATCAAACTAATATTTCATTTAAGTACATCTCTTTTTCATCTTTCTCTCTTGTTTCATGAAAGTTCTGAGAAAATTGTTTGTCATATAGTCAGCTACGCCTAAGCCAACAGCTATAGAGATTGTGTATAGTAGCCAAAATTCACTTTCTGTTTCCTTGTGTGACAAATCAAACTTTTTTCATTCGTTACTAGAATTTTCTACTAAACCCAGATATATAGTTGATTTTCTGTGTGACGATCGTGCAACGTAGCATATACGACATGTGCACAGTGTAGAGCGAAACCAAAAGCAGATTTATTGTCCCTTTGATAAAAATTCACACTTATTATTATTTGACGCTTCTCTTACAGAATCAATACAATATAGTTTCTGTATATTATTTTAAATTTTATAAAAATATTGAAAGAAGCAGATAGCCAATGCATGTATACGCATGCAATAGCTCTGCGGCAACTGAGCTAAATGCGTTTGCGAGTATTGCTCACCTGCTTTTTACAATATGTGTACAAAATACATAAATATTGTAAAGATATCAACCGGGATTTTGTGAATTCCCTGCGGGCAATGTTCTTAAATTCCAAACCTGAAATCCAAAGAAATTGGCATGGATATCCGAATAATTTTCATATCACTATCTGTGATTTCATATCACACATCTATGATATTTCATATCACTATCTGCTGGATAGCATCAATATCTCGATATTTCAACGCATCGGGTCGTACGCCGATGCGCGCTATGTTCATGTTCTTATTCATATTCGTGTTCAAGAATACAGCTCAACCGTTGACTGCTTCACTAACACATTCATTTTTGTATTTCTGTTCTTGCTTAATTTTATACTCACTCGCACACGTATAATTTTTCATCGTCCGCAATATATAACATAACTCCAAAGAAAACGCTTCTCTGAATATGAAACAAGAGAGATGAATAAATAGAGTTTCAATACAATTTATTTATTTATTAAATCAAATAGTGTGAAAAGCAATAAACTAGAGACACCATGTGTGCATTTTTGTGCAACAAATCCAAGTCCTCAACATTAATTCTTGTGTACGCCGCATGCAGTGTTTGTGTACCGCATGAACGATAACGCACATAATACGCTGACACTTTTGCGTCGACGGTTGACGGAAAACGATAAGACTTTACCGTTATCAGATAATATCGTTATCAACGCATTTGGGAATTTTGTATAAATTTAAGTGAAAAATAATTCATGATTGAAGTTTTTGGTCAATCTTTTATTTATATAGCCCCCATTAAATAACATGAATCAATAGCATTCAAACACACTTACAATGAAATAATCACTCCACATTTTTTGGTGAATGTACCGTAAATGTGGTGAACGAACATTTATTTCGCATTTTAAACGCCCCACATCTGGACAGCTCAGTTTCTGGTTAGTAAATATAAATATCTGAATATATAAATCCACAGATCCAGGTCCGATTTGAATAAATTCACTGGGAATTAACGATACACAAATCGAACGATTTTCTACTAAAAATTCTTAGGACTGCATTTTCCTAGTTTTTGTAATATAATAAATTCTAAATTGATTTAAAGAATAAAATATATTGATATTTTACTTGATCTGCGAGTTAAGAACTTCGCAATACCATAAAATACGAAAATGTAGAATTCGTTATCTGGAAAAAGGAGAGTTATCGAGTGATCTTTTTCAGTGTAAAACATTTTTATAAGGAAAATTCAAATACGAACCTTCTTGAAAACCTCAATTGTACAACGAACACCACCATATCCCTGAATATAAAGGCTTCGTTGGCCCAGTGCAATCATCATTGGTACATTTCGCTGCATATTTACAGGGAGCATGTACCACGAAAAACTATACACAATATTTTGGATATCCTCAAAGCGTTCAGTAACTCGATCGCCAAAGTAACAAAACAAAAACAACCACAAAAAGATAATAGGTAAAATCACCAAGACCTGGCCTATTATCTTCATATCTCCTCCATTTGACAACGACTATAAACAATAAGAGTTTTAACCTCACGATGCTTTACTCGAGAAATGTTTAATTCAATTACCGTATCGATTTGAACGAGGAATAAACAGAACGACAGCACAGCAAAGGCAAGATACATAAATATGATTCCACTATTTACATCTGAGAAACGAAATCCAAATCTATGTGAAAAATATATTGACTTAGAATGCAGCATTTTCGTACGATCAAAAAGAAAAAAATACTGAACTCTTTAGCTTCACCGTGAAATTTTATTATTCCATTGAATTTTTCGTTCAATTCGAGTTGATCCTTTGTGGTCAATTTGCCTTGCTTTGAAGCAATATCCTCACTGAGCTCGCGCAAATTTTCCTCTATATCGGTCACAAAATCATTCAATAATAAGCAAAAGCCAATCATGAAAAATAGCGTGATCATAAACATCTCCAAAATAGCACATGCATAGGCAGTTTGAATGATAACAGCTGCTAAATATCCAGTCAACGTTTTGATGTCGAAAGGAAATCTTTGTACGAACAGAAAAAAAATCAGTTTTTATATATTTTTCATATTTCAAAAGGCCAATAATGTTGGCGCCATGATGCCGCTTTGGCGGTTTGAGAAACTTACGTTGCTGGATACATTAAAACGAACGATTCCTCAGTATAATAGTAATTATATGCTGACATAGCAAGATGATAACTCACATAGGCAGGTAGATCTACTTTAAACAGGATTAGAGATATATACTTCGACCATTTAATTATCGTGTTGCTAGTTTTCTGATAAATTCTTCCGGATACTGGATTTTCACATCCTAAATTCAATTCAAAAATAGAATCATAATAATGAATAATCAAGAGTCTGAGTCTTTCATTTTCTCACTTACGTTTATCAATTATTAGAGTCAGATCGCTTAAAAGATTGCTGTATTTTTGTTGAAACCAAAAAAGAAAGGAATGCCAAGCTAACATCATGAAATCCTCATTAACAAAGAAGAGAGATTCGATACGTTCGGAGAGTGTTTGAGCCGTGAACGCAAAATACCATAACGTCGATAAGAAAGCGATAAGAATAAAACTGAAAAATGTACCAAATGATAAGGTAGAAATTATCATTGACCGACGGCTTGAATCCCATCGAAATACTCCCACCAGCCACATATGATATTTCAACATCTCAAAGCACTTCATTACGAATAAAATTAGAGTTGAAGCTGTAAGGTTGTTCCAAAAAAATGCAATAAATTGAAGGAAGAACTGTGAAATTTTGATAAAAAAGAAATTGGGTTTTTTCAATTAAGTATTCCTTGATGCAGTTAAGCATTCCTGTAAACATGCAGTTCGACAAAAGTACGCCGCAAATAGTTCTAATGTTTCATATTCGTTTCTCCACGCATATATCAAATAAAAATGAAACAAATTATCCTAATTTATAAGCAGCTTTCTGTGCTCTTTGCACCTAATAATTCATAATTCCGACTGTAATTTAAAGTTCTTCATGGACTTTCGTTTAAACTATGACAATTGTCAAAAAAATTATTCAATTTTCAATTTTTACGTCAAACGGTAAACTTAGCATAAATTTAAAAAAACTATTTCAAAACATAATGGCTATAAAAAATGAAGAATTCGTACAACTTTGATAATCACACCTACTGATGTGAGCGATTTTATGTATTCGACTGACGGCTTAGCAATCAATTTACTGCATTTTTGTAACACTTCTTTTCCTTTAAACCAATTAAAAGCTTTTGTTACCACATTTTCATTTATCATTCTCAAATTCATTTTTCCTCGGTTTAACGGTCTGAATTATTGATAGCATCAAAATATTAACCCAGAAGGGGACATACTGGCGGTATGCCTTTTTTTGAGCGTATCAAAAGCTAATCAGAAAGCGCATAATAATCGAAGTACAAATAATATTTTTGAAAATAAACAATTGAAGATTTTTTTCACCATCCGAAAAGCCCTAAATTACACAACGATATATTTATTTTTGTGTGCATTATTATAAATGGATAGAATGCTTTTTAGAAAGAATTTCGAACATATTTAACGCGGGCTACGAGTTGGTCATCCTTAGGAAACTTGAACCAAAATCAAAAATCTGTCTATGTAGTTTTGAGTCTTAGCACCTAACAATTATGTATAGTTTTGGGACAATTTGGGTTAACAAAGAAAAAAAAGACTTATTATTCTGTTGAAAAAAAAAGAGCTTTCAATTAGCAAATGAGTTTTCGAGAACACTTGCCCAATTGAACATAGATAGTAAGTCCTAATAGAAAACTCTAGTTACATTGATCCTCAAACAAATAGAATATTGTATGAATTTATTGACATTTTCACACCATTTCGTATGCAAAACATATCTGTAATAATAATTGGTTGTTAATGATTTTCATCCAGATCAAACTGTCCCTTGTGAAAATTAAGTGACTGTGTAATTGAAATTCCAGTTTTTTCATTTTTTATGCAATCGCAATGTGACTGAACAGTTGACTAATTTGGGACATTCTGGCCATCTTGATGTAATATTTTATATGAGCGTAGCATGAAAAGACATTTAAACCAAACGTAACCAACTTACAATCATAAGTTACGCCAAAGTGACAGAATTTAATTGAATTCTCAGTTATTCTATATACATATAAAATTGATGTCGAAATGTTCCAATATAGTTGACTGGCTGCTCAGCTATTTTCAGTTAAATATCTAATGGGAAAATACTCCTCATTCTGAAATAAAATTGCTTCTAATTGGCAAGTTTCAACAGCAGTCGTCACATAAAACAAGTCTCGTGTGAAAAGGTCAGGTGTGAAAATGTCCATAAATTCATACAATATTCTATTTGTTTAATGATGAAGCATTACAAGTTGTCTGTATATTCAACAATTCATTTCAAACATTCAAACAAGCTAACGATCAGAAACGCCAATTTAAGAATTTTATAATCGTATCATTAATTTCTGGTTGCCATTCACCCAATTTCATAACAACAACAACATTACACGCTGTAAGGTCATCATTTTTGCAACTATGTATATCAAATTTCACATTTTATTTTATTTTAGAATTTCTAACTATTTCGAAAAAGCACACATTAATTTAATACATTCAAAGAATTTTATTTGTGCTCAACAATTTCAAACTGTGCATCGCAGTCATCACATCGATTTCTGATTCAATTTGGATTTTTCTTCTCTTTTCTTTGTCCTCTGCGAACTGCGGTTAGAGTCGCTTCCATAATCATGCACCCTAATAATTGTTTTTTGTGTCGAACATTAGCAAGATGTTTAAACAATTTTAAATATAGAACCCAGTTGTAGTCCTCTGGTGGAATGCGAGATAAAAAGTTCAAATCGACTGTGGCATTTTTCACTATAATAGAGCCTTTTTGGTAGGGGCATCTTGGTCTGGGTTCCATGTTTGAAAAGAAGTCATTCCAAATTTGATTATCTTGGTTGAAGATTTTGCAAAGGTCAGGAAGAATAAATGAATTAAAGTGTTCACATTCAGTCATATTGATATTACATCGTTTGACAACAACTTGGAACTACAAAATGAAGAAAAAACATTTCAAACACTTATACATTTTTTTTTAATAACCATACCTCGACTGGACCATCGCCGGCTTCAGCAAACATGATTTCTCCACTTGACATGAATCGGTTCAAAGCAACTCGATCAATCGTAACATTCAAACGAATCATATTCTTTTCATCGTCTGGACATGGTGAGAAACGATTGAATCTTATATCCTTTGTTTGAAGACTAAAGCCATCGATGGATATGATGAGCAATCCAAAGAAGAAGAAGAAGAAAAAGAGAACAAAAATAAATTGAGATGTTTTCTTGTCCATTGCGTGATATACAACTGACCGAATGTGAATATCAAATAAAATACAAAACAAATTATTATGATGTGATTACTTCTTTTTCGTTTCAAAATATTCATTCCAACAATTTATACCAATAATAATGATAAAATCAATTGGTGAAATGCCTCATTTGCTCTTCCGTTCAAAAAATAACTTATTTTTCCCATAATTAATAATATACATTGATGAAATGGTGGAAATAATTATGATTAAACCGGAAGGCTTACGACGTAAAAAATCCTGCGGGTATTCCAATTTTTTTCAAGAGTATGAAAAGTATTGCGAGTATTGATCATTTTGAAAGAGAATCCATGAATATTCTCTTATTTCCATCCAAATATTCTTAATTTCGATATCGACAAATATTCAATACTCGTGCGAAGTTCGAAATACTTTTATTCATGAACTTCACATTATAAGAGCGTGGGTATGCCTCAATTAGCACTAGCATAGTAATTTAATAGGCAAGAGATTTGATTTTGATGATGAGCCTGGGTGAATATTTAAGACTTGCACAGTGAAAACCGCGTTACACCGATACCAATTTTCTGGAAACCGGAACGGTCATCTTAATAATTTGAAATTTCTTGAAAATGCAATTTGACAAAATTTAAAAATTTGGAACAAATGGAAAATGTGTTTCCTTTAAATTGAACAAAAATAAATTATTATATCGATTCATATGCTAAAGAAAACAAAAATGGAGAACTGTGTAAGATATCATTTTAGAGGACAAATGTAATATTTAAAGGAAAATCTTAGCAAAAATCAATAATTTTCTGATTGAAATCTAGTTGGAGCTAATTCAATGTAAACTACATCGAGTACTTTCATCAACAAATGCCAAGCTGAATTAGACATAGAATATATCCATTAGTTCCTAGACTAAATTGGTCTTCCTGAATCAAGCTTGTTTTTTTCTTATCTTGTTTATTTTCTTTGCGAATTGCGCCAATAGTGGCATCCATACCAGAGATCGAAATGCGTTGGCTTTCCGTATGACGCAGCCCATGCAGCAGTATACGCTCACCGCAGCTAATACTAGGGTCCATGTATTGACCATGGGCAATTCAAAGCATTCAAAATGTATTTATATACTTATATCAACTTTATTTGTACTCAATTCTAGTTTGGATATTTCCCATCTTCGGTTGGAAATTTGGTCATTCCAACTGTCAGTTGAAAATATGCTAGTATCAGCTATAAGTATTTCCTTGATAATAACAATTACTCAAACAAAATGAACGTATAAGTCATGTGTTTATCCGAGGATATATTTTTGCTTCCGAGGGAGCTATTTAACCCGTTTCCTGCCGGACATTTGTAACCGATTTAAATATCTTGATATGAGTAACACACCCATGTATGTTAATCAGCAATCGAAATAGATTAAATCACTCAACATGCTATTATTTTGGCTCAAAACCAATGCATTTGGCAAAGATCTGCTTTATCCATCGTACCAAAAATGTCAAATTTGCTCACATTCAAATCCATCTGTAAAACTAAAATTTTTGATGCTTCAAGAATTCAATTCTTTTCAATGTTAAATTAAAGCAAATATTTTAATAATAAAATCGAGTGAAATTCACATGCTGTTAATTATTTTGAAGTTCCTGAAATATTCTATCCGAAAGGAATCAAATACCATTTTTAAACAATATCTTTGGAAACCAGGAGAAATGTATTAACAGTCGATTCGCATCAAATATGAAAAAAAACAACACGGCTTTGTATTTTGCGAATGTTATACATTACAAAGAAGTTGAAATGCTTTGTATCTCATTCTAAATCTTATTGTAGTACAAAAGAAGATGCTTATTTTAAATATGCACATCCCAAGAAATAGTATTACTAGAACTTCCTCTTGTACCAGCTAAAAAAAATATCACGGAGATAATAACTCTCCATGAAATATGGTAATGACGATATACACGGATGAGTTTGTCAAGTGTGGATTGATAACAATTGATTAATGTACAGTCCGATTACGAGGTACTCTACGTCTATTCCCTGATGACTGTGTAATCATAAGTTCGTTCTGAATGCAAATCACTTGGCGCTTGATTGGCTTATTTGGTACTTCATTAGCAAAATCATATACGCTAAAATTGACAAACCATTTGCCTGGATCCACCGGAACTCTTGATATAATATTAAAATCAAATGCCACATTTTCTACATGATAGACACCCTTCGAAAAAAATAGAAAGATAAATAAGAAAATATTTGCACGAGAGCCAACCAAATTTTGCAAGGGAACTTTCTACCTTGACAGAAAAACTGACTTACCGTTTTGAAAGGGCATTTTAATGGCGGTTTTATTGCATTAAAAATGTCAGCATACATAATATTTGGACTGTTTAAGCCTTTGCACACATTGGATGTATACACCGTGTCCAAAGCATCACAGTTAACCCCCTTGATTGAACACCTCGTGACATTCAGTTCAAACTGTAAAGATATAATAATCTAATTGAACTTACAAGAATAATGCTCCGTTCCACTCACATATACAACATGATGAATATCTCTTAAAATTCTCAATGTGCTATTTAAATGAAATATCTGCCGAGCTGGCTGCGTTACATCAAATTGCTCAAGAATCATTGGAGTATCTTCATGTACTGGACACTGTTTCACCTGTTCCATTTTTATTTCTTTCGGTCGCTAAAAATCAAAAGACCATCCAATTTAAAGCAAAAAGAATTAATCTTTCAATTGTTTTCAAAATAACGTTTATTTATTATCTCTAACTTTCGAATTACCAAGTTCCATGCCGAATCCAACCAAATTTGTATAAAAATTATGATGAAAAATAGAAATACTTTTTTAGCAACTGAAATTTGCGTTAGCATTTTAGAAAGTTCAAATTGGCCGATTCCCAACTAATGAAATCACCAGAAAAGAGCGATTCGCTTTTATCTCATAATCCTACCATAAAAATGGGTTCGTGTCATTACAAATTAAGATCATTATCTGCGATGGAAATTAAAAGTTCACCACAGCCACAATAAAATTAAATGGTTTTTCATTTCAATTTATCGCTAGTTTTATAATTTTATTATTAGAAATCTGAATATGTCATTTAACATTGTTTATTGCAGAGGAATTGGGTGATTACAATCCCGATATACACGTCGGCGATTATGTTTCATCGCTAAAGCTAGCCTTACGCCAAACGGATCAATTAGAACGGAAAGTGATAGAATTGCATAAAAAGCGCGAAACCGGACAAGATGTTCAACTTGTGATTGATGAATTCTTGGCAATCGCCCGTGGCCTCGAAACATATGGAATCGATCCGCATCCGGTGAAAGACCATCGTGGAACGCAAATCTATCTAGGCATAAATTTTACGGGCATCAGTACATTTGCCTCAGGGAAACGTGTACAACACTTTCGATGGCCAGAAGTGCACAAATTAAATTTTGAAGGTAAAATGTTCATTGCTCACCTCAGCTATACGGACCGCGAAAGTCGAGAGCCGGTGAGTCACGAGTGTAAAATCGATTTTTTACACACCCTTCTACTCTTAATTAGTCAAAGTACTACGTTTGCTTGATTGCTTTACTACGATTAATTCATTATTTTTTCTGTAATTTTGCAGAAAAAGCACACAGTCGGCTTCAAGTGTCCAACAGGAGCGAGCTGTCGCTATGTATGGCGATGTGCAATTGAACAAATGCTTTTCTTCACGTAAGTATAATGAAGGGTTAGAATTTTGCTGCAGTAAATGAGAGCATTGGGTGTGGAGATTGAAATTAACTATTTGCTGTAGGTTGCCAAATAGTCATCATGCAACCGTCATGAGCGGCGGCGGTTTTATACGTGGAACAAAATTTCGTTATACTGGACGCACCGAACGCGAAATTCTAACGGAAAGTTTAAATGCCTTAAGACAACAGCATTTGTTGAATAATACGAGTCCAAGCAAAAGGAAAGCAAACAGTGTTCCAGCTACGCCATCCAGTCCTCAAGGTGATTTAGCCGAAATGCGTAAGTAAAATGGATTTGTTTCAATCAATCTATTTTCATTAACCTCCATTCAAATGCATTTTATTATATCTTTGAAATGGCAACGTACAGGTTATAGCAGTTTACCAAGGTCGACAATGTCTGAACCAATGGGATGCGATCGATTTTGCCAAGACTCCACAATTCCATGCTTGGAAACTGTATCCGAAGAAGCCAGACGGCAAGCAGGTACGAAAGTTACCTCCAATCAGATTCAAAAACCCGAAGTTGCATATTTTTTCAGAAGTTTGGACAAAAAGATTTTAATATTAATTTTATCATAATTTTTCGGGTGATTACAGATAGCAACGATTTATCTGACTATTACTTCCGCGATTCCTTTGAGCATTCGTCATCCGAAAGTGGTTACACAACGAATTATGATGCTTTGCGTATGGGGCCAAATCGATTACACCATAATCACAATACCACCGACAATTTTACATTTCACATGCATCAACACAACAACACATCAAGCTCAACGGCGATGGCTAACCAACAGAATGCCATAAACAGTGCTAAAAATATGAAGAAGTTTTCCATTTTACATGCTTTTATACCCTCGTTCATATTCGTTATTGTTGTCTTAGTCACAGCAACGGTTATTATCATTGAGTCAGAGTCGGATCATTTTGTGACATTCAAAAATCTACCGGAAATGATGAGCCTGAATTATCAATATTACCAGCCGTTCAAGGACTTTCTGCTGCGACGCTTGGGATTGAAAAGTTGAACTCATTCAATTGGTTTTGATTAATTTCCTCTTATGACCAATAGCTACGAATTCAACATATTGCTGTTCAAAAAAACACTCTTAATTAGATACCCATTGGATTCACCGCTTTCCATTTGACATGAAACGTGAATGAATTCTGTATCAAGCTATGGATTTCGGGTATGATTTTGAAATTAGATTTCATTTCAGAACACTTAATCTCTCTAATTTCCAATTTTTTAAAGAATTTTCGAATTATTTTTCAAGTATCTCCACATTTTCTCAAAACTCAGTTTTCAGACTCACCGTCGCGATTCACTGACTCAATCGAAATAACTTTTGAATGTCAAATGTGATTTGGCATTCAACAATGATATAGACATTTTGTCGTAAAATGATGACAAAATATTGAAACTTTCATCGAAATACTCAACTAACGAATAATTAGAATGCTTAAATACGTCCGTCATTTGCTTAAATTAGTGATAAGCTTGAATAAAAACAAAGTGACAATTTTGTATCGATATGCAACCTTCGTCATTTAATGATTTTTTCAACGACCATTTGAAAATTGTAAAGGAACATACTGAGAAATGTGAACATTTTAAATGATATTCAAAACATTTCGTGGATTTAGCCTTCAACCAAAGGGACAACCATTTTAATTGCTATAGAATACAATCATCAATCAGTTTTGTTATTCAAGAAGATTTTTTAGATAAATATATTCTATAAAACAAATGCATTGAAAGTCAATTTCCAAATGAATGATATAGCAATTAAAGCTCACTAGTGACAGTCGCATGAAAACCATTTCAAAACATTTTATAACCATATTTACACTAATAAGATTCGAGCTCATCTACACACATTAGAACAAGATTTCAGTGACAATTAAGCTATTTTTTGTTTGCTTATTCAAGAATTTATTTGAAGAGATTAGATTGTTCGGAAAACACTGTTTAAAAAAAATAAAATGATTTAGTCGGTTGATTAATTTTCGCATTTTCAGTAGCCTTATATATATGTACGTCTCAAATGTATAATTTAGGTCAATTAAATTGAATTTTTTCTTTTATTTAGGCTATTGAAAGGAATTTTATCGATGAAACAGAATGGAAAAGAAAAAGCATAAAGTCCGAATTATTTTTGAAATTCGTAGAACAAGTTGATTTTCCTAGGTTTAATTATATTTTGATAAAATGGTACATTTATCAAACGATACAAATTTGATTTTACAACCGCCATTTTTGACCTTAGTGCTGTTCGAAATAGTTAAACGGCTTTTGCTGGACATTTGTTCCATTTTGATCCCCAAGCTGCTATTTCACAATTTATGTACTCAAACTACTTAATGCAGCACAACAATTACAAATGCAATTTTAAAGAAAAGAATCTAACGTTTTCTATACATATAAAAGCAAACTCAATTATGATGAATGAGGGAATGGCACAATTACATAATTTTAAAAATACAATTATATTTGCAGCATCTTGACGATCATGACAAAAGCAATTCTAACATTTAGGTCATTTTTAACTCACTCAAATTTGTGAATGTTATTTTTCAAATTAGCAAATGTAGTTTAGCGAAAATTTTATGAATGAATAAACGCAAGAATTATACTGTTTTTTTATTCAAATTGTGTCGTGTGTTTTCAAGTGTTCTTATGATTGGTGTACTTCATAATAAACGGTAAGTCTGGAAATGCATTAATTTGGTGCACTGATTCCAAAAGTAATTAGAGGAAGTTTTAATCCATTTCGATGGAATCGATTTGTTTCATGTAGTCGATTTTGCATTATCGTGTGAATAAACTATAAGAATGCATCAAACATTGGATGATCAAAATATCAGTAATAAACGAGCCTAATTTAAAGTTTTAAACATTTTACCTGTTTCTGTTTAACAAACACTTAATGGCATTCGTTTTGAACTAAAAACATACCATTCATTCGATTTATAAGAAAACGATTATTTTCTGTATTTTACGAATTTGAATACTTGAAAAACGATTGATTTCGATGCGATTGATTTCGATAAAGATCGTCCTTAATAAAATTGATAACATTGTCATAAAAAATTGCTACTTATAATGATTAATAGTATTTTACTGAAAAAAGCATGCTGTGGTTTTTCCGAGGGGCGAACAAGTAACGAAAAATCAAACGAAACGTCAAAATAACCAAGAGACACAGCGTATAATCGAAAAATATTTGAATATACCAAAAAAGACTTATAATAGTGAATAGAACGTTACATGTTTGTCTCTCTTTTTTCGTTTCTCTGTCAAATGTTGTGCACGCTACACTCAGTTTACATTACAGCTAAATGAGAGTATTTAGAGAGAAGGTAGCAAATGATTGAGTGAGTGCGAGAAAGAAAGACATCACAAGCCTGTGAATATACGTATTCCATCAAAACAAAAGAGATAATATGAGAATAATTAGTTCTGTTCACTATTAAAGGTCTTTTTCGGTGTATTCAAATATGTTTCGAATCTATGCTGGTGTCTGTCGGTCTTATTTCCGCCTCGAGTTTTTCTGCTGGAATTTTATTATAATAAGTTTATTCAACCTTTGGATTTGATTATCAAAATGATGTTTAGTTCGCAAGTGTTTCAAACGCAAAGACACGGAAGAAATGATTTAAAATTATTGCTATTTTATTCCGTTCTGAAATATTGAATTCATGCAGATTTTGTTTGTGTTATAGTCACCTCAAGTGCAATGCAAACTAAATATCGTTTGACTTTCTCGGCAATATAATCAAATGCAGTTAATTTAACAGTTAATTTACCAGGGATAATAGGAATGCGTGATATGATGCTTAAATCAAAAATGCTGTTTTCAACATGATAAACTCCCTGAAAAACATAATGCAATTATGTAAATGGGGTTTATTATTTGTCAATAAAATTTTGATAAAAAAGCTCGATGACTCACAGCTTTGAGAGGGCATTTTAGTTGTGGCTGCACTGATTTGAGGATTGGAGACCATATAGCATTTGGGCTCTTTAGATGTTTACAGATATTTGGTGAAGTGGCCATATCGAAATCCTCACAACTCACTCGACTTAATGAGCACTTCGTCACATTCATTTTGAACTAAAATTGGAACAATTTAAAAGTGTGTATATTGACTATAACATTTTCTATTACGATCACATCTTTTTACATATAAAACTTCGTTAATATCTCTTAATATTCTGATTGATGCGTTCAATGCATATTTTTGTCGTTCCGGCCGAAATATGTCAAAACATTCGACAATAATTGGACTATTTTCATCTGTTTCGCAATTTCTCACGTTTTCCACTTTTAACTCTTTGGGACGCTGGAATAAATATAACTCCATATTAGAAAAAATCAATTGCTGGTGAAAATGTTTTATCGACTTTTCAGTTATTTTTCTTTAATTACCAAATTCCATGCAAACTCCGAAGAAATTTGCAAAAAAATTATCAATAAATATCTAGCAGTACTGGCCACCACCATTTTGACATTACCAATGAGATTTAAATGAAATATGATTCTATATTTATATCAAGTTTAATCGACATTTTTGTCAGCTTATCGTCGAAAAGAGTCTGCGATCAAAATAGTTGGGTAATAACCGTAAAATTAGCTAAACAGATAGAAGATTAGCAGATAATTGAGAAAATATCCCTAGTTTGTATTGAAAGTAGAGTTAATTGCTGAATTGGAGATGGTGAATGCAACATACAATTTGAAAAAAGACTAATTCAAAGCATGAAAGTGGTCAACGCAAAACGCTTATACTTTCAATAATTTAATTGAATTGTTAGAATGTCATCTCCTCGAAATCGGGTGTGCAGTATATGCCACCATTCTCTTCTGAGCCACTCAAATAATTGTCAAGTTAAATAAAAAAAAAAATAGAAGATTCGGTACAGTTTGACTGGAATTATTATTATTTTAAATGAAATATTTTTCATTTGCAAAAATGTCTATTAGTTAAAACGTTTCAACTGTATTGATTTTCATTGTGTTCATAATTTCGTTGTATAGAAGACGCGGAGCGTCTATGCCCCAAACGAAATCGATATGGTTGAATTCTTTATGCGGTATTAAATAGTCCTTGATAAGATTCGGTAATGATTTCAATAATATTTTCACGTCATCGACAGCGGCAAGCCAGTCATGTTCAGAATAATATGCAGCAACTGGAACTTTGACATTATTTAAATTGTAATCAGGCGGAGTGATGCTTCCGTATTGAAAAAAATTCCCGATGTGTCCATGATCGAATTTTCTGAAATAACCTGAATTTATTCCTTGTCCAAAATGCAATAACTGGTTTACTGAAGATCCAGCTGGTGCGTGGCTCACAATCACAGGTATTAATGTCTGCAAATGAAAATGACAAAGAGTGTTCACACATCAAGTGCAAATATAATATGCATTTTGATCCACTCACAGCATTCAATTGATCAGATGTGTATCCGGCTATCAAGAACAGGATATTCTCACAAATAACTTGAGTGATTGCTTCTTTTTTGCACAATTCCTTGCCAGCTAATGTCAAGAAATCATTGGTTGGAGCCAAATAATTGGCACCAATGAGTGGAGCTACAATCTAGAAATAATTATTCAACTTTATACTACAATGAAATTTAATGTTTATCGGAATTAAAATCAACCTCAGCTGCAGAAACAAGGGGAGCAAGATAACGAGCTGGTGGGCTGATGACGTGTGATAAAAAGGCAATTGGTGCCAAAGCATGCATCATTTCAATTTTCTGATTATATTTGGGTCGTTCGGAAAGCAAAACGAAGAATTCAGTCGTCCCTTGCGAATGGCCAAAATACTGTATCTTTGATTCTCCCGTTTGGTCAAGAATATAGTCTTCAATTTTAAATCAATTCGTATTCATTTATATTCAAATTGTGTATGTAGTAAATAAGATTCAATCGAAATAATTTTCTTTGATCTCTTAACAACATGCGTGCATACATGGACTTCTACCACAAAGACGTATTACAATAAATTTAACAACAACCAAAATGATAAAAAAAAATAAATATTATTATTTTTCCTGTTTAAGTTCTCCGGCAAACGTCTTGAAGGCGTGCAGGTCCATGTGCCCGTACGGTATGGATATAATTCAAATCATAGTTCACTCACCGATTACAGCTGGCAAATCATAATATCCCATTTCATGCCACGAAAATGACCAGAATTTTTTTTGTTCTTCAGATGATCCGAATGGTTTCAACGTCGTATGGTTCGAAGAATAAACATTACCGCGACTATTTCCCAACCAAACGTCATAGCCCTCATCAACCAGAAGATAACCTTTAATATATTTATCAATTACACTGAACTTAAAAAAGCATAATGAAAATGTAAAAACCTAATCCGTGGCCAGGACCAGCCAAAACCCATGTCGCTGAAGAATCTAAAAGCCCATGCTGCAAAAAGCACACATCCTTCCCTTTTCTCTGCGGTTTCTTGGCCCCACCAACAATTCGATGCAATTGTAATATGTAACCATCCTCCGTCACCACATAATGCACCTCAGCTCGATATCCGTGTCTTGTAATCAGCTGTGGCTGTTTCAGTATAGAGTAAATTTAAAGTTTTTCATCAACAATAAAGATACAAGTAGAAAACGTTAGAAAACAAATAAATTCAATATTAATCACAGTGGGCGGTATAAGCGAATGACACAAGCTACCCTAATGAAGAAGTCGCAAGCCTATTATATACAGCGAACATTCGACGTGGAGATCCAGTGGTCTGATGGTCGATGAATGTGAGATAACGTTGTAAAGCCTGCGGGCCATAGCTTCAGAAAAATCATCGGCTAAGGTCGGGATTCGGGCTAGTCCAGATTTTCGGGCTTTTTATGATTTTTTGACATGTTCTCAACTATTAATTTGGATGTTGCTTCTTTTTTTTCTCAAAAAATTACATTACTTTTTGGGGACAAAAACGAATAGTGCCATCTATCGATCTGTTTGCTCTAAACATGAGAGATTGCATCAGCCTATGAACAAAATCAAGAAGAGACTTCTAGATGGCACATACGACAAACGAAATAAAATTAATGGACATTTTCGAATATTGTACAATTTCATTTACTTTGATGATTTTTGGAATTTTGCGTTCAAATCAGAAGATCTTATTCGCAATATTTTGCCCAATTGGATTTATGTAGGACAAACGACGCGAACGCCCTCAGCTCCAAAGGGTACATCAATGTAATTCTACACTTCAAATCGAAATTGAATCGCATCTACTCAAAAAATTTACGAGACAAGAAATTTGAGGTTATATGTTCAAGCATGAATGACAGATCCCTTTCAAAATAGATTGGAAAACAATGAGAATATTTTCGCGGTGAATATTTGGTGAAATAGGTCCCAGTTGTCAAAATATATCTAACTCTTGCTATCTCTCACAGTGAATTTTTGTTTATTTACATAATATCAATGAGTTCGATCGATGTAATTTGCGGCACAAAAAAGGTATCAAAAATGTTGAGCTTTTTATTCGCTCACGGCACGATAATTGATCCCGAAAAGAGTTTTTTTGTTTGATATAAGTTTGATATAATGAATACAACTCAGAAAAAAGTACCGTCGTCAAATGAACATCATCACTAATGCTCGGATCTGATGAATCAACATTTAATTGTGTATTAATTTCATTGTCATTGTCATTGTCCGCCTGACAAACAGCCACTAACAAAACAACGACCAAAATCACATTCACTATCGCGGACAAAACACTTAATATGTGCATTATTAAAATATTATAACAGATTATAAAAAGACAATATAAAATCGTTGATGCCTCTTTGAGAATAATTTGGGCTGTGCATTAAGTTGAGCAAATAAATTTGAAATATTTATGAACTGTATAAAGTTGCAAAATGGCAAAAACTGTCTATCTCTATGCCTGCTGCTAGTTATATACCATTTCATTCATTAGTCGAAGTGATAATGGAGCCGAAAAATGATTCATAAGTACATTCGTGTGAACAAACAACTGATTATTCAATCAAATGGTCAAGCGAAAAGACCGTTTGCTATTACGGCTATCATTTCCAAAAACTTTAGATTCAACTGTAATCTAGGATGACATGCATGCGAATATGATAGCTCGGAACGTTGTTCCAGTCATATACCGATAAGAGAAGCATTTTCGGAATGACGGATTTCCAAGCAGACCATATCATGCCAGAATTTGATATTTATATCAACGTAAGCGCCATATGAGGTTCAAAACATACAATACATAGTTTTGAATATAAGAAATATTTCTTCACGATTTTTCACGCTGCATGTCAACAATTCATCAAATGTTCAATAACGTTGTCGCAAATCAACTTTCAAAATCATTATTGTTCAGATTCATTGGAATACATGCAATATTCGTTAATTGAAAAGATTCTTGCATATTGTTACAACAAGTTACAGTAAGTGATAATATTCCTTTTATTGGTGAATGGCGATGTAAAAACATATTCAAAACAGAACATACAGAAAGATGAATCTGTACGTAAAATATTATATGTGAGCATATTTACAAAATGTTAGATTTAAATGTTTGCATTTTCATTAACAAATTGTTTGAAAATATTAAAGGACTGAGCTCTGTATTGGTAAAATCTCGATTCCTTGCTATTATAGGGGAGCCGTGTATATTTAGTATTTCTTAAATGGTTCATTTGTAGGCCTGATGACACAAAAATCGATTAAGCAGGTTGAATTGGTTCTTCAGAAGGAGGTGCAGCTATGGGTGGACCTGGTTCTGCCGGACTCGTAGATGGATTTGTAGTTGGATTAGTTGTTGGGTTTGTTGTTGGATTCGTAGTTGGATTCGTAGTTGGATTCGTAGTTGGATTTGTAGTTGGATTCGTAGTTGGATTCGTAGTTGGATTCGTAGTTGGATTCGTGGTTGGATTTGTGGTTGGATTTGTAGTTGGATTCGTAGTTGGATTCGTAGTTGGATTCGTGGTTGGATTTGTGGTTGGATTTGTAGTTGGATTTGTAGTTGGATTCGTAGTTGGATTCGTAGTTGGATTCGTAGTTGGATTCGTGGTTGGATTTGTAGTTGGGTTCGGTACCGGCATCGGCCAAAGTATGAATCTACGAATGGGTCTGCGATTGGGTCTGTGATTGGGTCTACAAATGGGTCTAAATCCTTGAGGTCGCCAAACTTGTGGTCCACTTAGCCCTCTTCTCGGTCTTATTCTGCCACCTCCGCAAGGTTTAGAAAAAATATCCTAAATAGAGAAAACCAATGTGAATATTGAAGACAAAAAAATCACTATTTAACTCACCTCAACTGGCAAAAAACATACAAATAAAAATAGAAAAAAAGATGTATATTTCATTTTCTAGCTTTATTCTGAATTATCCTTTCGAAAAATTGTTTGCTGTTCACCTTGTCAGTGTCAATTTCGATATAATTCCTTTGTCTCTGATTTCTCCCTTTATATTCTTAAAATTTCTCACTCCAGAAGAACGATGACTCATTGAATTTAATGAAGTCATAAATGCTGCGTAAGCAACAAGGTTTTAAGTGCGAGAGAAATTGATTTCAGATGAACATTTCGTAAAACTGGGAATTAAAAGTAAATATTTCGATCCCTGTGGCATCCAGATTATTTACCTTTAAACAGCATTCACATAACGTAATTGCATGAATTTCATATTGTATCTTTAACAATCAACATTCTGGAAATAGAAATTTCAGAAACCATTTATTTAATAGGAGTTTCTTGGAAAACGTAACGTCAATCATTTTTGTAAAAATGTGTAATACTCCTGTCCGTTAAAAATGGTGAAATTTCTTAAATCGATTGTTAATGTTGTCAATATGTGTTATTCTGTGCGTCATTCGTGATAAAAAGACCAAGAATGCACGCTTTTATATTCATAAAATCATTCATAACTTATTATCGTCATCATTAACATTGGTTTAAGTAAAGTTAACGCTTTTGGTTTAGTCGAGGAACGATAAAGTTTTTGTAATAAAAATCGATGCGCAAGATCGCATAAGAAGCGTAATTGAGGTTTTCGTAACGAAGATCGTGGCAATGTTCACCCACTTGACATTTGATCTGAAGATTAAATGATTATCTTCCATACAAGCATTAATAGATTAAATTCAATTGCGCGATGTTATTTGTTTTTTCGGCACACTTTTTTATAAAACTCCCAACAATTTGCAACCATTGCTTCATTTCATTCCGAGAATTACAACAAAGAAGTAGAAGACGGAAATTGCAAATGATGGAGAAGCGTAAATATATGTTCGCAATAATGGGGAATAAGAAATAAATATTTAACATAATTGTTTATTTGAAGGTTATTTGTTTTAATTGTCTCAATTCTTGTTTATTTGATTTTATTTTGAATATTCTTTCTCAAGCGAGAGGTATGAAAAACAAAACTGCTAAACTGGTCAAACAGCGGGCACCGGAGGTGGATTAGGTACGGGATTCACTATTCCAGGTGGAGGCAGAAGTGGCGGTGCTTGTGGCTGAGGTGGTGGAGGAGGTGTTTGAGGAATCGGACCCCAAGGAAGCCAAATCCAACTCCAGCCCCCACAAGCTGCAGACATTGTATTCTAAACCAAAATCAAAATAAGTTATAATTTATTTATAATCGTATTGATTACATCAAAAGTATTTGTCACCGTTACGAATGTAATGCACAGAAATGCAAAGAGGGGAATCGCTTTGTATCTTATTGTAAACTTTATAATGAAATTAATGCCAATAAAATTGCTCTGATGCCAAGTTCATCCGTAGCTAAACCTGAAGCCAATTCCATCTTTTATACCCTTATAATTCTCGCATTGTTCAACTTATTGCATTTTTTGTCATTGATTGCACGCAACATTTTTATTGAACAATTGACATCGATAATTATTGTTTTATTGAATGCAATACATGTGAACTTTTGAAAAAAAAATCATTTAATTACTTTAAAATTCTAAAGACGTTCCACAATAAATAAATATACACATTTGTGTTAATCCGTTGGCTTCAAAAACAACATTCACTGAAAATATTATTCATCTTATTTAATTGAGGATCTCTTGAAATAAACAGCTCAAACAATGCATTTTTATTTACACTGAATTATTAACAAGAGTTTGGTCCATATTTAATCGTATGAAATATTATTTCACCTTTCTGTAAATGCTGCAATCTAACTGACTTTATCATGGAGTTCAAAATGAATTTTATTGATCCAAGGGAATATACTAAACAATTTGTTTGTTTGAGCAAATTCGCGTATCTACAAAATTGACGTATGCATTTTAGAATATTTTGAAAAAGCGTAGAAGTCGTTGTTACTGATATGCTGGTGGTAATTGTGAAAATATTGCCAAACAATTTGCAAGATAAGAGATGTGGGTAGTATTTCGCACATTTTTGTCTATATGATTCAAAAGTATCATTCCGCAGCAACACTGAAATATTCAAAGAAATTAAAGAAAATTGTATTTTCTGAATCTCATAACATCATAAATTGCATAATATAAACTTTACCTGATTTACAATCAATGATAGTACAACAAATATTGCGATCGTTTTATTCTACATTTTGCGACAATGTAACAATAAACTCTGTTGAATAGTCACTAGCACTTGTTGATATTGGTTCTTAATGTCTCAATACTTTGTTGATCAAATTTTTTGATAAAATAGACGAAAATTGCAAATTACCCATCCAAACAAGACATGTATAAATTGATTGTAATAATTATTAGTATTTCGAAGGCCTTCAGAATACTTAAATACCGATGAATAGGTTTGGAATATATGGTGAGTACAATTACAATTAGATATGCTGAAATTTCACAAACATTGAATATTTATTCAATAATATTTGATACTCCCAAATATTGTACATTTTTCATTCTTCAAAATCGGTGCAAAATATTTGTATTGGAGACAAATTTATATATTTTTCGCTTAAAAAATATTTGTTTAATAATCCATCGAGTACGTAGAATTTTCAAATTTCTACCGCGAATCAAATAAGTATAACTATTCAATTTAAAGATTCGGTATATTTTTATTAATATTATTGACTACATTAAACCAAATAGTACTATTAAATAACTTTAAATACATTGACCACTGTTAACCAACGCGCGAATGGTGTGCGCTACAATATTGTTGCAAAAATGTTTGCACTTTCTCCAGCTTCTTGGGATTCTACGGCACATATATCATGCGTTGCTGGCTGCAAGAAAACATCTCTTAAATAAATCTGTATTGGATAAAGCTTCTACTTTCTGCCAGAATTTCCACCAGTTCCAGGATTGCCGCCAGTTCCAGAATTTCCACCAGTTCCAGAATTTCCACCAGCTCCAGAATTGCCATTTGTTCCACCTGATCCAGGAGTTCCGGTTCCGGGTGGTTGATTGCTCGATCCCTGATTCGGAATGGTCGCTAATGTTAAAGAATGAACATGTATAGAATTAAAATCAAATTTTAGAAATTAATAGTCTCAAAAGTGTCAAAAGGCGTTAAAAAACGCATTTAGCCAATTAAAGTCTGAGATAAAGAAATCGTAAAATATTTTAAATGAAATTTGGTGAGGATGATATTCAGGAGCCTATCATGAATTATGATTTTCCAAAATTTGCATTATTTTCCGACACAAATTGAATTTTTACACTTTTCCAATGAAACTGATCAAAAATTGTGTTTGATAAATTTATTTTTGAATCAGAAATCCATGATCATATGGACAAAAATTTGAACATTTCTATGCGTTTACTACTCAGGTAAAAAGAATGGATTTAAGTCACAAAATAAGTCTCAGAATGCTGTTCGAAAAATCGAACAGCTGCCAATAATAAATTAATGTTTGCTTGTTATGAAGTGTATGTAAATATAAACCGATTGCATTACATTGAGTTATGATTGGTTGCTCAAATAGATTTTACTCACACCAAATCAAATTTTCGATATTTGTTATTCCTATTGGTGAAATACAGGCAACTAATTCCGCTAGAAATAGTAGCCATAAATAGGGAAGCGCACTAAATAGCAACTCTATACATTATGTATAGCGTTGCTATTTAGTGCGCTTCCCTATTTATCGCTACTATTTCTAGCGGAATTAGTTGCCTGGTGAAATTTCGGAATACCAACCTTCTTTATTGTGGATAATAATATTTAACATCAAAAAATTTCACAAGATACAATAATTTTAACTGCTGCAATAGTAATTATGGTTATTTGACATTTCACCATTAAGAATATCAAATATCGCAAATGTGGTTCTTTATGAATAAATTGTGTTTAAATATAAAGAATTTTTTCTGAGAAAACAGAAAATCCAGTGGAATAGGCACAAACATGACAAATCCTGTTTTTGTTTGGGTTTCTTCAGTGATATTAGTTTCAAACATTACAGCTAGTTTGACAGTGTCAATTTAGTTTCTTATATGGAGCTTATTTATTATTACATGAGAACACTGTAGAAATCTAAAAATCTAAACTACTACAAGGTTTGTCATGCAAGTAATTCTACAGCGATTCCTGTAGTCGTTCTCCGTGTTTATATTATTTAACTCTTCACTGTTCGTATCGTTTTCACTCTCTTTATTTTTCGAATTGTCTTTGAATATGGAGATTATTAACAGAAACATGCATGTGTTTATTCGTTTACTCCAAGCTTCAGTTTCAAACAGACATCGTTTTATCTTTTTTTCAGTTCCACACAAATGCAAATAGTTTTTTGTAGCGTAAGCCTGAGTGAGGCAGCTACAGTTCGAGCTAGCTTCGAATTTTATTGCTAATTGTAGTTCTACCTGTTGTGGTTGTTGTTGTTGTTGTTGTTGATGATGAAGAAGCTATGCCCAAGAACCGCCTAATTAAGCATGAAGGCAACCACGGTATACTTTCACATTTCGCGGCAATCCTGGCAGGATCGAATAATCTCTCTAAGTTTGCCGAACTCTATGTTTTTCACAAAAAAATTATTTTCCACTTCAATTTATCAATAGGATATGATTTCTACGAATTTTACCTGATAGACTATCAAAGTTACAAATAGAAGTGAGAACAAGATTTTATTTTGCATTTTTAAAAAGATCAAGCATAAAATAACAATAGTCAATTAACACTCGATTAACTCGCTGATAAGACTGATTTATTATCATTCTTCGACTCTCTTTTATAGCAAAACACGTAAGGAAGTCATTTCGGATAATGCGATCCGATAGAACACAATTTGGTAAATTATGTAAACAAACATCTAATGGAACATGGATGCCAATATTGATTCAAATGTTTGTTTGAATATTTTGAGTGAGTGATGATCATATTGAAGAAAAAGTTTAGATGAAACATTCAACCTGGAGTTTCAGTTAATTTCAAAATAAAATACCTACATAAGAATTAAAACACACGTTTTCTTGTAAAACCTCGTGGATGATACAGTTGCTAATGCGAACGACGTTCAGTAAATAGAGATTTTTGCACATGTTTGTTCTGCTTTTGAAAATAATCGAGACAACGACAAGGCAATTCAGTTGTTTGACTGATTTAGCTGTCATAAAAGTCTCAAACCTAATCAAATAATTGAAAAACAAATAAAAAATACTCAATTTATTGAGGAATGCATTAATTAATCGGTACAAGATTTCTATGACGTGTGTAAAATTGATTATTCAAATCTCGTGAACGGTTCAATATCTCCTTGTGTAGCAGTGCATTTCATCAACTGATAAATTAATGCGCCACAAAATGTGGAATTGGTGAAAGTGTAATTTTTACATAGCTCCAGAGTCGCTGGGCCCGAATATAGCCGGGATGTCGGGTGATATGTTCTTCAACAACTTTATTATTGATCATTATGATTATAAAAGATTTATAAAATGATTGAAAACCTTGCATCTATGAAATATATATCTATCAAATTATAAAAGACCGAGTAAAGTTCCTATTTAAGTATGTATAGTTTCGAAACTGAGGCAGCCCTGGATGTATGTTGTTGTTGTAGTTTTTTTGAAGCGTACTTAAACCTAGACTAAAATCAATTATTACATCTCACCATATACACAATTTACACAATTTTCCCACTGAATAGCCACTCGGCTATTTTGGGACGTTTTTGACTGGCTAAGATAATGAAAATTACAACGAACAAGATTGATGGCTGGAATTTTTTTCATACAAATCACGATTGGCAAGTAATTAGTTGACTTTAATAAATTTGAAATACAGTCCGTCACTTTTTTTGCATACGCTTTGCTTCGTTCGTATGCGATATGATAGAAAAATATCATGAAATTAAACAATGTCTTTCGTCTTAAAATATCCGAAATCAAAATTTGATGAATAAATTTTATATATCAGCATTCTAAATTGCTTATAAAACATGCATTCCAAATAAACGCGATTGAAAGTGGCTCTCAAATCCGGATAGAATTCCAGTGCGTTTATTTGCATTTGTCACCATATCTGATAGCCTCTTGCGTCTGTTAGAATTTGAATACATTTTTATTTTGAATCAAATTATTAATTAATTATAATAGCTGCAGTTAGATCGTTTCATTATCAGTTAGATACAGCAAAGATTTTTTACCGAATTGATATTTTGTATTGTTCGCATGGAAAACAAAGAAAATCATGAATTGCATCATACATAAGAGGAGTTCAGAGTAAAAATATTACTTCAGATCTTACCTCCTGTTCTTACTTATGAGACGACCCATAAGTATGAGCAGAAGGTAAGATCTGAAGTAAAATTTTTGCTCTGAGCCCCTCATATCATGTTTTTTTCATTCGAATATATATTTGTTGATTGAATTCGTTAAAAATTCTGAAATAATATCGCAGTTTAAAAGAATATAAAATAAGCAATTTGGTGTGCAGGATACATTTATTTATTAATTGGAAATGAAAGTTTTTCTTTGCAATTTTCTTAGGGCCATGTCGGTAATTTTAGAAAGTTTTTACATTATTCAATTGTAACAAAATCTTCTACTTTAGCGGTACGATTTGATAATTGACAAAAGAACGCATTGAACTGAGTGACATTGCTACAAATATTTCCAAAAAAATGGCCGATAAAAGGAAGTGTGGAGAAGAACCTTTGGGATGAAACCTTTATAGAAATTATTTCATTGAACATATATCAAGAAAATAAACATTAAAAACGTCCGAAAAGTTAAATTGAGATTGAATTTTACCAGATAGGCGAATAATATGGTGAAAATGGAGAGGATCCACAATTTTTGCAACATTTTATAACCAGAACGTATAAGACTGTCGTTTTAAGAACACTGGCTCGGGAAGCTTTGTGGTCGATAATCTAAACGGAGCTCAATTTATGTGATCGGAAATAATTCTGTTTTATGGCATTTTAACATTTGAAAAAATTCAAGTGCTTTCATTAAAGAAGAACAATCAAACAATACATCATTCTCATTCAAATAAGGACTCTTTTTATTATTCAAAAATGATTCAAAATTCAAAGACAAGCAAACATTCATTAATATGCACTTCTATCATTTATTATCTGATAATAATCATCGTCTAATAATAAAGTGAGAAATAGTACTATTACGTCCGATTGTTTCGCTGATAATTACCTATATTGTGCATTTATCGCGAGTACCCAAGTGTTTTTTGTGCTGATTCAGTTTTATTGCTGCAATTACTGCAGCTGTAAAGTGAATGCTGATAAAACGTTTTTGTTCAATCAACATTTGAACATAGCGCGGCATATGATTTGAAAAAACACGTGATTGTTAATTGCAATGTTTTCCCGAAGAAAACAAACAAAATGAAGATTTTTTGATTAGTAGTGTCTATGCTGTAAATTGAGGAGAGTAAGTGAAAATACCAAAATAGGGTGTACGAAACACTACTAAATAAAAATATTTTTAAAGTGCTTTTAAGTTATATATCAGATTTTTTCTGAGCATGAAGTCCTGATGCTGGTGATGTTTATGCTGGTATTGTTCCTGTTTCTAGTCCTTTGGTTATGCCTGTTTATTGTGCTGATATTGGTTCTGTTGATGGTTCTGGTTGTGCCGGTGGCTTTATTAAAACTTCACATAATGCACTTAGATATCCTCCAAACGTTCTCTTAAACGCTTCGCATTTCCACATTAAGGTGTTATCGAGAAAGGCGTCGGATGACTGAAATTATTTTTGAACAAATTAATATCCAAAGTAATGATTGAGCTCATTTATAAACCTGATATGAAACAAACGCCAACATAAAAAAAATCCATAAAACTCTAGCCATTACAAAGAAATTCACTCTAAGAAATGTGAAAAAAATAACTAAATTCAAGTAAGAAAAGACCTGCTCTCGAACTGAATGAAATGGAACGGAATGCAGAGCCCAGAATTGTGTTTCTTTTTGTATTCATTGGGCAAGGTAAAATGCTGAATATAATATTGATGTATGTGACAATAATCTCTTAAACAGAAAATATATTAGAGCGATAATCTTAAATATTGGATCCATTGACTAGAATGAAATGAGTACAGCAAAGAAAAACTTGCAAAACAATGAATAATCAATCACTAGTTGAATGTCAATACTTTGGAAAAGATAATCTGATATGATTGAAAAGATGTTGCGTCCATGAACAAATGCGAAAATTGAAGAGTGAACCTAGAGCTATGTAAAACTATCATAACTTAAAATGTATGACTTAAAAATACATGATTTCAATTGCAATGTCAAAGATTTTCTGAGATTTTTTCTAAGATTTTTTGTAACAAATAAAGGGAGCATTTTTCTATTTTCATAGTGCATTCTTGTTGCGAGTTGGTTACTGATATGGATACTGATTTCCTTGAAATTATCATAAATATCGTAAATAGAATTCGTTCGTGATAATTTGAGCCAAATTATGCTTTGAGTGAAATATATCAAATGGATTCATTTAGAATTCAAAATATTTGTAAATTGTTAAAAAATAAAAAATAAAAAAAATCCTTAATCACCAATTCAACCGAATGAATTCAAATGGTAAAACTTTGTGTGTTATGCCAGAGATCACAATCAGTTCTCAATGTCGCTTTGCGTATTTCAGCGCTATCAGCTCTGCTGTTGTTTTCTCAGTACCATTTCAGTAACGTTAGAAAGTTTTTACATTATTCAACAAATATTCCCTAAAAATCGCCTATAAAACAAGAACCTTTGGGATGAAACCTTGACACAAATAATTTCATTGAATACATTTGAATTGAGACTGAATTTTACAAGATATGCGAATAATATTGTAAAAATGAAGAGGATCCACAATATCAAGAACACTGGCACACTGGCTCGGAAAGCTTTGTCAACGAACAACTAAACGGAGCTCAATTTATGTGATCAAAAATGATTCTGTTTTGTGGCGTTTCAATATGTGAGAAAATTCAAGAGTATTTTGAGGGGAGGAAGTCTTGAATCTCATCGGAATTGCTTCAAATGTTGTATAACTTATTTTTTCATAGAAAAATAATATTCTGAGAGTTTCATAATGATACAATGCGAATTAGACATAGTTCCCATATAAATGTTCCTTAATCATATTGTAGAACAGCCCATTTATTGATAATCCATACTAGAGCTACCCGAAAACATAATCCGATTGGGCTGAAAATTCATTGGTTTCTATTCCTAATGAAGACCAATGTGTGCGTTCATTTCGGATCAATTCAAATCCCAACTCTTTAATTATTTATTGGTTTTATATTATTATTAAGAACCGACCTCAACAAATGAAATTAACAGATGCCATGAGTTTGTTTACAAACAAAACCATCATGAAATTCTGTCACATTTTTTCGACCGTCATAAAATACAGCTGATGCATTTTCTAATTAATCGAATGTTAATAAATGCTTTTGCACAGTACAATTAAATATCCTGCCAAGTTAATTGTCGTTATAGAACAACGAGTAGTGAGTTCGCATTCTGTCGTTGCAGAACGACAAATTTCGGTTTTAGTGGTGTTCACTGATCAGCGACAATTTTTTTACATCCAGCAAGAGACACACATCAATCAAAATGTGAATTAAGAATGGTAAATAAAGTTTATTTACTTAGGTGATGTCTCTTTTTTCATCCCTGGACACCAATGCAAACTTTTGAAAAAAAAAAAGCAATGAGCGGCAATGAATAAATTACTACAACAAGAAAAAAAAACGGTTGAGATGTTGAGATGCACAACAAATATGCATTGATGCAAAAAACAGGGATTTGTGAGCATATACGTTTTTCAACATTTTACTTTCTGTCAAATGGCTGAAAACTACAGTAAACGCATATAAATAGAACGGACAAAGGACAACGTACCACAGGCGGACAAAAACTTTCTCCGGGAATGGTTGCAATCGTTTTTTTAGGTTCAAACGCGGAGAAAAATCATTCCAGGCGTTTTGAATTTTTTTAGGCCGATCCCAATAATTTTACTACACACACTGGTGTGTCCGGAAAATCGTGCGGTAAAGTAATATAACGATAGTGCAAAATGCAATACTTTAATTGTAGAATAAATTTTATGCAAAGCTCAGGAATAAACAACAAAAAATGCTTTGCTCATCTGAATTTATTGTAGAAATCTACATTCAAAAATACTAGCATTTTGTTGATGCTGCATTCCTTTCTCCATTGTACCAGAAATTAACCGTTTGTTGTTTGATTGAGGGTCTGATTGAGTACTGCGCAAACCAGCGGCTGAACGATGTACTGGGTGTTAAGATCAAATCGGCCGTAACGTTACAAATTCGTTTTACGTACAAACCCGTATAACGTTTCTGCTGCTTGCTCATGTGTCAGGCCGGTCTTTGTGCCGTATTTGGCCGTAGAAAGTAGAAGTACATTTATCACGCGTATATTGCGCGAGTACCCAAGTGTTTTTTGTGCTGATGATTCAGTTTTATTCTGCAAGTACTGCAGCTGTAAAGTGAATCCTGATAAAACGTTTTTGTTCAATCAACAACACTGTATTGAAAAAGTGAGATCCAAGGCTGAAAAGAACTACATTTGGGTATCAATTGACGAAACGACAGACGTTGATCAGAGAATGGTGGCAATTTTCATATAAATATTTACGTTTTTCATATAGGCACCACATCGAAAAAAAGCGTTCAAAGAAATTCATTCAGAACTAAAATTGCCACCACAGCCCTTTACGACTCGTTGGACAACTTGGTTAAAAGCAGCACTATACTACGTTGAATACTTTGAGAAAGTGAAATCGGTTGTTGATGAATTCGGCAAGGAAGACGCTGAATCGATTCGACTGTCAAGAGAATATTTCTCAAAAGAACGAGTGAAAACAGATCTTGCATTCATTCAAACACATTTTTCATCGATTATTTCTGGCACGATCATTCTAGAAACAAAAGGATTATCCATCCAAGCCAGTACATTGTTAAAATTGAAGAGAGTAAGTGAAATTACCAAAAAGGAGTGTACGAAAATCTCTTAAATTAAAATGTTTTTCAATTAAAGTTCTCTAAAATTATATATCAGATTTTTTCTGAGCATGAAGTCCTGATGCTGGTGGCGTTTATGATGGTTTTGTTCCTGATTATTTCCCTTCTTATCCTGGTGGTTTTGGTGCTTCTGTTGTTGCTGGTGATGTTGTTGGTGTTGTTGGTGATGCTGTTAGTGTAGTTGTTTGTGATGTTGTTGGTGTTGTTGGTGATGCTGTTAGTGTAGTTGTTGGCGATGTTGTTGATGATGCTGTTGGTGATGCTGTTGGTGTAGTTGTTTGTGATGTTGTTGGTGTAGTTGTTGGTGTAGTTGTTGTTGTTGTTGTTGTTGTTGTTGCTGGTGCTGGTGCTGGTTCTGGTGCTGGCGCTGGTGCTGGTGTTGGTGCTGGAGCTGGTGCTGGCGCTGGTGTTGTTGCTGGTGATGTTGTTGTTGATGATGTTGTTGGTGTAATTGTTGGTGTTGTTGTTGTTGCTGGTGCTGGTTCTGGTGCCGGCGCTGGTGTTGGTGCTGGAGCTGGTGCTGGTGCTGGCGCTGGTGGCTTCATTAAAACAAAACAAAGTGCACTTGGATATCCTCCAAACATTCTCTTAAAGGCTTCGCATTTCCACCTGAAGATGTTATCGAGAAAGGCGTCGGATGACTGAAATTATTTTTGAACAAATTAATATCCAAAGTAATGATTGAGCTCATTTATAAACCTGATATGAAACAAACGCCAACAGAAAAAAAATCCATAAAACTCTAGCCATTACAAAGAATTTCACTCCAAGAAATGTGAAAAAAATAACTAAATTCAAGTTAGAAAAGACCTGCTCTCGAACTGAATGAAATGGAACCGAATGCATAGCCCAGAATCGTGTTTCTTTTTGTATTCATTGGGCAAGGTAAAATGCTGAATACAATATTGATGTATGTGACAATAATCTCTCAAACAGAAAATATATTAGAGCGATAAGCTTAAATATTGGATCCATTGACTAGAATGAAATGAGTACAGCAAAGAAAAACTTGCAAAACAATGAATAATCAATCACTAGTTGAATGTCAATACTTTGGAAAAGATAATCTGATATGATTAAAAAGATGTTGCGTCCATGAACAAATGTGAAAATTGAAGAGTGAACCTAGAGCTATGTAAAACTATCATAACTTAAAATGTATGACTTAAAAATACATGATTTCAATTGCAATGTCAAAGATTTTCTGAGATTTTTTCTAAGATTTTTTGTAACAAATAAAGGGAGCATTTTTCTATTTTCATAGTGCATTCTTGTTGCGAGTTGGTTACTGATATGGATACTGATTTCCTTGAAATTATCATAAATATCGTAAATAGAATTCGTTCGTGATAATTTGAGCCAAATTATGCTTTGAGTGAAATATATCAAATGGATTCATTTAGAATTCAAAATATTTGTAAATTGTTAAAAAATAAAAAATAAAAAAAATCCTAAATCACCAATTCAACCGAATGAATTCAAATGGTAAAACTTTGTGTGTTATGCCAGAGATCACAATCAGTTCCCAATGTCGCTTTGCGTATTTCAGCGCTATCAGCTCTGCTGTTGTTTTCTCAATACCATTTCAGTAACGTTAGAAAGTTTTTACATTATTCAACAAATATTCCCTAAAAATCACCTATAAAAGAAGAACCTTTGGGATGAAACCTTGACACAAATAATTTCATTGAATACATTTGAATTGAGACTGAATTTTACAAGATATGCGAATAATATTGTAAAAATGAAGAGGATCCACAATATCAAGAACACTGGCACACTGGCTCGGAAAGCTTTGTCAACGAACAACTAAACGGAGCTCAATTTATGTGATCAAAAATGATTCTGTTTTGTGGCGTTTCAATATGTGAGAAAATTCAAGAGTATTTTGAGGGGAGGAAGTCTTGAATCTCATCGGAATTGCTTGAAATGTTGTATAACTTATTTTTTCATAGAAAAATAATATTCTGAGAATTTCATAATGATACAATGCGAATTAGACATAGTCCCCATATAAATGTTCCTTAATCATATTGTAGAACAGCCCATTTATTGATAATCCATACTAGAGCTACCCGAAAACATAATCCGATTGGGCTGAAAATTCATTGGTTTCTATTCCTAATGAAGACCAATGTGTGCGTTCATTTCGGATCAATTCAAATCCCAACTCTTTAATTATTTATTGGTTTTATATTATTATTAAGAACCGACCTCAACAAATGAAATTAACAGATGACATGAGTTTGTTTACAAACAAAACCATCATGAAATTCTGTCACATTTTTTCGACCGTCATAAAATACAGCTGATGCATTTTCTAATTAATCGAATGTTAATAAATGCTTTTGCACAGTACAATTAAATATCCTGCCAAGTTAATTGTCGTTATAGAACAACGAGTAGTGAGTTCGCATTCTGTCGTTGCAGAACGACAAATTTCGGTTTTAGTGGTGTTCACTGATCAGCGACAATTTTTTTACATCCAGCAAGAGACACACATCAATCAAAATGTGAATTAAGAATGGTAAATAAAGTTTATTTACTTAGGTGATGTCTCTTTTTTCATCCCTGGACACCAATGCAAACTTTTGAAAAAAAAAAAGCAATGAGCGGCAATGAATAAATTACTACAACAAGAAAAAAAAACGGTTGAGATGTTGAGATGCACAACAAATATGCATTGATGCAAAAAACAGGGATTTGTGAGCATATACGTTTTTCAACATTTTACTTTCTGTCAAATGGCTGAAAACTACAGTAAACGCATATAAATAGAACGGACAAAGGACAACGTACCACAGGCGGACAAAAACTTTCTCCGGGAATGGTTGCAATCGTTTTTTTAGGTTCAAACGCGGAGAAAAATCATTCCAGGCGTTTTGAATTTTTTTAGGCCGATCCCAATAATTTTACTACACACACTGGTGTGTCCGGAAAATCGTGCGGAAAAGTAATATTACGATATTGGAAAATGCAATACTTTAATTGTAGAATATATTTCATGCAAAGTTCAGGAATAAACAACAAAAAATGCTTTGCTCATCTGAATTTATTGTAGAAATCTACATTCACAAATACTAGCATTTTGTTGATGCTGCATTCCATTCTCCATTGTACCAGAAATTAACCGTTTGTTGTTTGATTGAGGGTCTGATTGAGTACTGCGCAAACCAGCGGCTGAACGATGTACTGGGTGTTAAGATCAAATCGGCCGTAACGTTACAAATTCGTTTTACGTACAAACCCGTATAACGTTTCTGCTGCTTGCTCATGTGTCAGGCCGGTCTTTGTGCCGTATTTGGCCGTAGAAAGTAGAAGTACATTTATCACGCGTATATTGCGCGAGTACCCAAGTGTTTTTTGTGCTGATGATTCAGTTTTATTCTGCAAGTACTGCAGCTGTAAAGTGAATCCTGATAAAACGTTTTTGTTCAATCAACAACACTGTATTGAAAAAGTGAGATCCAAGGCTGAAAAGAACTACATTTGGGTATCAATTGACGAAACGACAGACGTTGATCAGAGAATGGTGGCAATTTTCATATAAATATTTACGTTTTTCATATAGGCACCACATCGAAAAAAAGCGTTCAAAGAAATTCATTCAGAACTAAAATTGCCACCACAGCCCTTTACGACTCGTTGGACAACTTGGTTAAAAGCAGCACTATACTACGTTGAATACTTTGAGAAAGTGAAATCGGTTGTTGATGAATTCGGCAAGGAAGACGCTGAATCGATTCGACTGTCAAGAGAATATTTCTCAAAAGAACGAGTGAAAACAGATCTTGCATTCATTCAAACACATTTTTCATCGATTATTTCTGGCACGATCATTCTAGAAACAAAAGGATTATCCATCCAAGCTAAATTGAAGAGAGTAAGTGAAATTACCAAAAAAGAGTGTACGAAAATCTCTTAAATTAAAATGTTTTTCAATTAAAGTTCTCTTAAATTATATATCAGATTTTTTCTGAGTATGAAGTCCTGATGCTGGTGGCGTTTATGATGGTTTTGTTCCTGATTATTTCCCTTCTTATCCTGTTTATGTCATTGTTGATAATGGTATTTGTGTAGTTGTTGGCGATGTTGTTGGTGATGCTGTTGGTGATGCTGTTGGTGATGCTGTTGGTGTAGTTGTTGTTGTTGTTGTAGTTGTTGGCGATGTTGTTGGTGATGCTGTTGGTGATACTGTTGGTGTAGTTGTTGGCGATGTTGTTGGTGATGCTGTTGGTGATGCTGTTGGTGTAGTTGTTGGCGCTGTTGTTGGTGATGCTGTTGGTGTAGTTGTTGTTGTTGTTGTAGTTGTTGGTGTTGGTGTTGGTGCTGGTTCTGGTGCTGGCGCTGGTGGCTTTATTAAAACTAAACAAAGTGCACTTGGATATCGTCCAAAAATTCTCTTAAAGGCTTCGCATTTCCACCTGAAGATGTTATCGAGAAAGGCGTCGGATGACTGGAATTATTTTTGAACAAATTAATATCCAAAGTAATGATTGAGCTCATTTATAAACCTGATATGAAACAAACGCCAACAGAAAAAAAATCCATAAAACTCTAGCCATTACAAAGAATTTCACTCCAAGAAATGTGAAAAATAACTAAATTCAAGTAAGAAAAGACCTGCTCTCGAATGGAACGAAATGGAACGGAATGCATACCCAGAATCGTGTTTCTATTTATATTCATTTGGCAAGGTGAAATGCCGAATAAAATATTGATATATGTGACAATAAACTGTTAAACAGAAAATATATTAGAGCGATACAATTAAATATTGGATCCATTTACTAGGTTGAAATAAGTACAGTAAAGAAAAACTTGCAAAACAATGAATAATCAATCACTAGTTGAATGTCAATACTTTGGAAAAGATAATCTGATATGATTAAAAAGATGTTGCGTCCATGAACAAATGCGAAAATTGAAGAGTGAACCTAGAGCTATGTAAAACTATCATAACTTAAAATGTATGACTTAAAAATACATGATTTCAATTGCAATGTCAAAGATTTTCTGAGATTTTTTCTAAGATTTTTTGTAACAAATAAAGGGAGCATTTTTCTATTTTCATAGTGCATTCTTGTTGCGAGTTGGTTACTGATATGGATACTGATTTCCTTGAAATTATCATAAATATCGTAAATAGAATTCGTTCGTGATAATTTGAGCCAAATTATGCTTTGAGTGAAATATATCAAATGGATTCAATTAGAATTCCAAATATTTGTAAATTATTAAAAGAAAAAAAGAAAAAAAATCCTAAATCATCAATTCAACCGAATGAATTCAAGAGGTAAAACTTTGTGTGTTATGCATGAGATAACAATCAGGGCGTTTTGAATTTTTTGGACCGATCCCAATACTTTTACTACACACAGTGGTGTGTGCGGAAAAGCGTGTGGAAAAGTAATAATCGTTGAAATTGGAAACCGCACAGCAGGCGGATTACGATGCAGTCATCAAAGCAATGGACGATTTCTGCAAACCGAAGAAAAACACGGTGTACGAACGATTTGTATTTTGGCAACGCATGCAAAAGGAAGGAGAAAGTTTCGATGCATTTCATGTGGACATAAAAAGATTGATCAAAAACTGTGGTTTTGGTGCTCTGGAAAATGAAATGTTGCGTGATAGAATTGTAATCGGTGTGACGAACAAAACACTGCAAAAACGATTACTCGAGTTGGCAGACTTAACATACGACACCGCCGTCGAAAAATGCAAGGCAAGCGAAATAACGAACGAGCAAGTAGTGGAGATGAATAAGATGACGTCGACCGTGAGCGAAGTGAAGAGAAGCAACAACAATGCAAGCGGCTACACACAGACGAGAAACGCACGTGGCCCGCCGCACCGCAACGACTACCGAAAGACGACGAGACAACAGCAACAACAACAACAGCAGGGGAGCCGACAGCCGAATAGCAAACAGCAAAACGGAAAGATGAGTAGAAACGATTCGAACAATGCGATTTGTAAATTTTGTAATTTTAAGCATAAATTTGGTACAAGCTATTGCCCAGCGTACGGAAAAGAGTGCGCGAATTGTAAAAAAATGAATCATTTTAAATCTGTTTGTAGAGTTAAGAATGTACAGGCAATTAACGCCGACGATTTTGATGATGCTGCGTATGGTCTTTTTACAGATACACTAACTCGGATCTCGGAGTGTGATGCGAACACAGCGATGAAACACAAGCCAGTGTGGAAAGAAGATGTCTCTTTGGATGGTACATTGGTATCATTCAAGGTGGATACTGGATCCGACGTTACAGTGTTACCGAGACGATTGCTGAGTTTGGTAGCACCCGACTGTACGTTAGGCCAATCGAAGACAATGCTACGAGCATTTGGAGGCAATGTTGTGCGCCCGATTGGCGTATGTGTTCAGAATGGTTTGTTGAACGGTAAGAAAAGACAAATTGAAATCGAGATTGTCGACTTTGACTGTATGCCACTGCTTGGTTTAAATGCTTGCATCGATTTTGGTTTGGTTGATAAACGCAGAATGACATTTAAGAAGAATGATTTTTTATAAATTCGGCGGTTGAGAGGGCGATTGATGGAGATTTTGTTGAAAAGAATTTTAGTGATTTATTTAAAGGCTTAGGAAAATTTCAGAAACCGTACAAAATATTATTAAAAGAAAATTCGATCCCAGTGGCTCGACAAGCGAGACGAGTGCCATTCGCGGTAGTCAATAAGTTAAAAGAAAAGTTAAATGATTTAGAGAAACGAAACATAATAGCAAAAGCGGATGAATGTAGCGAGTGGGTAAATGTTTTAGTATTAGCGCCGAAGAAAGATAAGTTTGATTTTCGTTTGATCGAACTATCGCAGCGCCATGTAATAAATACGTGTTGCGTGTACGAGTTGTGATAGCAGACTGACTTTATTATATTATAATAGCTTACAACTACAAGCGCTCTAGTACGCTACAATTACGATAGTGCAAAATGCAATACTTTGATTGTGGAATATATTTCATGCAAAGTTCAGGAATAAACAACAAAAAATGCTTTGCTCATCTGAATTTATTGTAGAAATCTACATTCACAAATACTAGCATTTTGTTGATGCTGCATTCCATCCTCCATTGTACCAGAAATTAACCGTTTGTTGTTTGATTGAGGGTCTGATTGAGTAATGCGCAAACTAGCGGCTGAACGATGTACTGGGTGTTAAGATACCGCCATTTCTCTCTCAAAATAGTGAGGGTGATGAAAAATCCATCTGAAAACTACAACGAATCATTTTTGATTGTTCTGTATATAACCCAAGTTTCTATTGAATACTTACTTGATATTCAAACAATGCTAAAATGAAAAATGCCCAAATATTTTAGACATTTTTGATAATGAAAAAAATCCGAACACGTGAAACGCTCTTTTAAAGTGCACTTCATTTGCAATCATAAATATTTCTGACTAAATTTGAATTTATATACTCGACTCAAATGACAACTGCGAGATTTTTAAGATAAAATCCATTTGGAACGGTCCAAGGAGAACATTTACAGAACAATGTCGATTTAAATTCTACAATAGTTAAACGTTTGCTATGAAATCAAATTCATATTTGTTAGACATTTTAAACATAATTGTTTTGCTTCAATTTTTTACTCAGATTTATTCCGCTAAATGTCGGATTTTCAAATCCGAATGAAACTCACCCATGTTTGAAAAACTGAAAAATTCTGGTTAACAGATGGGAATAAGAATTTTTTTCATATGATCTACAGTGACAACTAACCTTCAGACGATAAGTGTCAAAATTTGATAACGATCGGACAATTGGATCATGAGTTATATCATTTTAAGTAAAGCAACTTTTGTTGTTGGAAAAAAATGGATAAAAGGGAATTTCGAGTGTTAATGTAACACTGTTTTTTAATAGTGCTGGAACAAAAATTTGGCATGATAAGTGTTATCCAGACTCTGCTCCAGCGGAAGCAACCATCCGTAAGTGGTTTGCTGAATTCCGTACTGGTCTAATGAGCATCAAAGATGATGAGCGCAGTGGACGTACAAAAGAGGTTGCTACAGACGAAACATAAAACAGATCCACAAAATAATTTTTAATGACCGTAAATATGATCGAGGTAACTGAGACTCGTGGAACGTGTCATCAAAGGAACGTGTTTGACATATCGTGCATGAATATTTGGGCATGCGATATCTCTGTGCAAAGTGGGCGAAGCACGAGCTCAAAATCGCTCAAAAACAACAACTTGTTGATGATTCGGAATGAAAGGGAAAAGTCGATTCATTTCATAAGCATTTTTTTATATTTGTTTTGACAATGAGTGGCGTTCTGAGTCCGCAGCACTTAAGTTTTTAAATGCACCGATCTCATTTACCTTTTCCAAAATTTGATCACATCGCTCAATAAAATATAGGTAAAATAATAATTTTAACAATATCATTTGACCATAATAAAATAAGGATTCATACCAGCGTCACAATTATACGTTAGTTCCTTTTTTACCTTATAAAGTTTTCATAAATATCAAAATATGGTATTAGCAGGGCAAGTTTTTATATGCAAATACATAAAATATATGTTTGCATATCTCGGTCGTTTTTGGTCGATCGAGCATATTTCAGCATATTTCGACCAACTCGATGCAATTTTTGACAATTTTGATCCAGTTTTACCGTTTTCATGCTCCAAACTGAAAATGCAATTCACTGACATCACATTTTACGTTTCTAACGCAAGAAGCTGATTATATTTTCAAAACAATGAAATGATTATTTAGCTATGAACACAAATGTTTTGCATCAAGTCAGAACGAATGCGGCATGCGGTATGCCTTAATTCTGTTGAACGATTAACTATGCACAAAAATATGACATCGATATCACTCAAATCGCGTCTTGTTCGTTGCTCTCCAAAGCATTGGTTTAACGATGAGATTAAACGAGCTTTGGTTGAACGTAGAATTGCATACGATAATTGGAAAAATCCAGTATCCCAGATGCAAAAATTTCTCAGCAGAGACGGGATATTTATATGGCAAAAGCCAATAAAGTCAAGTCACCGATCAATGAGAGTAAGAAGGAATCGACAGTAGAGGACTTCAATAATGCTACATTTATTCAAACTATGCGCCAACGTATAGATATATCAAAAGCATATTGCTAGCTATAAGATATTTGGCGACGCAGCGACGCGAGTGTGAGGTATGCGCTGTATGTGTGTAACACTGTAACAGTGATGCGGAGTCGCTGCGTTCACACGCGAGTGTGAAGTGTATGCTGATTGTGTGGAACAACACTGAGACGGTGTCGTCCGCAGCGACCCTCATCACGCATACTTCACACTCGCGTCGCTGCGTCGCCGAATATCTTATAGCTAGCAATATGCTTTTGATATATCTATACGTTGGCGCATAGTTTGTTTGAATTTAAATTTTCTTTGCAATTTTAATGTTTAATTAATCAGAATTTAATTAAGAACTTTAGGAGGAGCATGTAGTATTTGGTAACTCTAAATTGTATAACACAATAGATTGTACGTCAGAGTAAAATAAAACACATGACTTTCTAGCAGTACACTTCAAACCGTACACATCTTTCATCTCCACACAATTCCACTGTACGAGTACATTACAATAGGTTATATATATATATAATATTAATGATGTTTCAATTGAGGGTGTAAAACTTGAATTCTGAAAATCAATTAAGAATCTTGGCGTCATATTTGATGAAAACCTCGACTTTCAAGAACACGACTGGATGAAGTCGCAAAAAGTGTACGATGTTTTGAATCGCATTCGTCACACTAAAAATTTCATTCCCAATTACGCTAAACGTGACATTGCTACTGCTGTCATTGATCCTATCATCGATTACGGCAATGCACAGCCTGGCATCATCTTCTATCTTTACATATAAATATATGTAAATAAACTATCGTTAAATATGGAGTTAGCTTTGTAGAGAAACACGAGAATTATTTTTCTATTTTAACTTAGATTTATTGACAACCTTTTGATTCAAATGAAAGTCTATGACTACTTTAAATTCTATGCATTTTCTTGATGGAGTTTTCTCATAGTTTTCTTAGATCACAAATTCATAATTTTTCATCCTGCCCCTAATGTTAAGATAAAATTATTTCAATTCTTCGGCGAGTTGTTTAATTTTTTGTTTTAAATTTTCCTACTCTTCCATGATTTCTAATTCGTTTAAAACAATAACATTTGGAGTTCGTGCAATTGTTTCAAATATTTTATTGTGATCTTATTTTCTTCTTCGCGACCTCTCTTGGAGATTCAATGCAATTTCTGGAGATGTCCTCAAATAAATAATCAAATCAACATTAATGTTCGAATTTTTGATAATATGATCAAACCATTCATTGAGTATATCAATAGTAGTTGGATGAATATTCTTATTTTCTATCTTGATCAATTCAACCAAGGGGACCGTGCTATTTGAGATATTTTAATCATATCTATTCTCCAGCGCCATCTATTGGGCAGTAGTATTCATGTGATATTTCAATCGTTTCGATAGCTTATTTGTTTTTATTATTTGTATCAATAAACATTTTGTTCGTATTACAATGGATCTAAATTGAGTTCACCGATGTAAAATAAGATGGCGCAGTCAATTGGCATACTCTCGAAAAGCTCTCCAATCCCATACAAGCACGGTCCGCTTGGATTCAACAAAACCATTATTCATGGAAAAAATTGACCTCTTCGTCATTTTGATTTTCTTATCTGTTTCTTTCTCATGATTTTGAATTGTCGTTAGTAATGCGTACATTTGGAATGGAAAGAACCATTGGGTAGGATTCCTATACATTAGTTCCAACTAATTTGATCTTCTTAAATTACGCCATTTTTCGACAGGTTCCAACACAATTTCAATTTGTTCGAATTTTTCATGAAATTGAGTAACGTTGTCTTACCGGAACCAATGTTAACTTCTATGATTACGTTGAATGTGGTTCTCAAAAGTTTCCTGAGTGTGTTGTTCGGAGCTCCGCCTCGTAAACCTAGTTTTTGATAGCGAAAGTTTTTCGGTATGGTGTTCGATTGTTTGTCATCTGTTGGTTTCGAAATTGATTGTTGTTCATCGTTCAATTCATTGTTGATTGGGAGTCGACATAACGTTGAAATAGATCTTTTATATGTTCCCTTTTGTGTACGAACGGTTACAACTCGTACTAAACCGTCAACCCCTGGATGTAGCTCAATTACTCGTCCCAAATTCCATGTGATAGTTGGTGAATGATCCTTGATAATGACTAGATCATTTATTCGAAGATTTGGTTCTACTTTGTACCATTTCGATCGATTTTGCAAGTGTGATAGCCAATCAGAAGACCACCTATTCCAGAATTGCTGTGTCAAACGTTGAATTTCGATGTATCGATCATATAATGACAACTTCTCTTCGGGATTTTCCGGTAAACTTAATAACGAAGATCCGATGAGGAAATGTGCTGGTGTTAAAACATCCAAGTCATTTGGATTCGCAGTCATTGGACATACATAACTGACGAGAATTTAAAACTGCTTCGTTTCGAACGAGCAAGGTTGATAGTTCTTCATACGTCAAATGTGAGTTATCTAAAATTCGATACAAATGGTGTTTAACTGCATTGACATTGGCTTCCCAAATTCCACCGAAATTTGGACTGTACGGTGGATTGGAATCCCATTGAATGTTTTGATCAGCTAATTTGGGTAAAATGTGACATTCGATTCCCTCTTGGAAACCCATCGTGAAATTCTTTATTTCCTTTTCGGCTCCAATGAAATTAGATCCTTGATCACTGTAAATGTCATGGCAAATTCCTCTTCGCCCGATGAATCTTTGTAATGGCCACAAAAAATGTTTTGTCGTCATACCAGTTACTGCTTCCAGATGTATGGCTTTGGTTGCCAAACATACGAACACTGTAATATAACATTTATACGTAGTGTTGCCCCTAAAACGAGATGCCTTTACTTCGAATGCACCAGTATAATCGACTTCGGTAGCCAAGAATGGGTGTTGTGGTGGATGCGTACCATGTGTTGTGGTGATATGGTAAATTACCCATCAATTGTTGAATTATTTTCGGTTTATTTTGACACACTTGATGCACTTATTCAAATTATGTGTTACAGTCCGCAAGCCATCGATGATCCAAAATTGTTGTCGGAGATATGCCAATACGACTGTAGCACCTCTATGTAGCGTTCGAATGTGTGCATCTTCAATGAAAAGTTTTGTGAAGTATTGCGAATTGGGCAATATCATGAAATGTTTTTGTTGATATGGTATATCAGCTCTTTGAAGCGTGCCCCGCACACGAAGAATACCATCTTGAATAAATGGTACCAATCCTTTTATTTTACTTTTGTTCGGAAACGGTTCTCGAGATTCAATTAAAGCGATTTCGGTTCCAAAAGCTTCCATCTGAATCAAATGAATGATGTTGAATAAACTTCGATTGAGCTCTCTCACTAACAAAGGACCCGTTGTTCTAGGTGATTGATTTCGTCTGGCAATGTGATTATATTTGAATCGAAGAATCCATGCGTTCATTCTAACGCATTCCATGAGTTGCTTCATCGACGAATATCTAAAAATGATAGATTCTGAATGGATAGTAAAATAAAAGTTATTTTTCAATGGTTTTAGTTCAGTATGTTCATCATGAATTTCGACCGTTGATAGATCGAAAGTTGGCCATCTGGATTTCGGTTCAGATAACCAATTTGAACCTTTCCACCATAATTTGTGTTTGATCAATTGATTTGGTGGAAGGCCTCTCGATGCACAATCAGCTGGATTGTCATTTGTGCTGACATGATTCCACTGTTTCGAACTCGAACTCTCCAAAATTTTCGTAATTCTACGTGTATTTGCAACATATGTCTTCCATCGATTAATATCCGCGATCCAAAAGAGTACTATTGTAGCATCACTGCAATAGTAGATTTGATCATTTTGAATTCTCAATTGTTTGATAACCCAATTTGTAAGTCATACCGCCAACTCTGCCCCATTCGATTTAATTCTTGGGATTGTTAATGGTTTTGTTCGTGTGACTCTGCTTTTGGCAATCAATAAATGTGTACGGATACTTTCATCTTGGTACTGTAAACGAATGTATACTGATGCTGCATAGGCAATTGTTGATACATCACAAAAGGTGTGTATTTCAATCGATTTGATGTTATTGCTATCATATTCAACCCATCGAGGGATTGATATTTGGTCGATTGATGGTAATGAATCAGCGAATTGATTCCAACGAATACTGCGATCTTTTGGAAGAACACTATCCCACTCCAAAACTTCTTCGGTTTTCCATATTGGATTTATATATCCCAAAGGATCATATAAGCGGGCGATTGTTGATAGAACTGTCCTCTTAGTTAAGGATTTCGGTAATTCGAATTTCAATTTGAATTTGAAACAATCATGATTGTTGCCAATACATTCCCAATACATTCCCAAAATTTTCGCCGCCAGAGCCATCTATATCTTCTGTTCCGATCTACGTATTTACATTATTGTTCTACGTTAAAAATATAATATAAGGATTACATTGAAATGATAATAAAATGCTATTTAAATATTGCAAATGGTAGAGATTTATATTTTTATTCCATGTTTATAATTTGATGTTGGGATCATATTGTAATGTTAAAACAAATTTTTTTAGATATTGCAAAATGTAAATCTGTATTCCAATTTGCTGATTTGTCACAAATTTGCGTTTGTCATAATTTTTCATCATTAGATTATGTTTATATATATGACAGATATGAGAAATGACAGCTGACAGCTGTAAATCTATAAATTCCGTTTACGAATAATTTGCAATTTATATTTGTTAAGTGTTTCTCGCCAATTTCATAAGATTTTCTCGGTCAACGACCAATGTCGAAAATGACACATCGAAAGTGTCCACTTGATTGCAACTCTCGACATAAGAAACAATCAGATTCAAATTTCGTTTTACATTTAAAACGACAGCATCAAATTGCTTCGCCAGAGGAAATAAAAGCAATTAAAGAATCTGGAAAAAAGGACCTTCGGCCGAGTCGTTGAAAAAAACGGTAAAAGATGTTAAGACATGTGATATATTCGTGTTTGAATACGCTGAGTCAGCCTTAAAATGCACTGAGCCAGCAATAAAATGTACTGAGCAAGCCTTGAAATGCACTTAGCCAGCAGTAAAATGCAATAAGCCAGCAGTAAAATACACTAAGCCAGTAGTAAATGCACTGAGCCAGCAGTCAGAATGCAGCACAGATAAAAGTATGTTGGAATCGTTGGAATTGAAATAATTGTTGCTTTTTAATTTGATACAAATCAATTCAGTTGAAATTTTATTGATAAGAATAGGCTAACACTTTATATTAATCGCCAGCCTGAAATATCCCGGAGTGCGAACAATGCATTGCGCGCTCGTCCCATCACGAACCATTTTTCGATAATGCAGTTTGGATTGCAAGAATGGTTAACGAATCTGCAATCATTACCCATACAGTGTGCATCAACAAGTCCACTTCCCATATATAGGCCAAAAATGTGTTTATCCCTTTTATACACACTGTTAACCTATGATTCTACCGGAGTTGACATTTCGGTGTACACATTTAGTACTATTTGGTCTAAAAATAGAGTGACAGCTCTACTGTCATTTCATGTACAGAAATCATCATTGTTTTTATTGTGGGCTATTTGAACGAAAAATTTGTATTTGCTGCATGAGTAAATAGCACATAAAAATGAACAAAAAATATAAATTTTGTTTTAAATTGAATAAGCTGGTGGAATATGGTGCCCACACAGAAGAAAATATTGAAGAAAAGGTGGTAGTAAACGAAGTTGAGTGACAATGTGAGGATTGAATTGAAAATCAAAAACTTTGTGAATTTTATATAGCAAATCCACTGCATCGACGAAAGCAAAATTCACGGGAGCCTTGAAAAATGCAATGGTAATAAAATCGGAAATGAATTAATTCTACATAATTATAAATTTTTCATTCAAACAAAATAAATATTGTCTTTCGTTCAGTAAAATATCAAAATTAAAAATAATCTTGAAAAGTTAAATATCCATATTTCTGCGTTGTATCAGTCAAAGAGTCCCAAATCCATTCCACATCAGTGTTGATACTTACGCTGACCAAATAATTATGCACATTGATATAATACTCTGCTGTGTTTCGATCGGATGACAAAATGGCAATTATGTACGGATGTTTGTTTTTTTCATTCTTCAACGACATTGGTCCATAAAATCGACAAGAAACCTGATTGAAATGTATTCTTAAACATGATTGCTTGAGATCTGTGCACTTGAAACTTTTATTTTTTTTCTCTATTGTTTCTCACTACGAGCACCGGTCGATGTGATTTTTTGTTTGCTGTTGAATTTAGGTTAATGTTTTGTTGTTTCGCTCAGTTGCCATTGAGGTAGAATGAACTGTCAGACGTCAGTGTGGTAGAGTGCGTTCACAAATTCACCACATCGCTCACAGTGGATGCAAAGACAATGACACATTTGTTTATTGTAAGCCATTTGACGTCTCTAATTTGTTTGTTTTAGTTTATTTGAGAAAAATATTCCGTGTAATATTTCAAACGAAAAATGGAAGATGATGGAATTAAAAGCCGTCTTCGAGTGATCGCCGATGTAAATTATAAAGAAAGTTCGACAGATGATTCGGATCGTTCCACAATGGATTATCAATTTCATCCATTTGCCAATGAAGTAAATGGTATTAGGCTCAACACATCTAAGCATAACCCAATCGGAGATTCAGATCCAGACGCAGATGAAGAATTTTCCATAACTGGGGATTCAGAAATTCCGAAACCCGAGGAAATTCTTGCATCGACGAACGAAGCAATAAGAAAACAAAATAAGCGCCAAAACACAAAACTGCTTATGATTGCTGACGCGGCTATCTATCTGAAGGTATTTGAAATATGAAATGTGTTTCTGTTTTTATTTAGGTACTTTTTTGATATCGATGATAAATGTAATCAATTTTTTTCCAGTCGCAGTCTGACAACGCAGTAGTAGATAATACTGATTTACCACTTGATCAGCAATTTGACGCTTCAAATTCAGGAAACGATTCAACAAATGAAGATGTTGAAATGCACGATGAAACGGAAATCATATAATTCGTTTCTATTTTCAATTAGAAAAATTTCATTTGCTGTGATTTTGATCATTATTTCTACTCAATTTGATCCAATTACAGGGGATGTTTGAAGTACGAGCACTGGTCAGCTCATTCAATTCGCAAGATGAACAACAAGAAGGTCCTCACATAGCCGCACAAGCTGAGCACGTGGTAGGAGCAATGTGTTTCAATTTTTATTCAGATTTTTAAGCAATAAATTTGTTCCACTTATAGAGAACTGGAGGCCACACTGGATCACGACCTAACCTTGACTTCCCAAATTCAGAAATTGGACAAACAAGCAAAAATTCTACATTACAAGATACAACGGTAATTATATATGTAGGGCTGAGAGTAAAAACGATTAAAAACATTTTATCTCCTGCTCACACCAAGGAAAATTCTCGTAAGCGTGAGCATGACGTAAGATGTTTTTAATCGTTTTTACTCTCAGCCCGACATGTACAATTCGATTTTCAATTTTTTATAATTTTGATGGCTAATTCTAATCAATTATAGGTATCGTCGTCCTCATCGATAAATTCCTCGATAAATGATGAAGATGAGCTCAGTGTAATGGAAGAGAAATCAGCATTATTTAATACCAAGCTCGAACTATACAAAGTTCATGCGCAAAACGAACAAAAGGCAATCAAAGTTGAAACAGTAAAGAAAGCAGAGGCTGAAGGCAAAAGCAGAATTGCACAAGCAGCAGCAAAAGAAGAAAAAGCAAAAAAGATAGCAGCAGCAACAGCAGAAGAGGAAAGAAAGATAGCAGAAGCAGCAGCAACAGAAGAAATGGAAAGAAAAGTAGCAGAGGCAGAAAAAATAGAAAAGATTGCAAACTCAAAAGTACAATTCAAAGTAAACAAAAGAAAATTGGTAATGGACGCCAAAATAAAAGAAAAAAAACGAAGGAACGATCCTTAAAATTGAAGACAAGACTTATCAGGAGGCCTTTGCCCGGACAAAACATATGTTTATGTAAATAAAATGAATTGCATCAGTATAAAAAGCAGTTTATTGTACCAATTTTTTCATAAGTGTCAAATTTTATCTAAAATCAATAGAAAATCTTAATTTTTAGACCTGAAGACAAATCAAGTGATGCTTTTGAATTGGCGAAAATTTTAAGCAAATTATTTTTCTTATAAAATTCCGTATGCTTGATTGAGTAATGCTTAAATCTTAGTCATTTGTGGTTAATGAATTGGTTTTATTTTGTGGGATTTGTTTTCGCATTTTAAACGTAAAATTAGCCCAGACATAACCCCTACCATTTGTTCCGATCGATGCAGAAATTCAAAATTTGGGTCGATTCATTCTTGGCCTCAAATAAACAAGAACGTGGAATCCGTATGCTACCAGAAAGACGGGAAAAAGTCATAGCTTCTGATGGCCGATACTTTTATTAATTTATCTATTCATTTCGTTATTGAAATAAAGGCTTATTTTCATAAAAAAATGCGCACGTTTCAAGTTATACCCCAAATTTTAAATAGTATGCAACATACAGTAGAACCTCGATTATCCGTCTCTCTATTAACCGTCACCTCTGTTAACCGTCACACCTTGGCAATTACCCCATTTTTTTAAGTTTTGATCATTTTATTTTTAATATTCTGTATAAAAATTTTCCTTTTGCTTTTTTGAGCAACGAGTTGAAAAAGCCGATGAAAACGAATGTGAGTAGCGATAAACCATTGTTTACAAATAATGAATTCTGTATTTTATGCCACTTCAATTCGTTGCTGTAGAGAGAAAATGACTCACTTTTATAGAGCCACCGAATTTCGTTTTTCGCTGCGTTTGTTTTTGTTTCGTTTCATTTATAAACAAAGCATAATGCGGCATTCGTCACCAAAATCGATTCTACTGCGATGCTATAAATAGAATACGAAAGGCGACACTCTTACTGGAATCAATTTTGCATGGCCATGCAAAAGTTCCTTGATTGGTATGTACAACAGGAAGATGCAAATCAAACCGATTCAATGATTCTCCAAAGAATGCGCGCTTTTGCCATGAAGAAATCAGATACGAAGAAGAAACAAGCCAAATTAACCGATTACTTTACAAAGTCGTGGATTATTTTACATATAAAATGTCTCTTTCAATAATTTATAATTATTATTCCAAAGTCTAAGTAATTTTTATATGACTATAAATTTCAACATCTTGATGATGCTTTTCAAAATGACATATGACTTTTCTCAATAAAAAGTATTAAAACTTAAAAAAAAACCGCTGTTCTATTATTTTGCGAAAACTCTCTATTATCCGTCATTTTCGATTATCCGTCACACTGGCGGTCCGGTGCCGCATTATGGAACGTTTTGAAAATGGAAATACGCATAAACTCTAACTACAGAGTCCAAATTCTGCTGTAACTATGGCACAATATTTTAAAAAGTATGCTTTTTAAAGCGCGTAGCAAGCGCTTGCTTTAAATAGCTGCATTTTTCGTAAAATTCTTTGGATGGAAAAAAAACTCGGATTTCTGAGCGGAATTCGACAAATATTAGCGTTTCCACCATCCCTTTTGGATACCAGGTCGGGTCAACCTCTTCCATAGGATTTGTTCCAACCCAGCCTCAAATATACATTTATGATTTGTGTTGCTTTCAATATAGAGGGTGATTTTTTAGCTGGTTTCTTTTTGACGTTTAATTTTTTGACAGATGTCAAATTCCAACTGACGTCTGTCACAGTCAAAAATGCTCAGTATGCTTTGCAATTTCAAGATGGAAAGACTTACAAACGAGCAACGCTTACAAATCGGGTCCATCCATGGACGAACTGCGCCGTAAGTTCGGCGAACAGTTCATCTCTCGTTTCGGCCCCGTTCATTGGCCGGCCAGATCGTGCGATTTAACGCCCCTGGATTATTTTTTGTGGGGCATGAAATTATTTTCAAAAAGTAAATGGCAAGAACCAATTTATCGATTTCAATAAAGATTTGATTCACTTTTCGAAATTTTTTGCGTTTTTTTCGATTTTCAAAAAGAAACCACTTAAAAAATCACCCTTCACACCATGGAAATTGGATGCTGGAAAGTGTTCTCGAAGTTGATATCTCCAGTTTGTCATATGAAGAATTTTACGAAAAAAAGCAGCTATTTCAAGAAAGTGCTAGCAACGCGCTTTAAAAAGTATACTTTTTAAAGTATTGTGCTATAATTGCAGCAGAATTAGGACTCTACTCATAACATAAAAAATAAAAAGCGAAAATTTGAAGAAAAATTATACAAAAAGGGAATAAATATTAGAGAATGGCCTAAGATTTACTCGAAATTTTGACAAATTGTTCATTCTTAGGAGCTTGAACAAGAACAGTACAAAATTTGAAAAAAAGTGATTTGAATGCAAACAGTAATAATAATTTTTGAAAAAAATTAAACAACATTTGGATTGGTTAGATTTGATAGTTTAACCTCTTGATTTGGATGCATTTAAGAAGAAATACAACTGATTTCGCTTTTTATATATATATTTTTTTCTTTGGATATTTGTTTTCCTTATTCTTTGCTTTGTTATTTAATGTTAAGACAGTTTCAGTTCAGTCCAGTTATTTTGTTCAATCATAGCTCCAAATTTGTTCGTTTAAGTGTTCTTATTTGTGTGCTAACATTGCGTCTTAATTTGAAATTGGTTGGTATTTTTTTATTTGTATGTTTGCTTAGTTTTACATTTAGTCTTTCGGTTTCTTTATTTTGAATGAAATTCGTCTCACAATAGACGATCGTAAATCTATTGGTGAATAGACAGAAGAAAAAAAATAAGATGGAACTTGATATTGCATTTTGCTAATATAATGAAATATATGTTTTTTGTATGGTTTTTTTTTCGTGTGAGTCAAGATCAATAATTTAAATTATAATAAATTGATTTGGTCAATTGTGACAGTTTGGTATATTTTGAGTGAGATGGTTTTAAGTGAAAATAGTTTTAAGTTAAAGTCATATAGCATTTAAGCTTGAACCTTCTTCGGATAATTGTAGTTGAATATTGGAAAAAAGAATTCAGTTTGTCCAATATTAATTTTGTGGTTGAAGTAAATTTTTGATAATGGAAAATTGGGTATAGCAAGAGAGATAGAAAGAAAGATAAATAGAGAATAAGAGTTTGCGCGTAGAAAAATAGAGATTATAAGTGATTTGGCTATTAATGATCGATTTAAATAAAATTTAAAAAAACAGAAACAAATGTACTTACTGCTGGCCGATCGCCATTTATCTTTGCGCCGATGATCAGCGCTCAAACTGTTTGAGCCACCCATATCGATGTGATCATCGACCGTTAAATTGCTACAACTTGCTCCGATATTGTTATGAGGTGATTGATGTCCAGCATCATCACTGGTGCTGCATACAATTGATGTAGGCGATAATGCTACATTGGACGATGATAATATGCCTTGATTTGATAGAATTTGCATTTTTTCATGTAATTCATCGCGCTGTTGTCCAATATCAATTTGTTCAGCACGTAATTTGGTTTTTAATGATTCCAATTCACTCTTTTGATCGGCTAAATCATGTTCCTCTTGTTCACGACGTTTCAACCATTCGGTTTTCTCTTCTTGTAAACGATCTTGTAAGTGTCGATTCAATTCTTCCAATTGATCATTGTGACGATACATTGACTTTGGATTTTCACGATGTGCATTCAACTGAGAATTTAGGCTTGCAATTGTGGTCATCTGTTGATTTATCATGGCCAATAGTCCATATAAATTATGTGATGCCTGTAACGCCTCATAGTTGATGTCTTTGTGCATCGAACTGTAAAAGATGATCAAAACGTATGAATAAAAGAAGAAATGACGATATTAATTTTTCTTCTTTTTTTCTCACCAGAATTTGGCATCAATTTAAACAAAAAGAAAATGTTTACCTGTTGCTATTGTTAGCGTTCGTATTGACGCTAAGTGTGACGGTTGAATTCGACGATGTAATTGATGTATCAGTCTCACCCCTTCGCCTAATGGTAAAGGTTTCGACATTTGAACATAAAATCAACTGGATATGAATCTACAATATACATACAAAGAACTAAAACTGTCTAATGGTTTTTGTTTTTTTCTATTTTTCACACTGCTTTATTTTATTGCTCTACTCAAACTGTATTTCTTAATTCACATTTTTAAAACATCAGCATCGTCGTATATTAGTTGATTGAAACTTTAAACAAAAAATTAAATCAAAACTGAGCATGTTCCAGTATTTACATGGGAACAATAAACACAAAAACACATACCGGCAGCGAACTCGATAGAAACAGCGAAAAGTACCCGAAAGAACATAAGATGATTTCAACGAATGAATTTTCTGATGCAATGATCGCTGAGCGTTATGGAATATATATATATCGAAATCGGTGATTCAGTTGACATTTGTATTCCAGCTGTATTGTGCAGCAAAAAGTGAAAACACAAAACAGTGAACAAAAAATTCAGAATTATACCAAATGTAAACATGGACAATTGAAAAATATCAAGAAAAGCAGCCAGAACCGGATTTGACCTCATGAATGTTGTCAAATCTGGTTCTGGCTGCTTTTCTTTTCAAACGCAATTCCTTCTTATCTTGTTTAAATTTATTCCAATCAACTTTTTCCGGTGCCGCTGTCGCTGCCGGTTTATTTTGGCCATCTGATTTGCCAAATTTATTTGGGCCTGCTTTTTGGAACTTTCCCAGAACTTTGCCTTGAGGCTTTTGGAATTTATTCGTTTTGGCGAATTTATTTCCTATGTCTGTGTCAGCAGATCTCTTATTTGATTCAGCCATTATTTTGAAAAAAACAATTATTTCGATAAAAATATGAGCACGCTTATTGTTTGAACTGAATCAATATTCACTTCTTCAATATTTTGATAGCATTTGATTTGATGCACGTGTTTTCTTTGTTTCTAGTGACAGCAATGCCATCTAACGGATAAATATCGAGATAGAATGGATGTGAATAAATAATTTTGGTGTTATAATAAAAGGAATGAAAAAAAAATTATATTTTTCTTTTATATAATTTTTCTATCATTTCGCCCATTGCCGTTCAAATAAATGTATGTGATAGACGTTTAATATAAGACGTGTTGAGTTTTAACAGATTATCCTTTAGTTACCTTAAATGTGTAAGGAATTAATTTAGTTATGTCGTCTGCTCGAAAATTTACAAACATTTTCTTTCACTTTTTGACTATTTATTTTTTATTTCGGTTACAGTTTTACTCTAAAAGTTTTTTCGTTTTTTTTTTCAAATGTATAACTATTATTTTGCACTGTTTCTGTTATTGATAATGTGAATATTGGAATTTCTTCTTTTGTTTAACTATTTATGTTTTGTATATAATATTAAAGATTAGGTAACATTTTGCTATTCTGTTTTGATATCAAATTTCAGCGTTTTTCTTTTTTTTAATAAAAAAAATTGTTCTAATGTACAGTCTAATTGTTTGTATAAAAGTAGAATGCACTTTTGAATAAATAAATAAATAAATAAAAATGTGTTCGAGGAAATGTCCCGACCTATTCTTTATATTTTAATGCGACTATAAATTTTTACAGTAAATCCTAGATTGCTATCTGCTTAAGAGAAGAAATTGAAAAATCTTCCAAAATAACCGAATCCAAACGAACTATTTGCTTTCTTCTTTTTACTTGGCTTTGTTTCTGATGTTTTATCTTTGTTTTTATCCACTGTCTTCACACCATTGTTTAAGTGTAATGATGGAGTGAGGGCTTTAATCTCACCCAGATCGTTTTGGATGCCCGCCATTTCAAGCGACTGTTACTTCTCTGTATGCTTTCATCGGAAAACGCCTACACGGGAGACTCTATGCGCGTCAGTTGTAGTCGTTAAATGCTGAAGTTTAACACAAAAAACATTGATAATTTAACGTTAAGTTACTAGGAAATCAATATTTCAGCATATTTGGATTGAGACTTGGATCGAAAAAGAAAGAAAAGACTTATTGCCTTGTTTCGGAAATAGGATGATTGCTATTTCCATCATCAGTGGCCAGACAAGGGCTTTCACTATGTAAGTTTGCCTGAGGAATGGCTTCACTTATCATAGTTACTGGGGTTAATTGAGGATTTATTTACTATGCTATGGTCTTATTTGGAATATCAAAAACACATCTGTGTTTAAATGGATAATTTCTTAACACATTTTACAGGAATAGGGTGTCAGTGTCATAGTCATCTTGTATATTTAAACAGTCCTAGCCATTTACGTGGGTGGCGAAAGGGTCAAGTTTTTTATAAATGTGATCCACATCTGACGGTAAGCCGTTCTGACTGAAGGTTGTCATTTCTCCTCTATGCGAGTAAAATGAGGCATGCTTCTGCAGCGGGGCAGACCTACACATCAAGTAAAAGTGTCAGACCAGAAGGAGATTTTGGGTGGAAGTTGTGGTCTTATGGCAAGTCGTATCTGCCCTGAGGGTTGTATTCTCAATTGGGTCAGATCCCGTCAGGAGGGTTGTATTCTCCCGTCGGTTGCCGCATAGTAACCTTTTTACTCACATACAGTGAGTATTAAATTCTTTGTTTTCTTCGTCATCTTCGCTAATTTCTGTGAATTCATCGTCGTCTACCGACATACGATCCCCATCATCATCACCGTCGGCAAAATCAAAAACACCTCCTCGTCCATTAGCTCTGGCCATTCTAATTAATTACACTTGTGATGTAATGTGAAGAAATTGTTAACACGAGAATATACCACTCCTTGGACAATCTGTATCACACTGCAAGCAAGTTCATGCTGATCCATTCTTTGTACACATCAATGCGAGATAACGGTGCTCAATATTTTGTCCATTGCATCGCAATTTCTCTTATTCTCGCCGCTCAAATACTCAACCTGTGTTTGTTTACAAATAAAACATAAGCACAGCAGCGTCGAATTACATCGTTTAAATCTGAAATATTTAGACCACAGAAGCAACTGCCTACGGCACAGTAGATCACTAATACATATAAAGGTAGTGGATAAACGTATCAAAAAAGGATTCCAGCACGTATCTTTGTATTGGACATTTGCTTCGCTGTAACCGGCTGAGTCTGTGCAAATTTACGTTCAAGAATACAAGCTTAATTTGCCAAATTCATATCATTTATTGATGCCACCACATCGCCACAATAAAAATACATTTTGAGCTGTGAATGCTGTTCTGTGATTCATGCATTCCTGTAACATTCGTTCGAAATATGTTAGGTAAATTCACCATGGTTTTTTGAGAATAATAATATTTTTTGGTACACATGAAAATATGATCTGATCTCTGTTCCTAAACAGAACTGACCAACAAAAACACATTCGAAAAAAAAACATAGTCCCATATAAAAGAATGAACAAATTCTAAATACAAATACCTAATAGATCGAAATGGACGGCTTATTTGTTAAACTCCATGTTGTGAAATCAATCGAGGCAATCGTTCAACTTTGATAGGAGCACGGTGATTGTTTACCAGCTCGAATTCAATGTAATCATTGCAACGGATGGCGAGTGCTTCAAAAACTAACGATAAAAATTATTCAAATGCACATTATTTTCACCATGAAATATACCTACTTTTTTTAATAATCACTGAAATGTCCTTTCCTTCATTTTCAGTCAATTCCACTAGCCGAGTGATATTATTCACTCGCGCATTTAAAGAAAATATTTCATCCATAGCGCACAATCAAAACAATAATGCTTTCTGTATACGAAATGACAGTAGAGCTGTCACTCTAATTTTAGACCAAATAGTACTAAATGTGTATTTACGCCGAAATGTCAACTCCGGTAGAATCATAGGTTAAGTGTGCACAGTTGATAAACGCTCTTTGTACACATTTTTGGTTATTATTTCGTCAATGTATTCCATCATAAAATCGTTTTTACTGATTTGCTTAGCTGCTTTGACACCAATTCCTTTTTCCGATGCTAAGAAACAATCAATTGGTGCCTCAACTTGTCTTTGAATGATCGTGTTTCTGGTTGGTTTTGGCTTTATCTGCAGGAAAGTGGCTCGTTTGTTCTGAAAATATAATTTATATCGAGTTTTCAAATAGAAATTCGTCTAAAACATAATAGTTAAATCGTTTGACATTTCGCGATAACAACAAACTTTGACATGTAAACGTCATGTTTGACATGAGCTCAGATTGTCACAAAATCCACACTATTCCTCCTACATTTAATGTTTCGAATTAGTTGTCATAATTCCAAAAGAATTCAACATTAAATTGAGCCATTGACTGAAGTTCATTTATCTGGATACTGGCGTGATGACAGTTGATCTCATTCGAATTTGAAGTTTGACCGTGTATCAGCCAACCAAAGTGGCTATTTCGAGCAATTGGTTCGGTTGGCAATCCAATCTTCACTTCCGGGATGTAAATCGCAGCCAAACTCTCGCATCCAATCAGTAAATCAATTTTATTTGATTGATAGTTCTTTGGATCAGCCAAAATCAATCCTTGAATATGTGACCAGTTTTGGGGTATGATTGATTTACTCGGTAAATCAGCAGTGACTTTAGATAGAACTAGAACTCTGTCAATGAGAACACTGAATTCATCATCGATACAGGAGCTCACAATGAAGTCAACGAGTTGATTACTTTAACTTTTAGATATTCCCACTCCGATGACATTTGTGTGCATTATATTGCGTTTTAGTCCAAGTGTTTGAGCGAAATGTTGTGAAATGGCCGAACTTTCAGAAGCATTGTCCCTAAGTGCTCGTGCTAAAATCGATTGTTTCGACGTTGGGTTTGTGACTTTGACCAGAGCAGTTGATAACAAAACCATTTTCGAACGTTTCAAAACTGTGTTCGCAATGATTTGGTCCGATGATTGCATGTTCGTTTGTGGATTTTTAGTCTTCGTATTCGATTTGGAAATAACGATTGATTGTTGTTGGGCTGAAGTAGTCGGAATTGCTTGAGTGGTTGTAGAATTGACAAGAAGGTGTAATAAATTATGATGACGTTGTCCACAAGTCCTGCAATTTTGTGTACTCGTGCAGTGTACGAGTGTATGCGATTTACTCAAGCAATTATAGCAAGCCTTTTCCTTATCAACAATCGATTTCATTCCAAAAATATCTCTGTTGATAAAGCTTGGATAAATACGTAAAACATGCGGAGGTCCTTTGCAATGAACACATTTTTCAGGAGGAGTTTGATTGTTGGCTTTTGTGAGCGAATGAATCTTCTTTTCCTGGTTGGAGAATTTGTTCGAACGTTTCGCAAATTTATTTGTATTGTTCCGCTGAGTCGGTAGGCTGATCATTTATAATTGACACATTCCGAATTTCTATGGCATCTAAGATGATGATACGATTATTCAAGAATGTTTCGAAATCTTTGAATGTTGGGATTTTGCGTTTGCTACTTAGATGATGTTCCAAAGCCTTGTGTGTCTCCCTGGACAGCATCATTGTAAGGATATGTGCCAAACAATGGTCACTATTTTCAATTGAAATCTTCAATCTTTTCAATCCATTCATACACATAGTAGCTTCATTCAACAATGTTTTGATGTCTTGAGCATTTTCGATTGAGTGAACAGGCAATTTTTGCAATTTATTCATATGGTGCATAAATAAAACGCATGGATTCTCATACCTCTTCTTCAACAAATCCCAAGCTGCTGCATAGTTCTCCTCAGTTAAACTCATATGGTGAATGTCCAAATCGCTTCTTTTTGGTAGTGCCAACTTCAATAGATGGAATTTTTGCATGACATTGTATTGGAAATTTGTGTGAACCAGTCGTGTAAACGAATCATGGAAACTCGGCCAATCAGTGAACTGTCCAGAAAATTCAGCGATTGGGATCAACGGAGGTTGAAGTGATGAAATGTACCGTTGATTCGGAGGAATGATCTGCATTTGTTGTGCAGTTTGAGTGTCTGGAGTATCTGAAGTACTCGTTGTTGGATTAGTTTCTCCTGCTAATTTCTCTTGTGCCTCAGAAAGCGCACCGAATACTTCAAAATATTTGTTTTCAAACATGGGCGGAATTTCATTCTTGAAATAATCATTTTTTGCACTTATGGAACAAACCAATTTCTTATGAGTGGTCATGAACTCAGAATAAATCTCTTCCAATCTCTTGAAACGAGTGTTGAAATAAAATTTGTTCTCCTGGGTTGTGTCGAGATTGAAATAATCAAAGATAAGTTTGACCGCATTGGTACGGTCTATTTGTAATTTCACTTGATCGTCTGGATTTGTGTCACTCATTTTGATTTTTCAGTTTGCTCACGACAGAGTGTTTAAGTAACCGATTTGGTAAAAATACTGCCAATCCTGACGATTTCGAAGCAGGTCTCTAACTCTCACCAAATATCATTTTATAAATCACCTTGAGAGATTTCAATGAGTGTCCACCACAGATAATGAAAAGAATAATTCACTGTTTTGGGGCTTTCTCCCATGGGCCACCAAATGTTCGAATATGAACGTTAAATATGGAGTTAGCTTTGTAGAAAAACACGAGAATTATTTTTCTATTTTAACTTAGATTTATTGACAACCTTTTGATTCAAATGAAAGTCTATGACTACTTTAAATTCTATGCATTTTCTTGATGGAGTTTTCTCATAGTTTTCTTAGATCACAAATTCATAATTGTTCACTATTAAGAATAGAACACTAGCGCCAATGTGCAATGTAGTGTTTTTTTAAATTTCTGCCACACGTATCGAACTTGTCCTGTATTGCTAGTTGAGAGAAGCGCTACAAACGTGAAAGGCGCTCGCATAACGTCTAAACGTCAAACCATCATGATTCCTACCTTTGCGGCAATGTGGTCACATATGGCTGGGGTGCACGAGGCACTGCCAAACAGAATAGTCGAACTCTCGTCGCTGATAACGACAAGATAAGATACATTTACGGGTTGAAACGCATTGAGTACATTACTGAATATCGTGCGCGTCTAAATGGCCTAACACATGAGAGTAGAGCCAAGCTTCACTCATGATGTATTGATCCATAAGCAACTGTCGAATAATTCTCCTCAATACTTGAATCACACGTTTATACGTAATGGCAAGTCTTCGCGTTATCCGGACGATCTTCGTGTTCAATTTCAGCCATGTACTTCCTTCGGCGATAGAGCATTCAGTTTTTCCGCGATCAAATTCTGGAATAATATACCACGTGAAATTCGTAATACGGAAACTTCAACTTAAAACACTTTCTTCGTTCAAATAAGTAAAATTCAAAATAAAAAGTATCATTGAAAGAAAGCGTTCAAAGAAAGTCATTCAGAACTAAAATTGCCACCACAGCCCTTTACGACTCGTTGGACAACTTGTTTGAAAGCAGCACTATACTACGTTGAACACTTTGAGAAAGTGAAATCGGTTGTTGATGAATTCGGCAAGGAAGACGCTGAATCGATTCGACTGTCAAGAGAATATTTCTCAAAAGTACGAGTGAAAACAGATCTTGCATTCATTCAAACACATTTTTCATCGATTATTTCTGGCACGATCATTCTAGAAACAAAAGGATTATCCATCCAAGCCAGTACATTGTTAAAATTGAAGAGAGTAAGTGAAATTACCAAAAAAGAGTGTACGAAAATCTCTTAAATTAAAATGTTTTTCAATTAAAGTGCTCTAAAATTATATATCAGATTTTTTCTGAGCATGAAGTCCTGATGCTGGTGGCGTTTATGATGGTTTTGTTCCTGATTATTTCTCTTCTTATCCTGTTTATGACTTTGTTGATAATGGTATTTGTGTAGTTGTTGGTGATGCTGTTGGTGTAGTTGTTGGCGATGTTGTTGGTGATGCTGTTGGTGTAGCTGTTGTTGTTGTAGTTGTTGGTGTTGGTGTTGGTGCTGGTTCTGGTGCTGGCGCTGGTGGCTTTATTAAAACTAAACAAAGTGCACTTGGATATCGTCCAAAAATTCTCTTAAAGGCTTCGCATTTCCACCTGAAGATGTTATCGAGAAAGGCGTCGGATGACTGGAATTATTTTTGAAAAAATTAATATCCAAAGTAATGATTGAGCTCATTTATAAACCTGATATGAAACAAACGCCAACAGAAAAAAAATCCATAAAACTCTAGCCATTACAAAGAATTTCACTCCAAGATATGTGAAAAATAACTAAATTCAAGTAAGAAAAGACCTGCTCTCGAACTGAATGAAATGGAACGGAATGCAGAGCCCAGAATCGTGTTTCTATTTATATTCATTTGGCAAGGTAAAATGCCGAATAAAATATTGATATATATGACAATAAACTGTTAAACAGAAAATATATTAGAGCGATACGATTAAATATTGGATCCATTTACTAGGTTGAAATAAGTACAGTAAAGAAAAACTTGCAAAACAATGAATAATCAATCACTAGTTGAATGTCAATACTTTGGAAAAGATAATCTGATATGATCGAAAAGATGTTGCGTCCATGAACAAATGCGAGAAATAAAGAGTGAACCTAGAGCTAAAACTATTATATTTTTAAATTTATGAGGCATGACTTAAAAATACATGATTTCAATTGCAATGTCAAAGATTTTCTGAGATTTTTTCTAGGATTTTTTGTAACAAATAAAGGGAGCATTGTTCTTTCATAGTGCATTCTTGTTGCGAGTTGGTTACTGATATGGATACTGATTTCCTTGAAATTATCATAAATATCGTAAATAGAATTCGTTCGTGATAATTTGAGCCAAATTATGCTTTGAGTGAAATATATCAAATGGATTCAATTAGAATTCCAAATATTTGTAAATTATTAAAAGAAAAAAAGAAAAAAAATCCTAAATCATCAATTCAACCGAATGAATTCAAGAGGTAAAACTTTGTGTGTTATGCATGAGATAACAATCAGGGCGTTTTGAATTTTTTGGACCGATCCCAATACTTTTACTACACACAGTGGTGTGTGCGGAAAAGCGTGTGGAAAAGTAATATTACGATAGTGCAAAATGCAATACTTTGATTGTGGAATATATTTCATGCAAAGTTCAGGAATAAACAACAAAAAATGCTTTGCTCATCTGAATTTATTCTAGAAATCTACATTCAAAAATACTAGCATTTTGTTGATGCTGCATTCCATTCTCCATTGTACCAGAAATTAACCGTTTGTTGTTTGATTGAGGGTCTGATTGAGTAATGCGCAAACCAGCGGCTGAACGGTGTACTGGGTGTTAAGATACCGGCATTTCTCTCTCAAAATAGTGAGGGTGATGAAAAATCCATCTGAAAACTACAACGAATCATTTTTGATTGTTCTGGATATAACCCAAGTTTCTATTGAATACTTACTTGATATTCAAACAATGCTGAAATGAAAAATGCCCAAATATTTTAGACATTTTTGATAATGAAAAAAATCCGAACACGTGAAACGCTCTTTTAAAGTGCATTTCATTTGCAATCATAATTATTTCTGACTAAATTTGAATTTATATACTCGACTCAAATGACAACTGCGAGATTTTTAAGATAAAATCCATTTGGAACGGTCCAAGGAGAACATTTACAGAACAATGTCGATTTAAATTCTACAATACTTAAACGTTTGCTATGAAATCAAATTCATATTTGTTAGACATTTTAAACATAATTGTTTTGCTTCAATTTTTTACTCAGATTTATTCCGCTAAATGTCGGATTTTCAAATCCGAATGAAAGTCACCCATGTTTAAAAAACTGAAAAATTCTGGTTAACAGATGGGAATAAGAATTTTTTTCATATGATCTACAGTGACAACTAACCTTCAGACGATAAGTGTCAAAATTTGATAACGATCGGACAATTGGATCATGAGTTATATCATTTTAAGTAAAGCAACTTTTGTTGTTGGAAAAAAATGGATAAAAGGGAATTTCGAGTGTTAATGTAACACTGTTTTTTAATAGTGCTGGAACAAAAATTTGGCATGATAAGTGTTATCCAGACTCTGCTCCAGCGGAAGCAACCATCCGTAAGTGGTTTGCTAAATTCCGTACAGGTCAAATGAGCATCAAAGATGATGAGCGCAGTGGACGTACAAAAGAGGTTGTTACAGACGAAACATAAAACAGATCCACAAAATAATTTTTAATGACCGTAAATATGATCGAGGTAACTGAGACTCGTGGAACGTGTCATCAAAGGAACGTGTTTGACATATCGTGCATGAATATTTGGGCATGCGAAATCTCTGTGCAAAGTGGGCGAAGCACGAGCTCAAAATCGCTCAAAAACAACAACTTGTTGATGATTCGGAATGAAAGGGAAAAGTCGATTCATTTCATAAGCAAATTTTATATTTGTTTTGACAATGAATGGCATTCTGAGTCCGCAGCACTTAACACTTTGAAATCGAAGAAATACAATGAATCCCGTGGACAATCACATTCATCAAGATTCGGAAGTATTACTTCATCTTTATTTTCTGTTCAATTTGATTTATTAATCACAATTTTATAATGAGACTCCGTTTGAAATATGTATCAAAAAAAACATATTTAGTGCATTTAATAAATATTATAGTTTTTAAATGCACCGATCTCATGCATTCATTTACCTTTTCCAAAATTTGATCACATCGCTCAATAAAATATGGGTAAAATAATAATTTTAACAATATCATTTGACCATAATAAAATAAGGATTCATACCAGCGTCACAATTATACGTTAGTTCCTTTTTTACCTTATAAAGTTTTCATAAATATCAAAATATGTTATTAGCAGGGCAAGTTTTTATATGCAAATACATAAAATATATGTTTGCATATCTCGGTCGTTTTTGGTCGATCGAGCATATTTCAGCATATTTCAGCATATTTCGACCAACTCGATGCAATTTTTGACAATTTTGATCCAGTTTTACCGTTTTCATGCTCCAAACTGAAAATGCAATTCACTGGCATCACATTTTACGTTTCTAACGCAAGAAGCTGATTTTATTTTCAAAACAATGAAATGATTATTTAGCTATGAACACAAATGTTTTGCATCAAGTCAGAACGAATGCGGCATGCGGTATGCCTTAATTCTGTTGAACGATTAACTATGCACAAAAATATGACATCGATATCACTCAAATCGCGTCTTGTTCGTTGCTCTCCAAAGCATTGGTTTAACGATGAGATTAAACGAGCTTTGGTTGAACGTAGAATTGCATACGATAATTGGAAAAATCCAGTATCCCAGATGCAAAAATTTCTCAGCAGAGACGGGATATTTATATGGCAAAAGCCAATAAAGTCAAGTCACCGATCAATGAGAGTAAGAAGGAATCGACAGTAGAGGACTTCAATAATGCTACATTTATTCAAACTATGCGCCAACGTATAGATATATCAAAAGCATATTGCTAGCTATAAGATATTTGGCGACGCAGCGACGCGAGTGTGAGGTATGCGCTGTATGTGTGTAACACTGTAACAGTGATGCGGAGTCGCTGCGTTCACACGCGAGTGTGAAGTGTATGCTGATTGTGTGGAACAACACTGAGACGGTGTCGTCCGCAGCGACCCTCATCACGCATACTTCACACTCGCGTCGCTGCGTCGCCGAATATCTTATAGCTAGCAATATGCTTTTGATATATCTATACGTTGGCGCATAGTTTGTTTGAATTTAAATTTTCTTTGCAATTTTAATGTTTAATTAATCAGAATCTAATTAAGAACTTTAGGAGGAGCATGTAGTATTTGGTAACTCTAAATTGTATAACACAATAGATTGTACGTCAGAGTAAAATAAAACACATGACTTTCTAGCAGTACACTTCAAACCGTACACATCTTTCATCTCCACACAATTCCACTGTACGAGTACATTACAATAGGTTATATATATATATAATATTAATGATGTTTCAATTGAGGGTGTAAAACTTGAATTCTGAAAATCAATTAAGAATCTTGGCGTCATATTTGATGAAAACCTCGACTTTCAAGAACACGACTGGATGAAGTCGCAAAAAGTGTACGATGTTTTGAATCGCATTCGTCACACTAAAAATTTCATTCCCAATTACGCTAAACGTGACATTGCTACTGCTGTCATTGATCCTATCATCGATTACGGCAATGCACAGCCTGGCATCATCTTCTATCTTTACATATAAATATATGTAAATAAACTATCGTTAAATATGGAGTTAGCTTTGTAGAAAAACACGAGAATTATTTTTCTATTTTAACTTAGATTTATTGACAACCTTTTGATTCAAATGAAAGTCTATGACTACTTTAAATTCTATGCATTTTCTTGATGGAGTTTTCTCATAGTTTTCTTAGATCACAAATTCATAATTTTTCATCCTGCCCCCTAATGTTAAGATAACATTATTTCAATTCTTCGGCGAGTTGTTTAATTTTTTGTTTTAAATTTTCCCACTCTTCCATGATTTCTAATTCGTTCAAAACAATAACATTTGGAGTTCGTGCAATTTTTTCAAATATTTTATTGTGATCTTATTTTCTTCTTCGCGACCTCTCTTGGAGATTCTACGCAATGCAATTTCTGGAGATGTCCTCAAATAAATAATCAAATCAACATTAATGTTCGAATTTTTGATAATATGGTCAAACCATTCATTGAGTATATCAATAGTAGTTGAATGAATATTCTTATTTTCTATCTTGATCAATTCAACCAAGGGGACCGTGCTATTTGAGATATTTTAATCATATCTATTCTCCAGCGCCATCTATTGGGCAGTAGTATTGATGTGATATTTCAATCGTTTCGATAGCTTATTTGTTTTTATTATTTGTATTAATAAACATTTTGTTCGTATTACAATGGATCTAAATTGAGTTCACCGATGTAAAATAAGATGGCGCAGTCAATTGGCATACTCTCGAAAAGCTCTCCAATCCCATACAAGCACGGTCCGCTTGGATTCAACAAAACCATTATTCATGGAAAAAATTGACCTCTTCGTCATTTTGATTTTCTTATCTGTTTCTTTCTCATGATTTTGAATTGTCGTTAGTAATGCGTACATTTGGAATGGAAAGAACCATTGGGTAGGATTCCTATACATTAGTTCCAACTAATTTGATCTTCTTAAATTACGCCATTTTTCGACAGGTTCCAACACAATTTCAATTTGTTCGAATTTTTCATGAAATTGAGTAACGTTGTCTTACCGGAACCAATGTTAACTTCTATGATTACGTTGAATGTGGTTCTCAAAAGTTTCCTGAGTGTGTTGTTCGGAGCTCCGCCTCGTAAACCTAGTTTTTGATAGCGAAAGTTTTTCGGTATGGTGTTCGATTGTTTGTCATCTGTTGGTTTCGAAATTGATTGTTGTTCATCGTTCAATTCATTGTTGATTGGGAGTCGACATAACGTTGAAATAGATCTTTTATATGTTCCCTTTTGTGTACGAACGGTTACAACTCGTACTAAACCGTCAACCCCTGGATGTAGCTCAATTACTCGTCCCAAATTCCATGTGATAGTTGGTGAATGATCCTTGATAATGACTAGATCATTTATTCGAAGATTTGGTTCTAATTTGTACCATTTCGATCGATTTTGCAAGTGTGATAGCCAATCAGAAGACCACCTATTCCAGAATTGCTGTGTCAAACGTTGAATTTCGATGTATCGATCATATAATGACAACTTCTCTTCGGGATTTTCCGGTAAACTTAATAACGAAGATCCGATGAGGAAATGTGCTGGTGTTAAAACATCCAAGTCATTTGGATTCGTAGTCATTGGACATAGGGTAAGATGGGGCTATTCCCCGCGTGGGGCTATTCCCCGCACCACTGTTTTCTCAGAAACGGTAACACTACATCTCGAATGTGCATTCTTATTGTATGTGTCATACTATGAGTCATGTTTGGTTGGTGAAAGTTTTTTTTTTCATTCAGTGACAGATCGTCGAGCAAGCCAAACGTGTTTTTTGTACTCCTCGCTGCAATTTTTTCGGTCCACAGAATTTGAACTTTTTCTATTTAATGTTTTATATTTTCATTTAAAGGTGAGTGTTTTTTAAACTAGAAGGCGAGTACTTTCGAGTGAATATAGAGCGTTTTTAGTTTCGTTTTGTGAAATTAGTTTGGCATCATCGAATAGCCAGAAGCATACCATGGAAGTGCGGGGAATAGCCCCACCATCGGGGAATAGCCCCACGATTTTAGATTTTGGGACAGTGGCTGTAGCTCGTTACGGGTAAATCACACACTATAAGTAATATGTAACAAAAGTTGCGCGTTGGGTCCAGCTTTCCAACGAAACTCAATCCGAGTCGCGAGATATTCGGATTTATGCTGACATGCGGGGAATAGCCCCATCTTACCCTACATAACTGACGAGAATTTAAAACTGCTTCGTTTCGAACGAGCAAGGTTGATAGTTCTTCATACGTCAAATGTGAGTTATTTAAAATTCTATACAAATGGTGTTTAACTGCATTGACATTGGCTTCCCAAATTCCACCGAAATTTGGACTGTACGGTGGATTGGAATCCCATTGAATGTTTTGATCAGCTAATTTGGGTAAAATGTGACATTCGATTCCCTCTTGGAAACCCATCGTGAAATTCTTTATTTCCTTTTCGGCTCCAATGAAATTAGATCCTTGATCACTGTAAATGTCATGGCAAATTCCTCTTCGCCCGATGAATCTTTGTAATGGCCACAAAAAATGTTTTGTCGTCATACCAGTTACTGCTTCCAGATGTATGGCTTTGGTTGCCAAACATACGAACACTGTAATATAACATTTATACGTAGTGTTGCCCCTAAAACGAGATGCCTTTACTTCGAATGCACCAGTATAATCGACTTCGGTAGCCAAGAATGGGTGTTGTGGTGGATGCGTACCATGTGTTGTGGTGATATGGTAAATTACCCATCAATTGTTGAATTATTTTCGGTTTATTTTGACACACTTGATGCACTTATTCAAATTATGTGTTACAGTCCGCAAGCCATCGATGATCCAAAATTGTTGTCGGAGATATGCCAATACGACTGTAGCACCTCTATGTAGCGTTCGAATGTGTGCATCTTCAATGAAAAGTTTTGTGAAGTATTGCGAATTGGGCAATATCATGAAATGTTTTTGTTGATATGGTATATCAGCTCTTTGAAGCGTGCCCCGCACACGAAGAATACCATCTTGAATAAATGGTACCAATCCTTTTATTTTACTTTTGTTCGGAAACGGTTCTCGAGATTCAATTAAAGCGATTTCGGTTCCAAAAGCTTCCATCTGAATCAAATGAATGATGTTGAATAAACTTCGATTGAGCTCTCTCACTAACAAAGGACCCGTTGTTCTAGGTGATTGATTTCGTCTGGCAATGTGATTATATTTGAATCGAAGAATCCATGCGTTCATTCTAACGCATTCCATGAGTTGCTTCATCGACGAATATCTAAAAATGATAGATTCTGAATGGATAGTAAAATAAAAGTTATTTTTCAATGGTTTTAGTTCAGTATGTTCATCATGAATTTCGACCGTTGATAGATCGAAAGTTGGCCATCTGGATTTCGGTTCAGATAACCAATTTGAACCTTTCCACCATAATTTGTGTTTGATCAATTGATTTGGTGGAAGGCCTCTCGATGCACAATCAGCTGGATTGTCATTTGTGCTGACATGATTCCACTGTTTCGAACTCGAACTCTCCAAAATTTTCGTAATTCTACGTGTATTTGCAACATATGTCTTCCATCGATTAATATCCGCGATCCAAAAGAGTACTATTGTAGCATCACTGCAATAGTAGATTTGATCATTTTGAATTCTCAATTGTTTGATAACCCAATTTGTAAGTCATACCGCCAACTCTGCCCCATTCGATTTAATTCTTGGGATTGTTAATGGTTTTGTTCGTGTGACTCTGCTTTTGGCAATCAATAAATGTGTACGGATACTTTCATCTTGGTACTGTAAACGAATGTATACTGATGCTGCATAGGCAATTGTTGATACATCACAAAAGGTGTGTATTTCAATCGATTTGATGTTATTGCTATCATATTCAACCCATCGAGGGATTGATATTTGGTCGATTGATGGTAATGAATCAGCGAATTGATTCCAACGAATACTGCGATCTTTTGGAAGAACACTATCCCACTCCAAAACTTCTTCGGTTTTCCATATTGGATTTATATATCCCAAAGGATCATATAAGCGGGCGATTGTTGATAGAACTGTCCTCTTAGTTAAGGATTTCGGTAATTCGAATTTCAATTTGAATTTGAAACAATCATGATTGTTGCCAATACATTCCCAATACATTCCCAAAATTTTCGCCGCCAGAGCCATCTATATCTTCTGTTCCGATCTACGTATTTACATTATTGTTCTACGTTAAAAATATAATATAAGGATTACATTGAAATGATAATAAAATGCTATTTAAATATTGCAAATGGTAGAGATTTATATTTTTATTCCATGTTTATAATTTGATGTTGGGATCATATTGTAATGTTAAAACAAATTTTTTTAGATATTGCAAAATGTAAATCTGTATTCCAATTTGCTGATTTGTCACAAATTTGCGTTTGTCATAATTTTTCATCATTAGATTATGTTTATATATATGACAGATATGAGAAATGACAGCTGACAGCTGTAAATCTATAAAATTCCGTTTACGAATAATTTGCAATTTATATTTGTTAAGTGTTTCTCGCCAATTTCATATGATTTTCTCGGTCAACGACCAATGTCGAAAATGACACATCGAAAGTGTCCACTTGATTGCAACTCTCGACATAAGAAACAATCAGATTCAAATTTCGTTTTACATTTAAAACGACAGCATCAAATTGCTTCGCCAGAGGAAATAAAAGCAATTAAAGAATCTGGAAAAAAGGACCTTCGGCCGAGTCGTTGAAAAAAACGGTAAAAGATGTTAAGACATGTGATATATTCGTGTTTGAATACGCTGAGTCAGCCTTAAAATGCTCTGAGCCAGCAATAAAATGTACTAAGCAAGCCTTGAAATGCACTTAGCCAGCAGTAAAATACACTGAGCCAGTAGTAAATGCACTGAGCCAGCAGTCAAAATGCAGCACAGATAAAAGTAAGTTGGAATCGTTGGAATTGAAATAATTGTTGTTATTCAATTTGATACAAATCAATTCAGTTGAAATTTCATTGATAAGAATAGGCTAACACTTTATATTAATCGCCAGCCTGAAATATCCCGGAGTGCGAACAATGCATTGCGCGCTCGTCCCATCACGAACCATTTTTCGATAATGCAGTTTGGATTGCAAGAATGTTTTTATACACAGTTGATAAACGCTCTTTGTACACATTTTTGGTTATTATTTCGTCAATGTATTCCATCATAAAATCGTTTTTACTGATTTGCTTAGCTGTTTTGACACCAATTCCTTTTTCCGATGCTAAGAAACAATCAATTGGTGCCTCAACTTGTCTTTGAATGATCGTGTTTCTGGTTGGTTTTGGCTTCATCTGCAGGAAAGTGGCTCGTTTGTTCTGAAAATATAATTTATATCGAGTTTTCAAATAGAAATTCGTCTAAAACTTAATAGTTAAATCGTTTGACATTTCGCGATAACAACAAACTTTGACATGTAAACGTCATGTTTGACATGAGCTCAGATTGTCACAAAATCCACACTATTCCTCCTACATTTAATGTTTCGAATTAGTTGTCATAATTCCAAAAGAATTCAACATTAAATTGAGCCATTGACTGAAGTTCATTTATCTGGATACTGGCGTGATGACAGTTGATCTCATTCGAATTTGAAGTTTGACCGTGTATCAGCCAACCAAAGTGGCTATTTCGAGCAATTGGTTCGGTTGGCAATCCAATCTTTATTTCCGGGATGTAAATCGCAGCCAAACTCTCGCATCCAATCAGTAAATCAATTTTATTTCATTGATAGTACTTTGGATCAGCCAAAATCAATCCTTGAATATGTGACCAGTTTTATGGTATGATTAGTGTGACCAACTGGCCCGGAATAGCTGGGCTATAGCCCGGATTTTGATGCCAAAAACGGAGTCCGGGAAAACTATGTCGAATGGCCCGGTTTTTCGGGATTTTGATAAAATCCCATTTTGAATTTTTTTATTTGGTAATCTTTTAAAAATTCACATATATTTTAGTTGCTGAAATGGAAAAAAATGTACAGTTCGATATTTAATCAACGTTGAGCGCAACAATATAAAAAAATGAATTTTACATGACAAAATACTTCTGAGAAATATCGGACCGTATGTTTTTTTGCTTGTAATATTCGTTTGCTAAAACGCGGATCCAAAAACAAAAACATTTCATGTACAAACATGAATCAGCTGTGGATTCGACAGTGTCGAAGGCGTGCGGCATGCTCGCATGCTGCCAACGAAGTAACAATTGCTGATAAGCATTTTTGTTGATTTTTGCCAATGTAATTATCTAAACAAACTTCTTGGCTGCATTCGCTCTATGCTCTGATGAACAATAAAAATCAATCCGATCGAATGATTCATTTTCAAACCGCTATTCACTCAGAACCAAAGACAAATCTGTTGAGTTGCAATATGAATTCTATATAAACATTTATTTTAAGTGATTCGTTTGGATTTTTTTATGTTCATAAGAATTTATCGCTAGTAAAACCAAAAATATTGTTCGACTTTCAATCGGTTTTTCGCTCTTCATGTAGAGTGCAAACTGAAATTGAATTAGTTTGAAGTCGCATATTGATTAGTCAACATCTCTCAAACATTGAATTGACTTGTCATTTTATACGTTCATTTTCATTTCATCATATTTTTTCATTAACATGGAATCAAAGGAAGAGCAAACTAATAAGAGAAAACGTCATTGCACACTCAATGAAGCATTGCAAGACGAATTTCCATGTATTGAATTAAAAAGTGAAAAATCGGAGAGTGATGTGAAATGTGAAACTTGTGGTTCGGAATTTTCAATTCAACACAGTGGAAGAGGATCCATTGAGGATCATATCAAGAGCAGAAAACACAAAAATGCTGTCACTGCCATCGCATCGAGCTAGAAAGTGACCGATTTTTTTTAAGGCTACAGCAGCACCGAGCGATGTTGATGTAGAAACTGCTGCCCGTGAAGGTGTTTGGGCATATCATTTGATCAAGGAAAATGAAAACTTCCGCTCAGCTGATTGCTCATCGAAACTATTTCGGACTTGCTTCGGTATGCCGAAGTATCAGTCAGCTCGCACCAAATGCGAAGCAATTGTTAAAAATGTCTTCGGGCCTTTCATTGAAAAACAATTGATTGAAGAATTGAACAACGCTACGTTTATCTGTGTGATTACTGACGCATCAAACCACGGAAACATTAAAATGTTTCCAGTTCTAGTCAGATATTTCGATCCATTGGAGGGTATGAAAACAAAAATACTGAATCTTACTGCTGAAAATGGTGAAACGTCCGATGTTTTTGTTCAACTTTTGAAAAACACTCTCGAAAAGTATAGCATTTCAGCCAAATTGATTTGTTTTTGCGGCGATAATACAAACACTAATTTCGGCGGTAAAAATTGTGGTGGCCAAAACAACGTTTACTTCAAACTGAAGAAAGATTTAAATCCGAATTTGCTTGGAATTGGATGCGCGGCACATATTATTCACAATACTTTGCAATGTGGCTGTAATGGTTTGCCCTTCGACGTGGAATTGATTATGGTTAAAATTTATTCACATTTCTACCGGCTCACCGTGCGTGTCACACATCTGAAAGAGTTTTGTGAAACAGCAAACGTTGAATATCAGAAAATTCTTGGTTATGGAAAAACTCGCTATTTGGAAATGCTAACATGTGTAAAATCAATCTTACGAGTTTACGATGGATTGAAGGCATACTTTTTGGAAACTACAAACAGCCCAAAAATCCTGAAGGATTTCTTCAAGGACCCATGTTCGAGACTCTGGTTGCTATTCATTCGTGATCAGGTAAGAAATGTGTAGTAAAAATTGCTTTAAATCATTTTAATGTTTGCTATTGAATATTTTAATCTAAAGTGAAAATTATAGTGAACATTTTAATTTCAATTGCAATTGTTTTTTTTTCGTTTTATAGGCTTCAATTTTCAATCAGGCGGTCTTGAAAATTGAAGGCGAAAAAGTAGCAGCGATTGAAATGACACAGGCATTGGATGACTTAGTGCAGTCGTTGAAAACAAGAGTGGATTCAAAGTTTCTGTCGTCAGCTGTGTTGAACGAAATGAACGAAGTTAACAAAGCGAACGCTAACCTCGGTATCGATAAACAAACAATATTGCAAACAACTTTTCCATTTTATCAGACTTGCATCGATTATCTTAATCAGTGGAAATCACAATTTGAAGATGTATCCATTTTTGGATGGGCCACACTCGCTACCGAACCTAATTGGAATGAAGTAGAAGTTGCTATAAAATTCATGCAGGAGAATAAATGGATGACCACAGAAGAAAACGATGTTGAATTGTTTGACGAGTTCGGTCTGGACGAGTTCGGTCTGGCGATTTGTCACACCTGAAAAAATCAAAAAGTGGAATGAAAATCACACGAAACCACATCAGCGTTGGGTAGAATGTTTCCAACACTTTGAAAACAAACACATTCCGTACAAACGATTTGCACGAGTCATCGAATTTATTTTTTGTGTACAAGCTACATCAGCAAGCGTCGAACGCGTTTTCTCGTTAATTACAAAAATATGGACAGCTGAAAAATCTCATCTCGGCATCGAAACATAAAAAAATATTTTATTCGTAAAGTTCAATTTAAAACATGACTGTGTTGATTTTTATAGGTTTAAAAAAAAACACCATCATTGTTAAAGCAAATTGCATCGCAAGATAAATATGATTTTAAGAAATAAGCCCGGATTTCAGCTCTGTTTTTTTCAGGTTTGGCCCGGATTCGGCCGAGTTCGAGTTGGTCACACTAGGTATGATTGATTTACTCGGTAAATCAGCAGTGACTTTAGATAGAACTAGAGCTCTGTCAATGAGAACACTGAATTCATCATCGATACAGGAGCTCACAATGAAGTCAACGAGTTGATTACTTGAACTTTTAGATATTCCCACTCCGATGACATTTGTGTGCATTTTATTGCGTTTTAGTCCAAGTGTTTGAGCGAGATGTTGTGAAATGGCCGAACCTTCAGAAGCATTGTCCATAAGTGCTCGTGCTAAAATCGATTGTTTCGACGTTGGGTTTGTAACTTTGACCAGAGCAGTTGATAACAAAACCATTTTCGAACGTTTCAAAACTGTGTTCGCAATGATTTGGTCCGATGATTGCATGTTCGTTTGTGGATTTTTAGTCTTCGTATTCGATTTGGAAATAACGATTGATTGTTGTTGGGCTGAAGTAGTCGGAATTGCTTGAGTGGTTGTAGAATTGACAAGAAGGTGTAATAAATTATGATGACGTTGTCCACAAGTCCTGCAATTTTGTGTACTCGTGCAGTGTACGAGTGTATGCGATTTACTCAAGCAATTATAGCAAGCCTTTTCCTTATCAACAATCGGTTTCCTTCCAAAAATATCTCTGTTGAGAAAGCTTGAATAAATACGTAAAACATGCGGAGGTCCATTGCAATGAACACATTTTTCAGGAGGAGTTTGATTGTTGGCTTTTGTGAGCGAATGAATCTTCTTTTCCTGGTTGGAGAATTTGTTCGAACGTTTCGCAAATTTATTTGTATTGTTCCGCTGACCAGTAGAGTCCCAAATGTGTCACTCGCCGATTTTCAAATGAGTATGCGCGTTCGAAAGCCCATCCAAAAAAAACCCTAGAGGCAAAGTTGCAGGTGCTATAATTGATTAGGGGGGGAGTTATGGGGCTGAGTAGGTTGAGGGGGTCGAAATCGTGTTTTTTCACCCTTTCAGCCATATTTCACAAAGAAAACGCCATCTAGTGCCAACATTTTGTATGAAAGATATGTTTATAATACTCCAATAAGTTATTCGGTATCTTTGGTGAGGCGACTTGGTGGCGCGGGGGAGGAGCAAAAATTGAAAATATAGGTAAAAATCATTAAAATACCTCCAAAATAGGTCCAAAATCCATTTTTATCCCCAAACCAAGTACATTTTTGGAATTCTCATCAAAAATTAGGTCTAGCCTCCATACAACAAAAATTGATTTGAGCACCCCCAAAATCCCAAAATTGACTGAGAATTTGGAAAAATCGCTCCCTTTCGAATTACGAGGCGTTTTTGACCCCCTAGACATCAAATGGGCAAATAAGTTATATTCTACAGAAGTTGCACATAATGATGTTAAATTTATTGCTTGGATATTTGAAAAATCGATGAAAATCGTGAAAATGGATAAAAACCAATAAAATACATCCCAAAATAGGGCCCAGACTCATATTGACCCCAATTCAAATACATTTTCGGAATTTTCAATAAAAAATAGGCCCAGTCTCCATACAAGATATTTTGATATGACCCACCCCTTGACCCGAAAATGGCTTGGATAATGGAAAAAATCTGTGAACATTTGAAAAAAGACCCAAATGGGAGGAAAAACATACGATATCTCGTTTTATTGCGTAAAAACAATATTTTTATTTTACAATATCGAAAATTTATGGAGACAATGCAATTGAACTTAGGATTAGAAATATTAAAAATAGGAAAATATGTTGTCAATAGTACAATTCAAAGGTTTCAAGGGATTTCGTCTTCCTAATCACTCGGCTGTCACTGTGAAGGAAAAGAATAATTAGTTGAAAATCATGGCAAACAACCTCCAGTCTGTCTCAAGCTATCAAGCAAAAAAAATGATCAATTAAAGCAAATCAAATAGCAAAAACGAAAGCAATAGCAAGATAACGCAATTTCTTTTCCAATTAGTTTTAAGTTATGTCTAGTTCTTCATTTTTATTTGTCATTTTTTCTATGATGTTAACGTAATTTAACTGCAAAAATATTGACTGCATTTCCCATTGTTCTCCTGAGCTAGGCCGGTTTTGCCATGGTTTTCCGGACCAAATTTTGGTATTAAAGCTTCTCTTTTATTTTTCTATTTTAACTTAGATTTATTGACAACGTTTTGATTCAAGTGAAAGTCTATGACTACTTTAAATTCTATGCATTTTCTTGATGGAGTTTTCTCATAGTTTTCTTAGATCACAAATTCATAATTGTTCACTATCAAGAATAGAACACTAGCGCCAATGTGCAATGTAGTGTTTTTTTAAATTTCTGCCACACGTATCGAACTTGTCCTGTATTGCTAGTTGAGAGAAGCGCTACAAACGTGAAAGGCGCTCGCATAACGTCTAAACGTCAAACCATCATGATTCCTACCTTTGCGGCAATGTGGTCACATATGGCTGGGGTGCATGAGGCACTGCCAATCAGAATAGTCGAACTCTCGTCGCTGATAACGACAAGATAAGATACATTTACGGGTTGAAACGCATTGAGTACATTACTGAATATCGTGCACGTCTAAATGGCCTAACACATGAGAGTAGAGCCAAGCTTCACTCATGATGTATTGATCCATAAGCAACTGTCGAATAATTCTCCTCAATACTTGAATCACATGTTTATACGTAATGGCAAGTCTTCGCGTTATCCGGACGATCTTCGTGTTCAATTTCAGCCATGTACTTCCTTCGGCGATAGAGCATTCAGTTTTTCCGCGATCAAATTCTGGAATAATATACCACGTGAAATTCGTAATACGGAAACTTCAACTTAAAACACTTTCTTCGTTCAAATAAGTAAAATTCAAAATAAAAAGTATCATTGAAAGAAAGCGTTCAAAGAAAGTCATTCAGAACTAAAATTGCCACCACAGCCCTTTACGACTCGCTGGACAACTTGTTTGAAAGCAGCACTATACTACGTTGAATACTTTGAGAAAGTGAAATCGGTTGTTGATGAATTCGGCAAGGAAGACGCTGAATCGATTCGACTGTCAAGAGAATATTTCTCAAAAGTACGAGTGAAAACAGATCTTGCATTCATTCAAACACATTTTTCATCGATTATTTCTGGCACGATCATTCTAGAAACAAAAGGATTATCCATCCAAGCCAGTACATTGTTAAAATTGAAGAGAGTAAGTGAAATTACCAAAAAAGAGTGTACGAAAATCTCTTAAATTAAAATGTTTTTCAATTAAAGTGCTCTAAAATTATATATCAGATTTTTTCTGAGCATGAAGTCCTGATGCTGTTGCTTTTATGATGGTTTTGTTGATGATTATTTCCCTTCTTATCTAGATTTTGGTGTTGATGCAGTTGTTGGCGATGTTACTGGTGATGCTGTTGGTGTAGTTGTTGTTGATGTAGTTGTTGGTGTTGTAGTTGTTGTTGTTGTAGTTGTTGTTGATGTAGTTGTTGGTGTTGTAGTTGTTGTTGTTGTAGTTGTTGGTGTTGTAGTTGTTGGTGTAGTTGTTGGCGATGTTGCTGGTGATGCTGTTGATGTAGTTGTTGGCGATGTTGTTGATGATGCTGTTGGTGATGCTGTTGGTGTAGTTGTTGTTGTTGTAGTTGTTGGTGTTGTAGTTGTTGGTGTAGTTGTTGTTGTTGTATTTGTTGGTGTTGTAGTTGCTGGTGTAGTTGTTGTTGTTGTAGTTTTTGGTGTTGGTGTTGGTGCTGGTTCTGGTGCTGGCGCTGGTGGCTTTATTAAAACTAAACAAAGTGCACTTGGATATCGTCCAAAAATTCTCTTAAAGGCTTCGCATTTCCACCTGAAGATGTTATCGAGAAAGGCGTCGGATGACTGGAATTATTTTTGAAAAAATTAATATCCAAAGTAATGATTGAGCTCATTTATAAACCTGATATGAAACAAACGCCAACAGAAAAAAAATCCATAGAACTCTATCCATTACAAAAAATTTCACTCCAAGTAATGTGAAAATATAGCTAAATTCAAGTAAGAAAAGATCTGCTCTCGAGTGGAACGAAATGGAACGGAATGAATAGCCCTGAATCGTGTTTCTATTTATATTCATTGGGCGAGGTAAAATGCTGAATACAATATTGATGTATGTGACAATAATCTCTTAAACAGAAAATATATTAGAGCGATAAGCTTAAATATTGGATCCATTGACTAGAATGAAATGAGTACAGCAAAGAAAAACTTGCAAAACAATGAATAATCAATCACTAGTCGAATGTCAATACTTTGGAAAAGATAATCTGATATGATCGAAAAGATGTTGCGTCCTTGAACAAATGCGAAAATTGAAGAGTGAACCTAGAGCTATGTAAAACTATCATAACTTTATATGTATGACTTAAAAATACATGATTTCAATTGCAATGTCAAAGATTTTCTGAGATTTTTTCTAAGATTTTTTGTAACAAATAAAGGGAGCATTGTTCTATTTTCATAGTGCATTCTTGTTGCGAGTTGGTTACTGATATGGATACTGAATTCCTTGAAATTATCATAAATTTCGTTAATAGAATTCGTGCGTGATAATTTGAGCCAAATTATGCTTTGAGTGAAATATATCAAATGGATTCAATTAGAATTCCAAATATTTGTAAATTATTAAAAGAAAAAAATAAAAAAAATCCTAAATCACCAATTTAACCGAATGAATTCAAGAGGTAAAACTTTGTGTGTTATGCCAGAGATCACAATCAGTTCTCAATGTCGCTTTGCGTATTTCAGCGCTATCAGCTGTGCTGTTGTTTTCTCAATACCATTTCAGAAACGTTAGAAAGTTTTTACATTATTCAACGAATATTCCCTGAAAATTGCCTATAAAAGAAGAACCTTTGGGATGAATCCTTGACACAAATAATTTCATTGAATATATCTAAAGAAAATAATCATTAAAAATGTCCAAACATTTGAATTGAGACTGAATTTTACCAGATATGCAAATAATATTGTAAAAATGAAGAGGATCCACTAAGCGGACGATGCAAAATTGAATTTTGGCACTTAGCTTGACAGCGACGCCCTCTGTACCATTCGTCTATGATGGATGGAAAACACTTTTTCCCCTTCTTCAAACATTGACAGCAAAGATGCAGAGCCTGTTAAACTTGCTGTTTGAAGAAGGGAAAGGCGGGGAAGGTGTGAAATGTTGAAGCGTTTAGTACAATCGTTTAGGTAGAGATGGCGCGGTCCAACGACATTCACTACCCCTTTACATAGGAGAAGATACAAAGCATCGTCTGCTTGGGATCCACAATATCAAGAACACTGGCACACTGGCTAAACGAACAACTAAACGGAGCTCAATTTATTTGATCAAAAATTTATTTTTTATTTTTATTTATTGCAAAACCTAAATTCATACCCATGTGTGCTCTCAGCAAGCTGAGAACATGCTGGTCTTAGACCCAATACGATATGAATTCCGCCCATGGTGCGACTTAAGCAAGAAGACTATTACATTTCATCAAGGGGGGATGGTATTTATGAATAGACTTTAAATACCGATATTGATTCCGGAAAACCATGGCAAAACCGGCCTGATTCAGGAGAATGATTCTGTTTTGTAGCGTTTCAACATGTGAGAAAATTCAAAGCATTTTTGAAGAAGATCAATCAAACAGTACGCCATGCTCATTCAAATCAGGACACTTCCTGCGACTCCAAAACAATTCAAATTTCAGAGACAAACAATCATTCATTAATATGCACTTCTATCATTTCCTCATCTAATAAATGGTCTTACGTACGTAAAACTAACTTGAATCTTCTCGGAATGACTTGAAATGTTGTATGACTTATTTTTATAATGAAAAAATAATATTCTGAAAGTTTCATTATGATACAATGCGAACTAGACATAGTCCTCATACAAATGTTTCTTAATTATATTGAAAAACAGCCCATTTTTTTATTCCACTCCACTAGAGCAACCCGAAGAAATTATCCGATTAGGCTGAAAATTGATAGGTTTCCATTCCTAATGAAGACAAATGTGTGTGTAAATTTTTGATCAATTTTAATATCAATTTTTTGAGTTATCGTGTTAACAAATTTTTGCGTACAACGTACAACGGACAACGTACAACGGACAACGTACAACGTACCACACACGGACAAAAAATTTCTCCGGGAATGGTTGCAATCGTTTTTTCTAGGTTAAAAACGCATAGAAAACTTATTCCGAGCGTTTTGAATTTTTTGGACCGATCGCAATACCTTTACCACACACAGTGGTGTGTGCGGAAAAGTAAAAATATGTAGAATAATTTCACATCTCTCCAACATTTTGAGAATAAATTTGAACAATTGATACATTTATTGTAATTCAAACAAATCTTCAGAAAATATAGCAGCAATATTGTGACTCAGATGAAGTAAGTGATATTGTTGAAACCATAAATAGTGCGAACATCTCATTTACAAGATATTTTATAAAACATTCTGACGAATCCATTAATTTATCGTTAAAATTGTTATTATTTATGACAAATAATATTATTTAATATACTGCTATTGTTTTAAAATGAAAAAAATCGAATATAATTAACATTTTGTATAAGAAACACATATTAAAACATCGATTTAAGCTGGCAATATTGTCGAGAAGTAAAGATTGAAAATGTTTGCAGATATCAATTTTGTATGTGCTCAAGATTAATAATATGATAATTTCTGATTCATAAAGTCCATCCATTTGTGCCCATTTTTTCTTATTTAACATGCACACCTCGGGTATATTTTTGTTATTTCAGTCGCACATTCTGTGCTTGCTCAATATGCTTGATTTGTGTCAAATTATTGGAAAAACTTCATGTCAATTTTATGCCTATATTTTGTCCACATTGTGCCTATTCTACAGGCCCAATTTGTGTACAATATTTTAGGCATCTTATCACATATTTCATTTAATTTTCGTGAGAAATTTCACGTATGTGCCTGCGTATGGCTGATTGGGCATTCTTCAATAGGCCTTCATAAGAGCTAAACGTTTCAACTATTTCATCATTTTTGATTTGTGTTCGCGAACTTTGCATCAACACTTTTCAATTTATTTAATTGATTTAATCAGAGAATACATTTCTCTGCGCTGCTCAGACACAGCTGACAATAGCAACTCTCGGCATTCACTATTTCAACGCATGCACTCAGTTGACATAAACGCGCGCTGCTGTATACTGCTTCAAAATAAAACACATTCTACAGTAGAATACACGCGCGGACTGCTATGTGTTTTATTTTGGAGCAGTATACAGCAGCGCGCGTTTATGTAAATTGAGTGCATGCGTTAAAATAGTGAATGCCGAGAGTTGCTATTCGTCAGCTGTGTCTGAGCAGCGCAGCGAAAAGTATTCTCTGGATTTAATCAAATAGATTTAAGTATTTTAAATAACGATTAAAGCGGAAAATATTTCGTAATAAGTACAAATAGTAAATTTGTTACCTTTTTTTTAAAGTGTTTTTTCACCATCGATATGGGAAAGGTAGCTAAGTCTGTTGCTTCTAAGAAAAATCCATTGGTTCAAATACGAAACGGATTTGTAGGACGCCAAATGGGTAAATATATTCCTATCCGATGGAGTTTTTTTGTTTCATCCGTATTCAATAATTGTAATCGAATATTTTATCTTTAGTCACACGTTTGCAAAGCCGCCTGTTGCGCCGCCATAATATTGTTCGTGAACTTTTTGTGCGCATCGCAAAAAACTAGCGCAAGCATGGTTGCATGCAACAAAGGTACCACCACGACAGGCAACATCCACTCAAATAGCAAATGCATCGGCTCAAGCTCCAGCGCTTACTGTTTTAGCTCAGCAGATTAGATAGCGTCGATGTCATTATATTCCGTAGATAGGAATGTACAAGAAGTTGGTTTTGAACATTTAGCGCGATTGGCAACCGATTCAGGTAATTTTTAATGAACAATTATATAGATATATTTTTTTAATTTTGTTTTTATTTTGCAGCATATATTGGTCGCAATAACATTGATAATTCTAATGCTGGGCCAAGTGGTACTTAGCTTTAAAATGCTAACGCTGAAAGAAGAGGTTCGCCTAGACAAATTGCCAATACTGCTATTAACCATTCGAATAATGTTGCGATATAATCTAGAATTTTATACAATTCAAAAAATGAGCCTTATAGGAGCTAGTTTTTTATATTCTTTTATAATGTCCAAGCTTTCGAGCAGCGATTGTATTGACGCTAGAAATATACCCATTGAAAAATCTTAAATTAACTTTCGGCCATGTTTCTGCCATGTTTAATGTAATAAGTTAAATTACGCTCAAACAGTAGCATACCTTTAGCGTAATTTAACTTATTCTGTCAAACATTCAGTTCGAATAACTTAAATGAAAGTAACTTAAAATTCCAACACGTAGATGGCGTAACAATCCGATACATTTAATCTGAGTGGTATCCTACTGTTTGAGCGTAATTTAACTTATAGAGCGTAATTTAACTTATTACATTAAACATGGCAGAAACATGGCCGAAAGTTAATTTAAGATTTTTCAATGGGTATTAGCACATATTTCACAGTAACTATAAATATGCGATATTTGCACTATATGGCCGTCGCATGTGTCGTATACGCACTACGTAACGACGTTTCTCCTTCGTGTATGAACAGACGAAAATTGTGAAACGAATTCTACTCAGTTATGTATTTGCGAAGTATCAAGTATTCGTTTGATTTTTTTACAGCTCCTACCGCTGATCACAAATTGGCTTCACGTAACCGTTCTCTGGCGTTCGATCCATTCCAGCGAACGAAAAATCTTCCTTTCGGTCGCCGCCATTCAATTGATGTATTCCCAACGATTAGAGAATGAGTCGAATGGACCAAAGACTGAAAAACTACATACACAAACATAGACTAGAAAACAACTCAATTATTTCTTTTCATTTCAGTTTAATATTTTCATTCATTATCTTGACGGTTGTTCGATTGCTTTTGAAATGCGAAGAGCAATTAAATATATAAGTTCAAGAAAAAAATCAAATAGATTTTAATATATGAACGATATGAACGTTCGATTCATTGATTAAGCAAAATTAGCGGAATCGCAGTAATTTTAGAAAGCCTGACATGACAACAAGAGTAGTTCAGTTTTTGACGCTAAAAGCCTAAAAGCGAAGATACTATGTGTCATGATATTATAACGACAATAAACAGCATAAACGGAATAAATGTTTTTTTTGGAAACGCATCGAACAAGTTCATTCGAATTACTTTTGTCACGCGAAAATCATAAGTTTTTGACGCTCAGAGCGGAATTATTGATATTTTAACCACAAAAATAGAATAAACAGCAAATTAGTTTTGGTTTTGTTGTTTTCTCTGTTTTCTTTTCTATTGTTTCGACATTTCATTTCGATGTCAACATATAGAACATTTTATCCTGAAGCAATAATAAATTAATAAAAACTATCTTTTCTTATCTAACGTTTGGATTGACACGTTTGTCATTGGTTTGTTTACATAAATGTTACAAATGTCAAAACAGACATGTTCGAAGTTGTTCTATTCTGAAACGAATGTTCGAAAAATATTGTGGAGATTATTGTATTGTTGTGTTCCGAAAAGCAAAAAGTGATAGAGTTGATTTTATTGGAAAATTTGTTTCAATACAAAGAATATTCACTTTTCTAAATTTGTTTTGCAACATCTGTTTTTGAATCATATTATTATATTTTTATAAGATACGATATTCAAGATTTAGCAAGGATCAAATGCACTTTCATAAGTTCTATTTTACAGTGATACGGCTGGGTGAGTTTAGATGGCGTTACGAACAACGAAGTTTTGCTGTATTTACATTGTTCTTGGCGGTGGTGTTGGTGCTGGCGCTGGTGTTGTTGCTGGTGATGTTGTTGGTGATGTTGTTGGTGTAGTTGTTGGTGTAGCTGTTGGTGATGTTGTTGGTGTTGTTGCTGGTGATGTTGTTGGTGATGTTGTTGGTGTTGTTGTTGGTGATGTTGTTGGTGATGTTGTTGGTGATGTTGTTGGTGATGTTGTTGGTGTTGTTGCTGGTGATGTTGTTGGTGATGTTGTTGGTGTTGTTGTTGGTGATGTTGTTGGTGATGTTGTTGGTGATGTTGTTGGTGATGTTGTTGGTGATGTTGTTGGTGTTGTTGTTGGTGTTGTTGTTTGTGATGTTGTTGGTGTAGTTGTTGGTGTAGTTGTTGGTGTAGTTTTTGTTGTTGTTGTTGTTGCTGGTGCTGGTGCTGGTTCTGGTGCTGGCGCTGGTGCTGGTATTGGTGCTGGAGCTGGTGCTGGCGCTGGTGTTGTTGCTGGTGATGTTGTTGTTGATGATGTTGTTGGTGTAATTGTTGGTGTTGTTGTTGTTGCTGGTGCTGGTTCTGGTGCCGGCGCTGGTGTTGGTGCTGGAGCTGGTGCTGGTGCTGGCGCTGGTGGCTTCATTAAAACAAAACAAAGTGCACTTGCATATCCTCCAAACATTCTCTTAAAGGCTTCGCATTTCCACATGAAGGTGTTATCGAGGAAGGCGTCGGATGACTGTAATTATTTTTGAAAAAATTAATATCCAAAGTAATGATTGAGCTCATTTATTAACTTGATATGAAACAAATGCCAACAGAAAAAAAATCCATAAAACTCTAGCCATTACAAAGAATTTCACTCCAAGAAATGTGAAAAATAACTAAATTCAAGTAAGAAAAGACCTGCTCTCGAATGGAACGAAATGGAACGGAATGAATAGCCCAGAATCGTGTTTCTATTTATATTCATTGGGCGAGGTAAAATGCTGAATACAATATTGATGTATGTGACAATAATCTCTTAAACAGAAAATATATTAGATCCATTGACTAGGTTGAAATGAGTACAGCAAAGAAAAACTTGCAAAACAATGAATAATCAATCACTAGTTGAATGTCAATACTTTGGAAAAGATAATCTGATATGATTGAAAAAATGTTGCGTCTATGAACGAATGCGAAAAATGAAGAGTGAACCTAGAGCTAAAACTATTATATTTTTAAATGTATGAGGCATGACTTAAAAATACATGATTTCAATTGCACTATGAAAGATTTTCTGTGATTTTTTCTACGATGTTTTTGTAACAAATAAAGGGAGCATTGTTCTATTTTCATAGTTCATTAGTTGCGAGTCGGTTACTAATATGGATACTGATTTCCAAAAATTTGAAAAATCATATGATTGCTATTTGCAATGTTTTCCCGAAGAAAACAAACAAAATGAAGTACGCTATGTAATAATTACATGAATTGGTTTTCATAAGTGCATATTTTCAGGAAATTTTTGGATATTTTATCACATTTACTTGTTTTTTGCTGCATATTTAGCTGCATATTTGTTTGATTTTCGAGCATACTAATGTGCATAAAACGGAGTTTTTAAGAGCATATAAAAACTTCTGGTTATCAGCAAAAACGTCAAATTTGTCTTAAATACTTTGAATTAATAATTAAAATAACAAAACACATCTTGCTCTCTGTATTCATTTTCAAAATTTAATTTTTTTCTCGACGAAAATCAACTAAAGAAATAAAATTGGAAACGAAACAGATTTTTTTATACTTTGCCTATCTAGTCGAAATCATATAACTGAAATGCAATTAATATACCAATGCTTGGCTAAACTCAATTTATCTGGTTCATTTTTCGTAATATGTGATTGATGTTCTTTGAAAACCCAGTAATGGGTTGACATTTTGGGTAAAAAACGCCGAGTTTTTATGGTGTTACGCCGTAGCCTCAGTGTTTTTTAGCTCAATAAAATTTCACATACTCTATTTAAGTGTTTTTAATCAAATATTGTAGCTGAAACCTCTAATAAGTAGAAGCATTATTCATTGCTGAAATTTAAATGTAAAAAAAAAAACAAAATAAATATTTTGATTAGTAGTGTCTATGCTGTAAATTGAGGACAGTATGTGAAAATACCAAAATAGAGTGTACGAAACACTCCCAAATTAAAACGTTTTTAAAGTGCTCCAAAGTTATATATCAGATTTTTTCTGTGCGTGAAGTCCTGATGCTGGTGGCGTTTATGCTAGTATTGTTCCTGCTTCTAGTCCTTTGGTTATGCCTGTTTTTTGTGCTGTTTCTGGAGGTGGTGATGTTGGTGCTGTTGCTTTTGCTTTTGCTGGTGTTGATGCTGGCTCTGGTGCTGGTTCTGGTTGTGCTGATGGCTTTATTAAAACTTCACATAATGCACTTTGATATCCTCCAAACATTCTCTTAAAGGCTTCGCATTTCCGATTGAAGTTGTTATCGGGAAATGCATCGGATGACTGGAATTATTTTTGAAAAAATAATATCCAAAGTAATGATTGAGCTCATTTATAAACCTGATATGAAACAAATGCCAACAGAAAAAAAATCCATAAAACTCTAGCCATTACAAAGAATTTCACTCCAAGAAATGTGAAAAATAACTAAATCCAAGTAAGAAAAGACCTGCTCTCGAATGGAACGAAATGGAACGGAATGCATAGCCAAGAATCGTGTTTCTATTTATATTCATTTGGCAAGGTAAAATGCCGAATACATTAGTGATATATGTGACAATAATCTGTTAAAAAGAAAATATATTAAAGCGATACGATTAAATATTGGATCCATTGAGGTTGAAATGAGTACAGTAAAGAAAAACTTGCAAAACAATGAATAATCAATCACTAGTCGAATGTCAATACTTTGGAAAAGATAATTTGATATGATTGAAAATATGTTGCGTCCATGAACAAATGCATCATTCTTATCATTCGAAAAATGAAGAGTGAACCCAGAGCTAAAACTATCATAACTTTAAATGTATGAGGTATGACTTAAAAATACATGATTTCAATTGCAATGTCAAAGATTTTTTGTGATTTTTTCTAGGATTTATTGTAACAAAGTTCTATTTTCATAGTGCATTCTTGTTGCGAGTTGGATACTGATTTCCTTGAAATTATCATTTGAGCGTCCATTTTTAAAATATCGTAAATAGAATTTTTTCGTGAAATTTTGAGCCAAATCTAAAAGAATTATGATCTGTTATGCGCATATGTTAGAATGATTAAATCAAATTAGCAATATTGTTTCTTAATTGATCAATTGAGCTGCATGAGATCTTATGCAATTTTTGCTAGTATTTTTGCCTTAATTAAGCTGCGTTTGCTTTGGGTAGTGTTTTTCAATACTAAAATATACATTTCAAAGTAAATTGCAAATAAAAAGCTAATTGTTCCCGTCTTACTATTGGTGAGTTAGAACCAAATTCCGATACAGTCGCAAACATGACACAGCTGATTCGTAGTACAATAGCAAATAGTTGTCGACTAGCTATTAGTAAATTTGAACCAAATATGGAACGGCTGATTCGTAGAATTAATTAATCCAAAATCTCTTGAAATTTTGACTTGAAATTTTGTGTGAATTATTCTCAAAGTTACAAGATAATAAATCATCGTATACGATAAGAAATAAACATAGCTCGTAAACCCGTAGTCTTTCGGGCTATGTGCTGGAAAGTTAGTTTTACGGAGTTCATTCGTCTAAGTCTCTTCAACCATTCATGTTTTATTTTATTGTATTGTTTCAAAACTGACCATATTATTGCAGATGATCATCATGATGAAATGCCCTTCGGAGTTTGCTCTAAGATTGTCGAAATTATTATATGTAATAGTTTTAAATGAATTTAATCCGTACTCGCCTCTTCATCTCATCATTTGTGTGTTCTATGTCATATAGAATGTGTATTTACAAAGCTGTATTTAATATTATTGGTTTTGATTATTATCAAGACAGTTTAGCCTATCGTATTTCCGTTACATATAACACCGTTTTCATCCAAAATCTTCAATTTATAGTTTTGCACGTAATAAAAAACTAGCATGATAAATTAATAACGGATCCTAATAACGTTATTTTGATTTTATCAACTTAACATAATAAAATCATTATGATCTTCGCATGGATTTTTCGGGCATTTCTGATGATCTGGTCCGGAAAAATTCAAATGTCGATCATATTTTTTGTTCGAGAACACATTAAACCAAAAATCGATCAACTCGGAAGTCCCTATTTCACAGGATTCAGACTAGGCTGGTTCTGTAGAATCGGTACTTTCGAGCTGGTGGATGTTTGGTTCATTGTGTTCTCATTTTATTCATCAGAAATGGCCGAAAAATCAATGCTAAGATTTACCATGCTATTTCCCATAAGCACAAACAATTATATGACATGAGAGCATTTTTACGATTTTATCATGAAAAGTAATAAAATTATACAATAATAACGTTATTTGGATCCAATCCTAATAACTTAATAATAATAATCCAAATATTGATCACAATAAATATCTTCGTAATAAAAAAATAATACTTTAGCGCAAAACGCAAAACTATACTTCAGTTGTAGAATTTATTTTATGCAAAGTTCAGGAATAAACAACCAAAAATGCTTTGCTCATCTGAATTTATTCTAGAAATCTACATTCAAAAATACTAGCATTTTGTTGATGCTGCATTCCATCCTCCATTGTACCAGAAATTAACCGTTTGTTGTTTGATTGAGGGTCTGATTGAGTAATGCGCAAACTAGCGGCTGAACGATGTACTGGGTGTTAAGATACCGGCATTTCTCTCTCAAAATAGTGAGGGTGATGAAAAATCCATCTGAAAACTACAACGAATCATTTTTGATTGTTCTGGATATAGCCCAAGTTTCTATTGAATACTTACTTGATATTCAAACAATGCTAAAATGAAAAATGCCCAAATAATTGTAGACATTATTGATAACGAAAAAATCCAACACGTGAAGCGAACGTTTAAAGTGCGTCACTTCATTTGCAATCACATTTCTAACTAAATTTGAATTTATATACTCGACGATTGCAGAAAATTCTTTATTCAAATGAAAGCTGCGAGATTGCTAAGATAAAATCTATTTGACTGATAAAGAATTAGAACTGTCCAAGGAGAACATTTACAAAACAAATACCGATTTAAATTCTATAATAGTTAAACTTTTGTACTTCATTCATTTATATACGATGCAAAATTTTAATTTTTTTCTAAATGAAATACACATCTTTTATCATTTTAAATAGACCAACTGAATTATTGCTATCAAATTGAAATATCTGCACACATGTTCATTTGACATTTAAGAAATACGTGTTTTAATAAATTAAAAAATGTGTTAAATAAACAAGCTATCGTGCCATTCAGTAATGAATATAAATATTTCGATGTATTTTGGTGAACAGGTCCATTGTGAATCTACGGATTTATATAATTTTGGTTTATTGAAAAACATGTAATATTCGCCCCATTTCACAAAACTCTGGCCGTTTCTCGCACAAAATCAAATTTCCGATATTTGTTATTCTTAGTAGTAAAATGTAAAATTACCAATGGTGATAATATTGTTACCAATAGAAATACAAATCGCAAATTTGATCTTGTTTGAGTTCAGAAGTTGGTGCTGGTGGCTTCATGAAAACATCACAAAGCGCATTTGGATATCATCTAAAAATTCTCTTAATAAGTTCGCATTTCCACTTGATGATGCTATCAAAAAAGACGTAGGTTGACTGAAAACATTTTGAAATAACGACAACAAAGAAATAATGAAGTTGGTTTATTAACTTGATATGAAAAAATTGCCAGTAGGAGAAAGAAGTTTGCTCAATCAATTGCCCAGAATCGTTCATTCATTTATATTCATTGGGCAATATAAAATACCGAATAGAATATTGAAATGAGTACCTGGTAATAATGTGAAGATAGAAAATCTTCCGGGCATGAGTCGACATGACCGTTGCTGTGGCAAAATCGCTTCATGAAAATGGAATTTTGCAAGAGTGCAACATAGCTTAAAACAAATTATTTTTCGTTGTTGTATTTCTGCTCGAACGATTCTGTATCATGACCTTTTTACCCGGGCACATTATATGCCTTGAAATTTCTGTTCAAATTTTGTGTGTGGCAATAAATTATTGAACAGAAAATATATTAGAGCGATACGGTTAAATATTGGATCCATTGACTAGAATTAAATGAGTACAGTAAAGAAAAACTTGCAAAACAATGAATAATCAATCACTAGTCGAATGTCAATACTTTGGAAAAGATATTTTGATATGATTGAAAAGATGTTGCGTCCATGAACAAATGCATCATTCTTATCATTCGAAAAATGAAGAGTGAACCCAGAGCTAAAACTATCATAACTTTATATGAATGACTTAAAAATACATGATTTCAATTGTAATTTCAAAGATATCCTTTGATTTTTTGTTCATCTGTTACAATAATGCTTCTTTTTGTTGGAATATTCGAAAATTATTTAAAAACATCAAAATATATCCCTGAGTTTAGCCGAATGAATTCAAAAGGTAAAACTTTGTGTGTTGCCAGAGATGACAATCAGTTGCCGTTGTCTCTTTGCGTACTACAGCGCCATCAACTGTGATGTTCAATTCGCACGTATACTCGTTCGAAGCAAAATGAAACGGAGAGATTATGAGAGAAAAAGACAAATCGTAGTCAACTAAAACCAATATGGCCGTCACTCGTTCAATGTTTCGTTGAATGATTGTAGCTGGACTGAATAATCATCGTCGCTCTTCGACACATACAAGGAGTCGTACATAGTACTAATCGCTTTCGAATTTGTCAAGAGAAAAAAAGTTTAGCAAACAAGAAAAAAGTAACTTGCGTAAAAAACAATTTTGTGGCTGCTGTTAAGTGAACAAGTGATTCTTGGATATTTTCCAGACCGTTTTCGTATTCATTTTTAGAATGTGAGTGCAAACACAACCAATTAGCTAGTAAATTACACATAATAACATCAAAACTCCAAATAATCCGAGCAAATAAAAACATTTGGGCTCCTCTGCAGTATAAAAGGATTGGTTTGAGTAGTCATTTCCCTTTATTACGTTCAATGAATGATAATGGAGTGGAAATCGATGTCTAATGAGATTCCAATTTTCGGAAATAACAGAGTCTCGCTGAAAAATCAAGTTGAGACGCAGATACGTCTGATTACAGCTCGATGTTTTTATGAATGTGTGTGCGATATGTGCTCCGAAATATATACCAACTTAAAATTTATCGACAAAATTTCTCAATTCAATTCAATTCGGATCATTAAAATTAATGATGAAACAGATAGTTTATCAGCAAAATTCTAACCAGCCGAAACAACAATGAAATATAAAGAATGCGCCGTGAATTATATTTTTCGAAAGTATTGAGAACAAAGAGCAAAAGCAACAACAACAAAAACAGAAAGTGACAGAGGAATGGGTAGAACTTATACGAATACACACATATATACCAACACATTGACAAAGTTGCAAACCATCCCAAACGGTCAATGCAATTACGGAAGAATGAGACATACAAAACTATGAAAAGTCAAGTGGCTATTCATTTAGACAATCACTGGTTTCTCTCTCTCTCTCTCGCTACGACTAAATATAATTAAAGAACAATGTACATTCATAACAAACATGCGAAATATGTTTTGGTATGGTTTTATCATGTGTTTCACTGTAAATATATTTGTATAGCTGGAAATCGGGTTGCCTGAAATTTCACTGTAACACAAAAAGAAAGTAAATTTTTATTAAAACGCATAAGGCATTTTCCGTGCAAAACAAACAACGAAAGAAAGACCCTTTTTTCCAAATTAGACTGAAAAGACTATCGTGTAACACACATTACTTTTGTTCGTCAAACGATTTTCAATGCGTTTCTGAATTAATCGTTTTTTGATTTCGCTATTCCTCAACTGACACAATTTAATGAACGCAAAGTTTTTATTACTTCCATTGAAATCATATTTTGCAAAGCAGTTTGCTGTGTGATTCGTGCAAACAAATTGAATATCATTGGATTTCTATTCAAACAACAAGTGTTTATTTAGTCATTGACAATGGACTGGTTTAGTGAATGTGTATAGATTGTGTTGTTGCAGCTGCAATTGCAATTGAACGTATTGAGAAGATTGAATAACGAGTTCGGCTGTGATGGAACCCCGCTATTGAATGGCCCAAATGTTCACGGAATGCCACGCGCCAAGACTTTCTAACATATCAATTGCATTTTCAGTGTTTTTCCTTTAAAATTCTCTATAAATTTGGTTGCAATGAACTTTTCGCATTCGCATTTGTTGCATTTTTGAAAAACGTCCCATTTATATTCGCTGAAAATATCGACAAAAACTCCGTTATTGTCCTACTTAGGATGACCATTATAGACCAAGATTGTGAAGTTGGATGACATGAAATTCTCCAAGGTTTTCCTTTGTCACACTCGACATAAAGTTAACACGATGAATATAACATTGCGCCACCCATTTATTCCAACACATTGAGAAAATACATTTTCAAACTTTAAACCGGCACCGTTCCAGCCGATTATTTACGCAAATTAGGCGCAAATAGAATGCTTTCGGTTTCGTTGTTGCTCGGCTTATATAATAATGAAACGCTACATTTTCACCAAACATACGAAAACAAATTAAATCGCTATGTGATTCGTGCAAACACAGCCAACACGGAGCTGCGTTGGAATCAGAAACGTTGAATTGACAGTATCGATGGTAGCAAGTGCATGAATTGCAATTATTGGTCATTTTCAATGGGATATGAATATTTTGAATTGTGAGTGCACTATCGCTGCATTTGTATATGAAGATTTACATGTTTAATTGCAACTGCATTTTATCAAATGCCAGATTTCCATTTGACTGGAGTCACTTTATGAATTTTATATATTGACTTCGAAACGCCCGAATACGCAGTTCAGTGTGCAGACGATGCAATAAATCGTAGCCAAACAGAGACACAAGGATAAAATGTTATCATTATTTTTCATCAAAACATTTGCACAACAACAGAGCAGCGAGACGGAAAAAAACAAAGGCGTGCTGAATGTTTTTTACCACCACATGAACGCACTCAGCCAAACAACGTCCAAGTGAATCGTTTATTCTTTGTGTCAAGTTGACATCCATCGGTGGATTTAATGCCTATGTGGAACTGTAGCTCACACACACATACACCCTCACGCTCACTCACTCACTGACACCGTGGCAGCGACTTTGTTTTTTCTCTCTCGAACATCAGCCGTAGCAAGAGCAAATTAAGAAGAGAAAACAGCAAATTCAACACATTTACTGATTACATTCTCACATACGCAATGTACCCTATTTCATTCGGTTTCAATGAATATTTCTGTTTTATTGGCTTTGTCTCTTTTTTGTGTTCGCTCATTGTGCAAGAGCGACACACATGCATATATATACAGTTTGTGTTATGCGTCACATCTTTGTTAATACAAAATTCGATAGAAATTCAATTATTTGACTAGATGAACAGTGATTTTTTTATTTTTTTTATTTTTTTCCGGAATTTTCAGCCGTTTTTTGTGATGGAAATCGGAGTCTGTTGTGCCAATTGATATTCAATCAAATAGTGGATTCTGTTATCAAAGGTGTTTTTTACTTATTATCCAATTAAGACATCTCTTCTGTCGTGGTTTCAATGCCAAGTGAGATAAACAATAATTGATCATAGCATAGAGAAAAACATGCATTACATTGGTTTTTCCTCGAATGATCAAAAAAGAATCTGTCGTTAATATAATTCAGCAAAATTCTGGTGCTAAATAATTCCCAAGTTAATCAGGCAAGCTACTAACATTTGTATGGATAGGTCAAATCGATTTGTTAATTTCGATCAAAGATTCAATTAACACCATTCATATCGTTCATAATTTAGCAATATACCGACTAGATCCCATTTAACTGATGTATACACGCAGCAACAGTTCCATCAACAATAGATGCGTAGCATCAGAATGTGTGACTGATTATTCTGAATTCATTACATCTCATACAGATACGGGCGCTCCAATTCATGGTTCACTTTTTATTTCATTCTTCTCGAACAATTTTGTACGGGTGTGTTGTACAACGTCGCATTTTTAGTTAGTTAATTTAATTCAGCAATTGTCAGAGTGCGAGTGCGATTGTGTATATGGGTGTTTGGTGTGCGAGTAAATCGAGAGGGAATACTGCATTTCCGACATAACAAAGAATTGTAAACGAAAAGATGTATAAGATACAGAAGAAATACTCACGAGCAACTATTAATAAATATTAAAGACGGAAAAGCACGAAGCCATATCGATGTTTATCAAAACTGGCGATATGAAATCCATATCTTTTTGTTTTTCTACAATGCATTAGCTTAGCAACGTCAATTCAATATGTCACGTGTGCCGCTGTTTCGTATCATTTCAAAGTGATCTGACAACGGTGCACACGAGAAAACGAGTTTATATTGTATATAGGACTTTTTTTAAAAACGAAATCATTTTTAATTTCATTTGTAGACGTTCCCAAATAATTGAGCCAATAAATCGCTCTCACTAGTGATGATTGAAATTGTTCATTTTGCTAATTCAGTACGTACACGATCTTGTTTTGAGCCATGCGAATGAAATGGGATTTGAATGTTGATACGAAAACGCCCATTAGCATCATCTCAACGACACAGCACATTTCAGCTTCACATTAATGAAGACATATTTTTGGCGTGATGAGCGTGTGCATTTGTGAATGCACGTGCCTGTGTGTGTATTGTGTGTATGTGTAGACCTTGCAACAAAATTAGCGACTGACACCGAATGGTCCTATCATATTTCGTACTGATAAAGGCCCAAATACATTCTCATCGAAAATGTAATGAAGCAACTAGAAATATAATAACTGTTTTTCGCTTATTTCACAGATAATTTACAACATTACAAAAAGAAAAAGATAAAGTAAATAATAATTAGCTAAAATGGCATCGACACCTCGTGGAAATGCAGCGCAAAGACCAAATGGTTCGGCACAAGGAAAGATCTGTCAGTTTAAATTGGTGCTGTTGGGCGAATCGGCTGTAGGAAAATCATCATTGGTCTTGCGATTTGTCAAAGGTCAATTTCATGAGTTCCAAGAGAGTACAATAGGAGCCGCATTTTTGACGCAAACTGTCTGCATTGAAGATACAGCCGTTAAATTCGAAATTTGGGTACACATTTGTTTATTTATTTTTCTTTTTGTTTTTCATAAAAATGCATTATTCTAATAAATTTGTCCGATATTTAATTTTCAATAAAAAGGATACTGCTGGACAAGAAAGGTTAGCAAAATGGTGGCAACTGCACTAAATATTTTCGGTTTTTATTTTTTGGAAAAATCAACTAAAATCTATCGCAATCTTTAAACAGATATCACAGCTTAGCCCCGATGTATTACCGAGGGGCTCAGGCGGCTATTGTGGTCTATGATATTCAGAATCAGGATAGTTTTCAACGTGCTAAGACTTGGGTAAGAAAACTGCATTGTTTTTTGATTGGTCCATTATTTACCATTATTATCCATTACTCATTCATTATTTTTTTGTGATTTTAGGTAAAAGAACTTCAGCGACAGGTAATTATACGTATGCGATGAATCATGCCAACCGATTTATTTTGTTTGACGTAAAATCCTCTGCTAATTCAATTATTCTTTTTTGCATTTTATGTTACATTGAACGAAATCCGTTATCATTTATGCGCGCACTTGTAACAGGCTTCACCAAACATTGTGATTGCATTGGCCGGTAATAAAGCCGATTTAACAAATAGCCGTGTCGTTGAATTCGAAGAAGCTAAACAATATGCTGAGGAAAACGGATTATTATTTATGGAAACATCAGCCAAAACGGCAATGAATGTAAACGAAATCTTTTTGGCTATAGGTGAGAAAAACAAATAACTTTAAATCGAGCGGATCGTTCGAGATCGATGTAAAAGCTATATGTTATTGGACTGATGATGTCTGCGCGCAACCGTTTTTTTTTCTAGCTAAAAAATTGCCGAAGAATGACGGTGCCGGTAGCCAAGGAAATGGACAAGGTAGAAGGCTGGAAAATGAGCTACACCGAGCACCCTCCTCGATAAATTGTTGTAAGTGATGTTATGGTAAAGGTACGTATCGCACATCAACAATCCCAAAATAAATCCTGTCAATTCCAACATCTTTTTGTATACATTCACTAATCCATGCCGAAATTATCTCCACTTTCACACAGATTTCACTGGCGATAGCTTTTTGGTTATACATAAAATATATTAAATGTAATTGATTTACACAGAACAAGTGGCTGGACAAAAAATAAACAGCGAAAATTTATAAATATATGCATATATTATAATTATTCTTTCCATTTAATTTAATGTTTATTTTATTAGTATTTTCTGTATTTAAACAAAAAAAAAAAGATAAGAGAGAAACAAGAGAAATAGACAAAGTGGAAGAGAACAAACATTAAGTGAATGAGATAATGGATAAAATTCGCCGAAATAAATTTCGAAACCTTGTATGAAATTGTGGTATTGAATCAAAATAGTTTTGATCATATTTTTTTTTTAAATGATTTATTCCTCTCAGTGCAAAGCCAGCAAACTTACACACTTTCGTAGAATTATCACACAATCAACCATTTGCTGAAATATCTTTCTCTTTGAAATGGAGAAAATGGTTCGACAATTAAATAAACAATCTAAATTCGTCGCATTATACAAAGAATAATCAAGAGAGAGAGATATAGACAGCGAGAAGAAGAAGTTTTTTTTTGAATCAGATTAAACTTATCTTGTACAAATGATGTCTAATTTGTGCACTTTCTGCATTGCATTCATATTGGTAGAAGTCATTTAATAGAAAAAAGGACTTGAATCCAAACTCCCAATTATTCTTCGCATCCGACGAAAATGTGTAGCACAACGCAAATTTTATTCAATTCGATTTAGACGATAAAAAATGTGTTCTTAAAAGTTTGCCGCTGATTCGTTTTTGATTTATATCGAGATAACCTGCGAAATTATAATGTTAGCTGGAATATTTTAAATATTCTATGTATTCACGATACATACAGAGACAAACAAACAAACTTAACACATCAAGTAAACGAAAAAAGCCACAAACATTGAACACATGAAAGTGATTGATTTGTTTTTGTATTTAATGCATTACACATACACACATGTGAATCGATATTTGATAAATATCATTGTGTATATTTGAAGCAAAACTCTGAAAAACTAAAATAGTTCATTTGAAGCAGCATTTAAAGTGATTGTTAATTTCTTTGAGCTATATATACGCATAGCGAGTTCGTTTAAGTCTGTTCAGCCTTTGGCATTTTACGTTGGAATCGATGACATCAGAAAGTGCATGAATTTTAAGAAATTATGAAAGTTTTCGACAACGCTCTGATCATATCAATTGAGTGAACGATTTAGATGGTTTCAGACATAATAAGCTATCCAACACATGAGTTTCCCGAACAATAATCAAATTCCAAAAGTGGAAAATGAGCAATCGTTCGGTAAACATTTGATGTGAAATGGTGCATTCTATTCGCTATTCCAAATTCTTACAATATTTTTTTTTTCCAATTACCATTTGCAATTAAGGCGAATTTTACTTTTGTGAGCGTGATTCATTTAGGTTACTCTTATGGGATATTCAAGGATAAAAAAAAAACAATTTTTATTTGACAAAGAAAGCAGCAGATTGATTTGAATCAACAATTTTAATTGATATATAAAATGAAAAAGAATTTTTTTACGATACTTTGAGTGGATAAATTTTCGATGAGTTGATTTCCTTTTGATAACAAACGAAAAAAAAACATTGAAAAAGGACATTGGTAGGGAGCAGAAGTAATAAATGATATATTGAACATAAGATTCAATGAGATGTACTAAAATGAGCTCATCAATAAATTAAATAAAATTCAAAAGATTGAAAATAAAAAAGCATGTGTTTTATTTATATGGACAAGCTAACATTTTAAAATTTGGGACTCTTTTACTGAAACCACTTTTTAATTTTGTGTTGATTGCTGTCAATTGTGAAACAATGAAAACACCATCAAATTTGATATGTGTTTCCTCGGGGCACCAAAACTCAAGCTATGCATTTGGACAAAACTCGAAAGTCTATTCTTTGCATTCTGAATGGCAAGTTTACCAGCTCAAATATTTGGGTTGCATCTTTTCGGAAGATGATAAAGAGTTTGAACAGCGTAGAGTTAATGGAAATAAAGTAGTATCGCAACTTAGATCACACGTTTTTAATAAACGTGAATTGAGTACAGAAACAAATGATTCACGGGTCAATCTTCAGACCAACTATCCTATATGGTAGCGAAAGCTGGGTTCATTCAGAGAATTGAATTCATGATTTGGAAGTGTCTGATATGAAAGTGTTGAGAATGGTTTCGGGAGTCTCGCGCCGCGATCAGTGGGAAAACAGAAAGCACGGACCGTGCTTGTATGGGATTGAAGAGCTATCTGAGAGTATGCCAATTGACCGCGCCATCTTATTTTACATGGGTGGCTCTCGAATAGCTCTCCAATTCCATACAAGCACGGTCCGCTTGGCATGGTCCCCTTAATATGATGAGAAAAATCAGCTTAAACTGGAATAAATGTCATGGATATTTTAACACAGTGCAGATACTAAAGTGATTCAAAAGCTCAATATTAGATTCGATTGCATTCTCTTTGTACTTTTCTAGGCAAACAATTAGAGAAGACAACATTTCACAGAACCCTACAAAGTGGAATACGTCTTGAACATATGGATAATGAACATATTATCAAATTTACTTTAAATAATTGTTGCGAATGCCATTTTCCTAACTAATGTACACATCACCCCCGGACTCCGGGGCCGAAGGGGAAAAAGATATTAACAAATAAAGAGCCTCGAAAAACATGTTTTAATTCATTTTGAGCACAGAAATACCCGATTGACCAGTTTTTTCGAAGTCGAAATGTAGTTGCGTGGCACACTGTACGTTGTACACAAAATAATTTGTTAACACGATAACTCAAAAAGCTAAGATTAAAATTAATCGTAAATGAACTTGCAAATAGGTCTTCATTTGGAATAGAAACCTATAAATTTTCAACTCATTCGGATAATGTCGTCAGGCAGCACAATTGGGCCCTAGCCATTAAATGGGCGGTTTTTTAATATAATTACGAAAACTTTGTATGGGGACTATATTTAGATCACATTGTTTCATTATAAAACTATCATATTCTGTTTCTCCAATGAAAAGAATGAGCCACACAAAATAAATCAATTATTCAAGCGTCTTTCAAAAGCGGAGGTTAAAATGTGAGCTCCAAATGCAAATAAGATGGAAGAAGTTAAAATGATTTTTAAAAGCAATATGTGAGGGATGCATTTCGTGGATTACAGTGTGAAAATGTTCATCTTACGGATGTAAGACCTTTTATATTTTTGTTGATTCCATGCTTACACGAGTCACTATCATAAGAATGAATAATAACATTGTTCTTCTTAACTACACACAATCGATTTGCCCCATATCGCGATATGAGTTACATTGAAATCCAAACGGCAGATAAAACTGTTGGAATTTTCAACAATCAATATTATTTGATGAAAATAAACGAATTCCTAATCAGTGTAATGAATTAATTCAACTAAAAAAAACGAATAAACATCTCAGTTTCTAATTTATACTTCAACGAACGTTCGCTGCCTGATATGCGTGACTTATTTATTTCATAAAAAAATAATATTCAGAAAGTTAAAATTCGATTCAATGTGAACTTAAGATAGTCGCCATACGAATTTTTCGTTTTGACCCCGAAAAGACCCCGAAAAGACTCCGAAAATCGACAATTTTGCAGGAGAACTAGTCCTGTACCTCATCGGAATGACTTGAAATTTTGCATGACTTATTGTTTCCATATAAAAATAATATCGTGAAAGTTTCAATGGGATACAATGTGAATTTAACATATTCGGCATACAAATATTTCGTTTTGACCTCGAAAAGATCCCGAAAATCGAAAATTTTGCAGAGGAGGTTGTCCCAAATCTTATCAGCATGACTTGAAATTTTGCATGACTCATTTTTTTCATGAAAAAATAATATTCTTAAAGTTTCATAATGATACAATGCGAACTACACATAGTCCCCATACAAATGTTTCTTAATTACATTGAAAAACAGCCCATTTTTTGATTCGACTCCACTAGAGCTACCCGAAAAAAATATCCGATCAGACTGAAAATTAATACGTTTCTATTCCTAATGAAGACTAATGTGTGTGTACATTTTTGATCAATTCTAAAATCAATTTTTTGAGTTATTGTGTTGACAAATTTTTGCATACAACGTACAACTTACAACGTGCAACGGACAACGGAAAAAAATTGTTCCGGGAATGGTTGCAATCGTTTTTTCTAGGTTAAAAACGCATAGAAAACTTATTCCGAGCGTTTTGAATTTTTTGGACCGATCGCAATACCTTTACCACACACAGTGGTGTGTGTGGAAAAGTAAAAAAAACAGCATTTGTCATGTTTAAGGAGTCATTTACAGAGCAAATCATACTCTTGCAATATTTTAACTCGCGACCTAAAAAACTTGTTGAATAAGATTAGTGCGTTGCTCGAGCTAAAACCAAATTGTTGAAGGCTGATTTCTAGAAATCGGAAGCAAAGATGATAATCAAATGTGTGGTGCTTGGCGACTCTGCAGTTGGAAAAACCTCGATAATTCGTCGATTTAGCAATGATGAATTTGAAGAATTTGTATGTTCAACGGTTGCGAATTCATTGTGGACGAAAACACATTCCATAGCAGATTCAATCGTTAAATTTGAAAGTAGGTACAATTGTTCAATCTATTGATAATTGTAGTAAGTTTTTGTTTTTATTATTTTATTGGTTAGTCTGGGATACGAATGGACAGAATGCTAGGTATCAATCAAATCAAATATATTATTGAAACGATAGAGTAACGCTTATTGCTAATTTATAAATACATTTATTCAAAGAAATACTACGGGAATATATTGTTACTCCAAATTCAACAGCAAACTATATTTCGATTTCCAATGAATCGAATAAAGTTTCCAACATCTTTTGAAATGAAATAAAATGAAAGAAATAATTATCTTGAAATAAGTACTAATATTCAACATATTTTGCGCTGCATTGACACCAGGTGTTACTATGCGATGGATCCATCAACGCATTTGAATCCATCGCTTAAATTTATCTACTAAATGCGATGCGACTGACGTATTCATGCTTGTCTGCTACAGCGTAGGCAGTGAACGCGTGTTTGTGTTCGCTGCGACGCTGTCTGTGTTACACATACAATAATGACTGAGAGTTGCACCAACGCGTTCACTGTATCACTGCGTACGCTGTACCAGACAAGCATGAATACGTCAGTTGCATCGCATTTAGTAGATAAATTTAAGCGATGGTTTCAAATGCGTTGATGGATCCATCGCATAGTTAAGCCTGATTGACACATGCATTCAAAAAATGTAATTTGCTCCCGAAAAATTTATTCGGTCTCCGTTTTTCTGGAAAATATTGAAAAAAATGGAGTTGAAATGAATTTTGGAATTTTCATCGAATATTTTGGAATGTTGGATGATTCTTAAAATATGTTCATATAAAAAAAAATTAAACTCCCCTTGAAGACATAATACTACTTATCCGATGAATCACAAAGAAATGCATGCCGCCATAATTGTCTATGATGTAACGTTCGAGTACAGCTATGATCGTGCCCGAGATTGGATAAATAGACTTTGCGTAGAAGTAATGAATTCTTAAAAAAAATTCAATTCATTTATCCAAAACATAAAGATTGAAATTATATTTTTAAGGCTCCAACGGACTTTGTGATTGCTTTAGTCGGTAATAAAATTGATTTGTCATGTAGCCGGAAAATAGAATTTGAAGAAGTTCGACAGTATGCTGAAGCAAAAGGTCTGCTGTTCATGGAAACATCAGCTAAAACTGCAGATAATATCAATAATTTATTTTTTGAAATCGGTAACAAATCCAAAAATAAATCATTTTACAATATATTTCGAACATCAATCAATCCGAGTCTTTTAAATTTTGTAGCTCAGAACCTCATAAAAAATACCAAAAACAAGCCGATAAGGAGTTTTTCCAACAGAGTGTGTACAATTTTTTGAGCTAGTTTCAATTTGATCAGAAGCAACGATTCGCGGCAAAACCGAATTTGTGGTAATGGAATGGTAGTCTTCAATACCTTACTAAATAATTAAATATCTAAATGTTTCTATCAAAATTGTATGCCATATTAAAAACATAAAATATATCTACTTGCATGATCCGAGAAAAAAAAACATCTGCACAGAATGTTTCTAGGACATGTCGCATGTTCACTTTCATTTTTATTATAATGTACCGTTTTAATTTCTCATATTCAACGCTTATCAATCTCTCAACATGTATCACGCAAAAAAATTATTATGAATTTCGTGATATGACACATAAGTTAAGGAAAATATTTCGGACCTTTCATAAATTAAAGATTAAAACCAGGGAGCCAAACCAAACCGAACCGAATATTTGGTTTGATTGTGTGGACAAACCGAACCGTTTGGAACGTTCCGAAAAATGGTTTGTATGGAATACAGAAACTTTTATTCTTACGTGTATTAGTATACATCACTCGGAAATGAACTACAAAGTTTCGCTATTTCGCACAAATTCTTATACAAACCATTCTCGGAACGTTCCGCTTGATACGGTTTGCTCCGATGAACACTGAGCAAAGCAGTGAAACCGTTTCAAAATCGGTTTGTATGAAAAACGTCAAACCGATTTCGGTCCCTGATTAAAACATATGAATTATTATAGTTTGTTGCTCCGCTCGAATTGAAACCGATTTTTTCATGTTGAAGTAAAAATTGAATAAACACTTGTCGAAAGAACGAGTCTCGAATGAGTAAAATGACTATAAAATTGGTAGTGTTTGGTGAATCATTTGTGGGTAAAACCTCGATAGTTAAACGATTTATCAATGACAAATTGGAAAATTTCGAAAACGCAACAGAAATGGCTTCATTCTACACACAAACACTTACCATAGCAGATTCTACAGTTCAATTTGAAAGTGTGTATCGTTAACTTTCATATCCAGGAATAGTGTCCAAATTCGTTGACAACAACAACAAAAAAACAAGTTCATTGATTAAGTATTCAATTTGTAATATGTTTGGATGCATAAATTGCTAGTTTTATTGACTGAAGTATCAAAATTTCTGTATCTTTTGCAAAAATCGACATATTTTTCATCTGCAGGGTAATTACATTTCCACACACACACCACTGTGTGACTAAAAGTATTGCGACCGTTCCAAAAAATTCGAACCTGAGGAATGAGCCCGAGGAATATAGACACGAAATACTCGACGTTATGCTTTTTTTAACGTAAGCTATTTACAGTGCTAATACCCGCAACGCAATGTGGTATTCGATGGCTTATCGCCATATTTTTGTGCGCAAATTAATTCTCGGGGGGTTTTCTATGCGTTTTAGACCTTTTAAAAATCGATTGCAGCCATTCTCGGGGCGATTTGTTGTTCGTGTACGTCAAGGGGACCGTGCTATTTGAGACATTTTAATCATATCTATTCTTCAGTGCCATCTATTGGACAGTAGTATTGATGTGATATTTCAATCGTTTCAATGACTCATTTGTTTTTATTATTTGTGTCAATAAAAATTTTGTTCGTATTACAATGGATCTAAATTGAGTTCACCGATGTAATATAAGATGGCGCGGTCAATTGGCATACTCTCGAATAGCTCTCCAATTCCATACAAGCACGGTCCGCTTGGTGTGTGTACGTTGTATGCAAAAATATGTTAACACGATAACTCAAAACATTCAGATCAAAATTAATCATAAATGATCGCACAAATTGCTTTTCATTGAAAATAGAAGGCTATTAATTTTCAGCTAATTCGGTTAATTCTTCGGGTAGTTCGATCGTGGTTTAGTCATTAAATGGACGGTTTTTCAATATAATTACGACACATTTGTATGGGGACTATGTTTATTTCTCATTGTATCATTATTAAACTTTCAGTCTGAAAGTTTCAGAATATATTTTTTTAGAAAAAATAAGTCACTGAATTTCCTCATAAAAAAGATTTAAAAGTTTCATAATGACACGATGAAAAAAAAGCATATTCCCCATGCACATGTTTCTTTACTAGGGGTCGATACGAATTTTTTTTATTGGGACTGTTCATTTCACGTCGTTTCGTTATGAAAATTCCATAATCTCATCTTATCATGGAAAAATTCATCGCATACAATTTTGACGTTAATCCGAGATGTGTTTTTGAGAACGAAACAGTGTTATGCTCAATGTAAATGTCAAGTTAATTGAACCTTACTGCTCCATGTAAACAGGTTTATTTTTGAAACAATTCACACCATTCTCATGCAAAATCTCCAAATTGTCTTTCTCTCTCTCTCTATCTCTCTCTCTCTCTCTCTCTCTCTCTCTCTCTCTCTCTCTCTCTCACACACACTCGATACTTTGAGAAAACGTTCGCATGGATTGTTTTAAATGCCAATACATTCGCAAACATGGCACGGTTGATTCATAGCATTAATCCACATTAATAAGTCTTAAATCTCTCATCGTAATGACTTGGAATTATGTAATTATGTGTGACTTATTCTCAAAGTTACATGATGATGCGATAGGAAATGAACTCCAATACAAATTTGTAGTAATCGATGAAACATTCGTAGACCCGTAGACTTTCAGGAAATGTGCGGAAAAGTTATTATTACGTATTTAAGACCGTTTATTGTTTTAACGATTTCCGGAATTTTGACGCTATTCCAAAATATGTGTTATGATACAATAGTTTGGTAGTAATTGTCATTAAGTACAATATTTTGTTGTAGTATGTGACACTTCTGGACGAGAAAGGTAATATACACAGCCTTAATTCAAATAAACAAATTTCATATTGCAAACAAATGTGAAAATTCTGTGAATTTTGTTAAGTTATCTCAACTTGGCTGAAACGCACTTCCAAGATGTTCATGCAGCTATCATCGTTTATGATCTAACGTACGAGCACAGCTATCAACGTGCGAAAGATTGGGTGGATCAACTTCATGCACAGGTGGTTAGCCAATTCGCTGAATAATTAATCAATAATAAATGAAAATAAATAAAATAAGGCCCTCGTAATCACATTTTAATAAATGCACTCTTTTTGAAGGCTTCGTCCGATATTGTGATTGCTTTAGTTGGCAATAAAAAAGATTTGAAACGTTACCGGAGGGTCGATTTCGATGATGCTCGACAATATGCTCAATCAAATGGAGTTTTATTTGTGGAAACATCCGCTAGAACAGCAAATAATATTAACAATATATTCATCGAGATTGGTAAGCAGTTTTGATATTCTACCCAGGGTTGCGAAATAGACTGTATTTTATACAGTCGTTTTCTATACCGTGTAATAGTCCAAATTTATATGCAGATTCAAATTCTATTTTTTCGTTATTCAAGACACTGATTTTTAGTTCATCTGCATATAGCCACACCGGCTTATTCATTTCATTTTTCGGAAAGTGTCTGCATTTAGGCAGTGAGGCTATGAAACATGAATTGTATTTGCCTCTCAGTTGTACATGCATCGGTGTAGTATACGGCTGTCTATCAAAATGCAACACTGAATCCGCGTTTTTCGATAAACATTTAATTTCAAACCTTTAAAATTATTCAGCTGAGAAATGTCCGAGTTACACTGCAGATAATCAAAGCAAAGGCTTTTTCGCAAGAGCTTACAGAAATCTGATAGCGCTGTTCAATATATTCAAAGGCAAGTATTGATGTGATGAGATACAATTCTTTTTTAATGACAAGACTTCATTTGTAAAAATAGCATGAACGCTTAAATAAAGTGATGAAATATTTTCTTTTCGGGCAATGAATATGCGAACTTTGTCATACACAATGCGTGTCGGCATTTTTGGCCTTTTAGCTGTTACGGTTCACATGTTAGTAAAATGAAAATTGTATTCTAGCCGTAGTTCAATAAACACGATAAAACAACATAACACCAGCGTCATTTAGTATATAAATTTCAGATTATTAACAAAATAATATTTATTTCATAAAAAACGATGCGATAAAATAGGAATTTTTCATGAAAAAATGAGTAACTTCACAATCAACTCGTCCTGTGATTCACGATGCATTACAATTATATTGCGGTCCTCTCATTGATTTTTAAAAATTGCAATAAGGTTTAAATTATCAACAAAATTCAAATTATATCATTTCGATTCAAGTGCATGCTTCATTCTTCGCTATGAGTTGTTCCCGCAAATATTGAGCACATCTTGTTATATGTTTCAGTGGGAACAAGTCGAAGGGAAAACCAGTTGTAGATTAAATGAATGTGGAACTGCGTCAATGCCACCTCTGCGCTTTTGATGCCAGTTCGGCATTAATTTGGTAAGATCGGCATTAACTGCCATTAAAAGTGGAGAAGAACGCAGCACTACATTTATTGAATCTAGAACTGATTTTCCCCTCGGAACAAGTGCGGCTATTTTTCAATACCCAATTTTATAAAAACTATCGGAAATAAATGGCATTGCCATCTTATGCGATTGAGCAACAGCCAGGTAGTTCGGCACTTCTCAAGTTTAAATTGGTTTTGGTGGGAGAATCGGCTGTGGGAAAATCGTCAATACTAAGACGGTTTGTGAAAGATCAATTCGATGAGTTTGAAATTGCATCGATTGGAGCTTCGTTCATCACACAAATGGTCTGCGTCGATGGTTCGGATGTTGATCTTGAGAGTAAGTGAATATTTCCATCACTCTACCTGGTTGCTGAACTTTACCATTAACTTATTTTGTTCATTTTTCATTGATGCTTTTTTTATCGAAATCTCATTTAGTCTGGGACACTGCATTAGATGCAATGTATGTATTGCCAATAATAATTTAAAATTATTGAATATTTTATTTGTCAAATCAGTTAATACGATTTTCGAAAATTCGGAAAAGATATCAATGTTTAGATCCAAAATATTATGAAGAAGCAAATGCTGTTCTTGTGGTCTACGATATTTCATATGACTACAGCTTTGAACGGGCTAAAACTTGGATCAAAGAGATTCGTAAGCAGGTAACTCGCGGTCAATACACCTTAAATGTATTAGAAACATAAATATAGAAAATGTTTCCTTTATTTTTTATAGGCTGTATCAAACATTTTAATAGCTCTAGTCGGCAATAAAATCGATTTAGCAAATAAACGTGCCGTTGAATTCGATGTAGCAAAGCAATATGCGGAGAAGAAGGGATTGCTATTCATGGAAACATCAGCAAAAGCAACTACAAGAGTTAGCGATATGTTCCTGGAAATCGGTAAACAATCAGCAACACATTTTTTTCTTGCAAATTATATGCCGAGATTATTGAATTGTTTTGATTGAATAATTTTAGCTAAAATTTTGGTAAAAAATATTGATAAAAAACCGATGATGAAAAGAAATTCTCTTTTAAACTTTTTCAAGTAAAATTTCAACTGGAATTTGACGAAAGAATCGAAAACCAATCACTATCAGTAGATTTTATAATCTCATTTTGTAATTGAATTAAAAATAAATGGTCTTACGTACGTAAAACTAACTTTTCCGCACATTTCCCGAAATTTTTCGGGTTTACGCGTTTTTCATTGATTGCTACTCATTTGTATTGGATTTATGTTGATTTCTTATCGAATCTTCATGCGACTTTGAGAATAAATCACAGAAAATTTCAAATCATTACGATGCGATCGAATTTCGAGTCATTACACATTTAATAAAAAAACCAATAAACATCTCAGTTCCTAATTTTTACTTCCACGTTCTCTATTTTTAGAGAACATTTCAATTCATCACAACGATAGATATGGTTCTACATTTATGTTATGTATAACTTTCGTTAAAAAGTTATTGAGCATTAAAATTGATGAAAAAACACCGAAAATGAGGGATGTAGTCTTAAATCTCATCGGAATGACTTGAAATTTTGCGTGACTCATTTTTTTCATAAAAAAATAATATCCTGAAAGTTTCAATAGGATACCATGTGAACTTAAGATAGTCGCCATACAAATTTTTCGTTTCGACCGGGGAAAGACGCCGAAAATCGAAAATTTTGCAGGGGAGGTAGTCCTAAATCTTAACGGAATGACTTGACATTTTGTATAACTTATTTTCCTCATAAAAAAATAGAATTCTGAAAGTTTCATAATGATAAAATGCGAATTAGACATAGTCCCCATACAAATTTTTCTTAATTATATTGAAAAACAGCCCATTTATTGATTTGGACCGATCGCAATACCTTAACCACATACAGTGGTGTGTGCGGAAAAGTACAAATGAGTGAGATAAGCATCAGTAAATGGTGCAGCACTGGGATATTTTGTTCAGAGTTACACAATTTATTTTGTATCAATTTTGAATTCGAATAAATGAATAACTATATAAAATGAGTAAACAGCAATGAAACCATTTTCCAGCGGTTATAAAACTTATTACAATCAGAACTTTCGCACGCATTGTTGAGATATATTGTTATCAGAAGTGAATGGAATGGCCCATCCCCCGATAGATTTGATAGTAAAGAAGAAAGAACATATTTTTGTTGTTGAAAAAATGACTCAACAATTTTCGATTCGTTAATCATTGATGTTGTACATTTGTAATCACTGACCTCAGCTGAACTTGGTCATTTCATATGATTCAGCACAAAACAATTGCTGAAATATGAGAGATACCCATACAATTATAGTTTTTGACAGCAATCGTTTTTTTCAATGATATCGCGTTGCATGAAGTGTTCGCTTCGAAAACATTTTCTTGAATTTGTCTAAATCATTGAAGAAAATTTGAAAGAAATTAAAAACAAATGTCAACACTTCGATTAAGTGGTTCATCGCGATCGTGTAAATGTGGTTTCAAAATAGTTTTGCTGGGAGGTGTGGCTTGGGCAAGTCATCGCTGGTTCTACGATATGTGAATGACCAATTCTCCGAACACCAAATTGGCACAATCGGAGTATCGTTTTTGATCAAAACCATCAGCGGCGAAGACAAAAGCGCTAGGCTACAAATTTGAGTACAGCTTGCCCAATTTGTAGAATAGGTATTGCGATCGGTCCAAAAAATTCAAAACGCTCGGAATAAGTTTTCTATGCGTTTTGAACCTAGAAAAAACGATTGCAACCATTCCCGGAGCAATTTTTTATCCGTTGTACGTTGTACGTTGTACACAGAAATTTGTTAACACGATAACTCAAAAAATTGAGATGAGAATTGATCAAAAATTTACACACACATTGGTCTTCATTGGGAATAGAAACCTATTAATTTTCAGCCCAATCGTATATTTTTTCGGGTAGCTCTAGTGGAGTCGATAGTATGGCGACTATCTTAAGTTCACATTGTGTCCCATTGAAACTTTCAGGATATTATTTTTTTATGACAAAAATGAGTCATGCAAAATTTCAAGTCATTCCGATGAGATTTACGACTACCTCCCTAGAAAATATATGATTTTCGTGGTCAAAATTCAAATTTTGTCATTAAATTGGATGAAGTATTTGTGTTTTTCTAATCTGTGTTTTTTTCGACAATTTGAATGCTCATTAACTTTTTAACGAAAGTTATATATAACATAAATGTGGAACCATATCTATCGTTAGCATGAATTAACATTTCAGGTCAGAGTGAACTAATTCGTAATTGTTGTTACCAATTCAAAACCAGCGAACGTTCGTTGAAGTAAAAATTAGAAACTGAGATGTTTATTGATGGTTTTTTTTTTTTTTAAATTAAAATTTAAATTACATGATGTGTAATGACTTGAAATTCGATCTCATCATAATGACTTGACATTTTCTGTGATTTATTCTCAAAGTTGCATGATGATTCGATAGTAAATAAACATAAATCCAATACAAATGAGAAGCAATCAATGAAAAATAAGTAAGCCCGAACAATTTCGGGAAATGTGCGGGAAAGTTAGTTTTACGCACGTAAGACCATTTATTTTTAAATAATTCATTTCTCTAATGGACATTTTATTTTAACATAAAAAAAATCAAGGACACTGTGGGCTCAGAAAGGCAAGTAACAACTACATCTGTTCTGAATTGGGATCATAAATCGAAATTGTGTTTCCAATAGATATGAGGCTATCACACCGATATATTATCGATCAGCTCATGCAGCAATCATTGTCTTCGACATTCTTTCACTGGAGAGTTTTCATCGCGCTAAGTTTTGGGTTGAAAGACTTGCCGAAGATTCGCCAAGTACGATAATTGCTTTAGCTGGCAATAAAGCTGATGTTTCAGCAAATCGGGCTGTTAAGTTCGAAGAAGCTAGTCAATATGCAAAAAAACACGGTCTGATACTTATGGAAACTTCAGCCAAAACTGCAACTAATATCACAGAATTATTTGAGGAAATTGGTATATAACATTTATTATATAATTATAATTACATAATTGAAGCATTTGCATTTTTCAGTGAAATATTTACTAGAATCGGGATGTGAAAGCAACCAAGAAGGCGAACTAAGGGTAAAGTGGCCATATTTGGACCTACAACTTTTTATGTACCGAATTCGGACCCAAGCCTTTATTTATATGTGCGATAAGGCTCATTTTAGCAGTTAGATCGTAATTAGAGAATAGGCCCGAATATGGCCATTTTACCCCTAGGTAGTGGAATATCCGTGATTGAGGGAAACGGAGAATCCAAATGGAGAAACTTTTGTGCGTTTTAAGAACCTGTTTGAGATCGCGACCAATCAAAGTTATTTTGAATTGAATTCATTTATTTGTGTAATGTTAATGTATTGTTCTTAACTCTAAAAATATAAGATTATTCGTACAGTAGACTCTCGGAAAAGTTAACATCACGGAAAGTGAATTTCACAGATAAGTTAATCGCCTCTTAGCGTACATGTATTACCCTAAAAAGTTATTTTGGGAATTAACTTTTCCGGGAGAAATGTCTACGAACGTGTCTTGCTTTGCAAATTTTTATGTTCTATAATTTGTTTCAAACATTTACAATGATACAACGCAAATGATCACAGTAGCCACTCATTTTGACGAAAATCATGCAATTTGGCAAATGCATTTTTCATTCTCTCCTTCTTTGTTTTGCTATGAAATGATGTGTGTGACAATTCGTTCGGTTATAAGCATCGTTTCTCTTCAGCCTTTCGCGCTGCATTATGCTTACAAACCTTTCGAACGCAGTGCACTTTGTCATGGTCAATATTCATATCAATTGTAGTGCTTTTCGGTTAATTTATGTAGCTCTTTTAAATTTCTTTGAAAAAATGTTCAGCAAGACCCAAAAACCAAAACAAAATAGATTAAATTTGAAACAAAAACTTGAATTATTAAAAAAAGTGACAATGGTGTTCAAAGAACTAGTTTGGCATTGGAATACGGTGTATCAACAGCAGCAATCTCGAAAATTCTCAAATAACAACAGAAAATTTTCGTTGCTACATCAAATACATTTGAATCCGTTGAAATGAAAACACTCCACAAAGCCGAATATGCCGATCTGGGGACTAAATTGTTCAAATGGTTTTTGATTCAGCGTGAACGTAATTGTACAATTACTGGTCCAATTTTATAGGGTCGAGCGATACACGAATTTCAACATCTATATCCAGAAAAAAGTGCAAATGATTTTTAATGCCAGTGAAGGATGGTTCACAAGATTCAAACGAGCTCAAATCAGCTTGGGAAAAGCTACCACAACATATTTTGCAAAATGCATGGAAAAAGATAAAAGAATGGGATGATAGCGACTAAGACGCGGAAGACGATGTTCCATTGTCTGAAATTGTCCCTTCGGTGTCCGATTACAATGAAGGAATTCATGAATTACGAATGTTGTTATTGCAAATTGTCACCAACATTGAATTGACTGTGGACGAAATAGAAGAATGGAATCAGGACACAAATCAAATTGATGAGTGTATGGATTACGAGGAGGACAAAGAATCAGATGTCGAACCAGTAGAACGGAATCAAAAAATTTCGTATCCTGAAGCAATCAACAGTGTAAAAACACTGATAAAATGGTGTGAGGCTAAGAAGGAGGCTAAGTAGGTGGAAGATATCAACCAACTCACAAACCTCCTGGATTTGCGTGCAAAAATAGTCAAGGATCACATCTTAAAACCAAAGATACAAGCATGTCTAACTAGCTTTTTTAAGCCAGTTGAAAACAATTAAACTGAAGTATATCTGTTCATTTTTAGGTTGAAAAATTGAATAAACCGCGATAAAATGTAAAAACATTGGAAAAGATATCTTTTCTTTAGTTAAGATGAATTTTAACAATTTCCCGGAAAAGTTAATTTTTCAGAAAAGTTGATTCCGAGAGTCTACTGTATTTCCATATGAATGATCAAATTGTTTTTTCTCTCCATCGTTCACCATTGTGATTTGGAATTATTCAACCAATTTAATCTCATAATTTTATCTTATATGTGTCAGAAGAGAAGTTATTTTCAGCCATTTTCCAATGGTATAATGACATGTTTGTTACAGTTCACAATTTATTATTATTATTAGTCTCTGAAGATATTCGATTGATGTGTAAACAATATGCCGAAACAACGATCGAATGAAGAGCTAGAATTAAGGCGTATTGATGTAAAAGTGGTGCTGTTAGGCGGAGCGGATGTTGGAAAATCATCGTTAGTTTTGCGATTCGTGGACGAACAGTTCAATGAGAATCAGACAAGTACCGTGGGAGCCTCGTTCAGCACCAAATCCATCAGAGTGGATGACGTAATCACAAAACTCCAGATTTGGGTATTTTTTTGCGGAATTTAGTAATATATTTTTTTTTATAAATATTTCTTATTTTTTTTTCACCTAATTTATTCATAAACAGGATTTGGCAGGAGCACCGAGGCAAGTGCCTATATTCTCTATTTTACTGCAGGTATAACAAAATATTTGTCATTTTGCTGGCGCCATAGGTATGAATATGTGGCTCCAATGTATTATCGAGATTCGGATGTTGCTCTTGTCATCTACGATATTCAGTGTCAAGAAACTTTCGAGCGCGCAAAATTTTGGATTTCTACACTTAAAGAGGTAAGCAAATCGACAAAATTTTATGGAAACTCAACAAATACATGGTTATTATTGAAAAATTCCTGCATCAAACAAAAGAAATCTCCACAAACCATGATTGCAATAGTTGGCAATAAAAGTGATTTGAAGAATAATCGTGCGGTAAAAAGGCTAGAAGCAAGTCAATATGCTATTCGGAATAGTTTACTATTTATGGAAACATCAGCCAAAACAGGAACAAATGTCATTGATTTATTCATGTCAATGGGTAAATTCATTAAGATCGAGCTTACTGCATGATCTGCACCATTCAAAGGTTGTTGTTTTTTTTCAGCTAAAAGAGCGTTATCCACCAATGCTGTTTTTACTTCAGAAATTAGAAGAGTGCCTTCGGATTCGGATGTTGACCAAAAGAACATTAACAGAAAAAATTCTTGTTGCCATGTGTTCTAGAAATATCCAAAGGTGTTTGACCAAGTGAATTCTTGTGCGGAAAGCTAATACAAAACTCGAAATTGTTGATATCAAGTTTGTGGCGCAAACAAAGAGATTGTTGTTTTGATTCAGTAATAAAAATACAGCACATGATCTTGAATATACATAATCAAGAATAAAAAAATCGCAATCTGCATCTGAATTCTAAATAAACTGCACAACAACATATATATCATTTGTGATGTTCTTGATTATAATAAACCCAGTGAAGTTGGGCCAATACACTAAAGCCCCTAGCTGTGGGCTAGGTAGGTCTATGCGCAAACTTCTACTGTTTTTCCAAATCTTTGGCCCAAGGGCTTACCAAGGATATTCTACTTTGGTTGATCGATTCTCTGGGAATTATGGATATTTGCTGTATATATATTTGCATTTTGACATTTAAATTTTGACATTTGAGCTGTCATTCTCTAAATAAACAATTTTGTCAAAATGCAAACGTTAGATGGCCCACCCTGTATTGGCTTTTTCACTTGGGCTGCTAGCGTCACTCATATGGATCACCTCATGTGATAAATATTGAAATTTTTCTGAACGCGTGATTCAATCTGTGGACGGTTCAAAATTCTGTTGTTGCTTGCTGTTATCGATTGAGTCAGTTTGCTTTTCTGAAATGGTTTCAAAACAGCTTATCAACGCGAGTGAAGCGAGCAACACGAATGAAAAAGTCACCAGCCTACTATATACACTGCATAAACTTGTTGCAAGATTGCCCAAAATCTGCGCTGCACTCATCAAAGCCAGAGAAAATCGTCTTATGTAGAATTTTCTCAATTTTGATTTGTAAAAGTCATTTAATTTATACAAAATTAATATTTTACTTTTCCGCACACACCACTGTAAGTGGTAAAAGTATTGCGATCGGTCCAAAAAATTCAAAACGCTCGGAATAAGTTTTCTATGCGTTTTGAACCTAGAAAAAACGATTGCAACCATTCTCGGAGCAATTTTTTGTCCGTGTGTGGTACGTTGTCCGTTGTCCGTTGTCCGTTGTCCGTTGTCCGTTGTACGTTGTACGCAAAAATTTGTTAACACGATAACTCAAAAAATTGATGTTAGAATTGAACAAAAATTTACACACACATTTTTCTTCATTAGGAATAGAAACCTATTAATTTTCAGCCTAATCGGATAATTTTTTCGGGTAGCTCTAGTGGAGTGGAATCAAAAAATGGGCTGTTTTTCAATATAATTACGAAAAATTTGTATGGGGACTATGTCTAGTTCGCATTGTATCATTATGAAACTTTCAAAACATAGTTTTTTTATGAAAAAAATGATTCATGCAAAATTTCAAGTCATTCCGACTAGATTTGGGACTACCTCCCCTGCAAAATTTCGGATTTTTGGAGTCTTTTCGGGGTCAAAACTGAAAAATTGTATGGCGGCTATCTTAAGTTCAGATTGATTCCTTTTGGAACTGTCAAAATATTATTTTCTATTCTGATGAGATTTAAGACCAGCTCCCTCACAAAATTTTAAATTTTCGGGGTCAATATTCAAATCGATAAATTGGATGAAGTATTTGTGATTTTCTAATCTGTGTTTTTTCATCAGTTTGAATGCTCATGCTGTTACCGAAAGTTATACTGCTATACATAACATAAATGTAGAACCATATCTATCGTTGGCATGAATTGAAAGTTCACATCAGAGTGAACTAATTCGTAATTGTTATTACCAATTCAAAAATAGAGAACGTTGAAGTAAGAATTAGGATCTGAGATGTTTATTTGTTTTTGTATTAAAATTTAAATTTAAAACACATGATGTATAATGACTCGAAATTCGATCTCATCATAATGATTTGACATTTTCTGTGAATTACTCTCAAAGTTGCATGATGATTCGATAAGAGATAAACATAAATCCAATACAAATGAGTATCAATCAATGAAAAATGCGTAAGCCCGAACAATTTCGGGAAATGTGCGGAAAAGTTAGTTTTACGCACGTAAGACCATTTATTTTTAAATAATTCATTTCTCTAATGGACATTTTATTTTAACATAAAAAAAATCAAGGACACTGTGGGCTCAGAAAGGCAAGTAACAACTACATCTGTTCTGAATTGGGATCATAAATCGAAATTGTGTTTCCAATAGATATGAGGCTATCACACCGATATATTATCGATCAGCTCATGCAGCAATCATTGTCTACGACATTCTTTCACTGGAGAGTTTTCATCGCGCTAAGTTTTGGGTTGAAAGACTTGCCGAAGATTCGCCAAGTACGATAATTGCTTTAGCTGGCAATAAAGCTGATGTTTCAGCAAATCGGGCTGTTAAGTTCGAAGAAGCTAGTCAATATGCAAAAAAACACGGTCTGATACTTATGGAAACTTCAGCCAAAACTGCAACTAATATCACAGAATTATTTGAGGAAATTGGTATATAACATTTATTATATAATTATAATTACATAATTGAAGCATTTGCATTTTTCAGTGAAATATTTACTAGAATCGGGATGTGAAAGCAACCAAGAAGGCGAACTAAGGGTAAAGTGGCCATATTTGGACCTACAACTTTTTATGTACCGAATTCGAACCCAAGCCTTTATTTATATGTGCGATAAGGCTCATTTTAGCAGTTAGATCGTAATTAGAGAATAGGCCCGAATATGGCCATTTTACCCTTAGGTAGTGGAATATCCGTGATTGAGGGAAACGGAGAATCCAAATGGAGAAACTTTTGTGCGTTTTAAGAACCTGTTTGAGATCGCGACCAATCAAAGTTATTTTGAATTGAATTCATTTATTTGTGTAATGTTAATGTATTGTTCTTAACTCTAAAAATATAAGATTATTCGTACAGTAGACTCTCGGAAAAGTTAACATCACGGAAAGTGAATTTCACAGATAAGTTAATCGCCTCTTAGCGTACATGTATTACCCTAAAAAGTTATTTTGGGAATTAACTTTTCCGGGAGAAATGTCTACGAACGTGTCTTGCTTTGCAAATTTTTATGTTCTATAATTTGTTTCAAACATTTACAATGATACAACGCAAATGATCACAGTAGCCACTCATTTTGACGAAAATCATGCAATTTGGCAAATGCATTTTTCATTCTCTCCTTCTTTGTTTTGCTATGAAATGATGTGTGTGACAATTCGTTCGGATATAAGCATCGTTTCTCTTCAGCCTTTCGCGCTGCATTATGCTTACAAACCTTTCGAACGCAGTGCACTTTGTCATGGTCAATATTCATATCAATTGTAGTGCTTTTCGGTTAATTTATGTAGCTCTTTTAAATTTCTTTGAAAAAATGTTCAGCAAGACCCAAAAACCAAAACAAAATAGATTAAATTTGAAACAAAAACTTGAATTATTAAAAAAAGTGACAATGGTGTTCAAAGAACTAGTTTGGCATTGGAATACGGTGTATCAACAGCAGCAATCTCGAAAATTCTCAAATAACAACAAGAAATTTTCGTTGCTACATCAAATACATTTGAATCCGTTGAAATGAAAACACTCCACAAAGCCGAATATGCCGATCTGGGGACTAAATTGTTCAAATGAATCGGTGAAAATTAAAAAGCGCTCCACAAAAACTTGAACAAAAATCTGGAACAAAAAAAAGTTTTAACATAACAAGGCAACAAAGAAAAATGTAAACGTAACAGAGCAACATGCACAACTTCAAAATAATTAAGCAACATAGCTATGTTGCTCTTTTATTTTGAAAATAATTCTGTTGCCGTTTGATGGTGAAAATGGTGTTGTTTCTTTTTAATTTTCAGCAATGCTTGTGTTTCTTTATTTTTGTCAAATTAAAATGCGTGACGTCATACAATTTCCAAATGAAATAGAATAATGAGAAAGGAGAAAAGTGCATAGGAATTGCGTGTCAGATTTTTGCATAATCAGCGACATACATACCATTCTCCAGCATCAAGTGTTCAAAATCTAATACAGAAAAATGCAAAAAATAAATCTCTTCGGTTTTTTTAATTTTATTTACATTTATTAATCAAAATGTTCCATATCAATTTGACATTATATCTTTAGTTGTCGGAATCATATTCACTTGATTCGCTTGAAGCCAATGCATAGTCTTCTTCATTTGAGTTATTTGTATGTTCAAGCGAAGTATAAAATCCATGAAATTTTTTTGGTATATACTTAAGCAAACTTTTTAAATCTTGTAATTTTTTTTCCGGAATTTCATGACCTTCTTCATATAGAAGTTCTAAATTCCCTTCAGGAAAATGAGTAGGTGTATTTTTTTTTTGTAAAGAAATGGATATAAATGGGTCGTTTGTTTGACTATATTCTTTTATGTACATAGTAAAAGGTTTGTCACGATTGTATCGAATGTGCTGGAATCTAAACCATGAAATTTTTTTTTGTCAACAGATTTTTTTCTGTTCACGATCAGCACTTCAAGTGATTTTGAACTGAAGAAGTCTTCTTTTTGCATTATCACCACAGTAAATTTCGGAACGTTTTTTTTGGCTTGTGCAATCAAATTATACCAATGATCAGGAACATAAACTTCTTCAGTTACTTTTCTTTGTTTATCGATTGTTCCGAAGCACTGATCGCAATCGTTACGACTATGTCCAGATACAAAGTATTTCTGGTCTATTGTTTTGAGATCTGGGTGTTTCCACATAGTCGAAAGAAAATACTTCAACATCATTGTAATCTTAATGCTACGATTCTGACCGCCACATGAATCGCTGAACAAAATAATTTTTTTTGTGTCTTCGGGAAGAAAGTTAGAGAAATGTTTAAACAAGCACGAGCCAATTTCTTGAGCTCCTCTTGAAGCAATACTTTCGTCCCACACATACATATAGCCCTTTTTTCTTGCTTTATCATAAACGCATAAGTTATATGTCCATAATTGGCGTTTATAAAACGCTTCACTTGTTGGAATCGAAGGAGTTTCTAAAGACCTTTGCAGATCAAATATTAACATTTCTTCTTTATTTTCAGGATTTTTGGCACGTTTAGCGCATTCTATCAAGTCCAATTTTGTTTTTTCAACAATTGCATGATGCTGTTCTTTCATTTTATCTAATTTTTGACGCTTCGATAGCCTTGATTCTGATTCCAAACTCTTTTGAATCCAATCACACTTGCGACACGTGTCGATTCTTAGTCGTTTGAAACTTAAATTAAATTCGTTGTTGAAGACACTACGAAACTTCGATTCAGGCAGCGATATTTCACCACGAAAATTACGTATCAAGAGATATTCCTTATACATTTTGCGTATATTTAAAAATGGGCTCAAATATTTTTTATCGGACTTGGATTTAACATTTTTATAATGAGATTCATAACTGGGGAATGACTTTATAAAAGATCTCAAGATATTCAAGTCCTGATCATTGAATTTCTTTTTGGCACTTATACCACGTTTTTCAAGAACAGTGGCATTTTTCTTAGCATAATTTGAAGTTCGTTTGAGTGTATCGACAGATATGCAGAGGAGTTTTGAAAGAAACCGCAAACAGATTTGATGTTTGATTCCACTAGTTTCTTCTGCAAAATATTGGCACAAATATGTGTAACGCAAGCTAACTGGATTCACGTTTGGTTTTCGTGGTTGTCTTTTCACCAGAGATCGCAGGTATGATGTTTTTAGCGACCAATTACTCATTTGATAAAATTTGTCAAACATCTGTTTTTGTGCGGTAATATCAATTTTCTGATGACACTTGAATTTACACGGACAAAAAATTTGAGCATCGAATGTTTTTCCTTCAATTAATCGGTTTGAAGCAGAATGATGCGCCTCGCCTCTTTGCACCTTTTGCTTTCGGATGTGTGCCTTGTGAAGCAATGGATTTCGTGTGCGCTTGCGTGATCGACGCGGTTCGAATTCATTTTCACCATCTAAATTGACAAAATGCACAAAAAATCAAATAAAATCTTTTGAATGTTAGGTCCAAGTAAAACAGAACGACGATTTCAATTTTTAGTCGTTAGTATAGAAAAATAGTCCAACAAATGTCTATCTACCTTCGTCTGAATCAATTGTTCGCTCTGAAGTCATCGCTTGGTTTTTTATCGATCGAAAAAAACAGCTACGAAATAAGGAACGTTTGATGAAATGCACGTTAGGGACTAAAGAATTGAAAATTGAGAAGAAATACCAAAAATGAATTCACATTCAAGTTATCTGTTCCAATAAGATTATTGGACAAATCGAGTAATAAAATCGAATTGCACTTCTGCGCAGTATTATATATACTGCACTTCAAACAAATCAATAAAATATTGATCACTTACATTCACTCTATCTCAATATTTTCTGCAAAATGTTTTTCCAAAGACTTGGACCTAACATTCAAAAGATTTTATTTGATTTTTTGTGCATTTTGTCAATTTAGATGGTGAAAATGAATTCGAACCGCGTCGATCACGCAAGCGCACACGAAATCCATTGCTTCACAAGGCACACATCCGAAAGCAAAAGGTGCAAAGGGGCGAGGCGCATTATTCTGCTTCAAACCGATTAATTGAAGGAAAAACATTCGATGCTCAAATTTTTTGTCCGTGTAAATTGAAGTGTCATCAGAACATCGATGTTGGAACTCAGAAAAAATATTTTGATAATTATTATCGATTAGAGAATTGGAACGCGAAAACCACATTTTTACGTTCGTTGGTTGAAAGACGTCATGTGAAAAAAGATAAAAAACTGCAACCGAAAATCAGCTTGAAGCCAAGAAATTTCGTATCAAAATATTATTTGATCGACGAAAACAAAGTGCAACAGCAAGTTTGTTCATCATTCATCACGAAATTATTGAAAATAAATCGGGTGACTTTATTCAGAGCCAGTAGATCTGCGATCCGGAATCCTGCCGCTTTGGAACGACGTGGAAAGTATCCAACGAATAGAACCGATTTCCGCAACATACGTTTTATAAAGCAATTTATACAAAGTTTCGCTACATTTGATTCTCATCATGGAATAAAATATTTGCATCCGCAGTTATTGAGCGTTGAAAAACTGTATGCTATTTATTCCAATAAGTGTACATTCCAAAATAAAACGCGTCTGTCCAAGGCTCTCTTCCGCCGAGTTTTCAAACGAGATTTCAAATTGGGTTTTGTTAAGCGTACAAACACATGCAAAGTGTGCAAAAAATTAACCGAGCGAGGGAATATCATTATTTTGAGCCAAATCATGAGAAAAACAATACAACGAAAACAAAAATCACATATAAAAAAGGCCAAAGCCGTGAAAAAGTATTTCGAAAGCTGTGTTCAACAAGCGGCTGATGATGCGAATGAATTGGAAGTATTTACCGTTGGCTGGCAGAGAGCTCAACAAATTCCTTTCTTTTGTGGGGACGAAGCTGATGAAGTGGTTCAACTCCGGCCACTTTGGTGTTTTAATCTCTGTATATTTGATGAAAAAAGACAAAAAGGTTTCATGTATGTGTGGGACGAAACCATCGCTGCGAAAGGATTTGAGGAAGTAGGGTCTTGTTTGGTTAAACACTTGTCGGAAAACCTACCTGAAAACGCGAAAAAAGTGATCATTTTCAGCAGTAAGAGCACTGGGAGAGATATTAAAACTTCTTTGATGCTCAATCACTTTTTGAATAAACGTGCTCACCCAGAACTAAGTTCAATAGAACAGGAATTTTTTGTGACCGGCCATGACACGAGTAGCTACAGCCGTTGTTTCGATTATATTAAAATCTCAATGAAAACAGCTAGAAATATGTATATTCCTGATCATTGGTACCATTTGATTTCACAAGCTAAGAAGAATGAGCCAAAGTTTGACGTAATAACGATGCAAACAGAAGATTTCTTCAGCTCAAAGTCACTGCAGGAACAGCTAGCCACTTCAAAGGAACAACTTGATGACAGAAGAGCAGTTTATTGGCAACAATTTTCACAAATGTTTTATGATCATAATAATAATGCTGTTTGTTTGCAAAACAGCTCAAATTTCCAGGCTGGTGTGAATTTACCCCATTTATATGAAAAAAATCGAGAGGTATCGATTGAAAAATTTAAAGATTTAACTGAAATGCTAAAATACATTCCAAACGAATTTCATGGATTTTATACTTCGCTTGAACATACAAATAACTCAAATGAAGAAGACTATGCATTGGCTTCAAGCGAATCAAGTGAATATGATTCCGACAACTAAAGATATAATGTCAAATTGATATGGAACATTTTGATTAATAAATGTAAATAAAATTAAAAAAAACTTGAAATAACAACAAAATTGCATATCACATTTCCAATGTATCACGTTGCGTTCTTTTGCTTATTATAAATAAAGGCATTTGCCAATGCACAACCAGTTCTTATTGTGACTTCAAATAAAACACTTGCGTTTTATTTACTCACTTTTATTTCCCCATTCAGCACAAAATATCAAGTTGGTAGCAAAGCTAAGTTCGGTGTAAAGTTTAATTATTCTTGTATCGTTTGTTTTTTCGTGCTTTGTAAAAAATGGGTAAAGAACTCAACATCATAAAATTGACCGGATCGGACAACTATCATGTCTGGAAGTTCGCGGTTAAAAATTTGATTGATTATGAGGGACTAACCGAAGCACTCACACCGGTTGATACCCTTACGCCAAATGTGGCAACAATGACTGATATTGCGAAATTGGCTAAAGCCAAAGGATTATTGGCACTGAGTGTAGAGCCTAGTATATACGCGCACATATCATCAGCAACGTGATACATTGGAAATGTGATATGCAATTTTGTTGTTATTTCAAGTCACTCTCTTGTTTGATAAATTTTTTTTTTTTTATTTTTGTTAAAAAAGGCACTTGTTTCACCACTATTCGAAGCTTGCATATCTAGCAATTTTGTAGTAACCAATTCGGCGGTTATTTGTTCGTTGTTGGTTTCAATTCCCATTATTAATGGACGAAAGTCTTCGGTCAATCCCGCTAACATGATAGCACCCAGCCATTCACCTGTTAGATTGAATCCTATTCCGATCAATTTATTCGACGTTGACTTGATCTTTCCGATATAATCGTTCATGTTATCAGAATCTTCAAGTCGAATGGAAATAAGTTCACGCAACAACGTAATTCTACGCGATAAACCACGATCTTCAAACAGAGTTTTTAACACATTCCAAATTTCCAATGCACTCGTTGCGTTCTTTTGCTTATTATAAATAAAGGCATTTGCCAATGCACAACCAGTTCTTATTGTGACTTCAAATAAAACACTTGCGTTTTATTTACTCACTTTTATTTCCCCATTCAGCACAAAATATCAAGTAAAAACCGAAGAGATTTATTTTTTGCATTTTTCTGTATTAGATTTTGAACACTTGATGCTGGAGAATGGTATGTATGTCGCTGATTATGCAAAAATCTGACACGCAATTCCTATGCACTTTTCTCCTTTCTCATTATTCTATTTCATTTGGAAATTGTATGACGTCACGCATTTTAATTTGACAAAAATAAAGAAACACAAGCATTGCTGAAAATTAAAAAGAAACAACACCATTTTCACCATCAAACGGCAACAGAATTATTTTCAAAATAAAAGAGCAACATAGCTATGTTGCTTAATTATTTTGAAGTTGTGCATGTTGCTCTGTTACGTTTACATTTTTCTTTGTTGCCTTGTTATGTTAAAACTTTTTTTTGTTCCAGATTTTTGTTCAAGTTTTTGTGGAGCGCTTTTTAATTTTCACCGATTCAAATGGTTTTTGATTCAGCGTGAACGTAATTGTACAATTACTGGTCCAATTTTATAGGGTCGAGCGATACACGAATTTCAACATCTATATCCAGAAAAAAGTGCAAATGATTTTTAATGCCAGTGAAGGATGGTTCACAAGATTCAAACGAGCTCAAATCAGCTTGGGAAAAGCTACCACAACATATTTTGCAAAATGCATGGAAAAAGATAAAAGAATGGGATGATAGCGACTAAGACGCGGAAGACGATGTTCCATTGTCTGAAATTGTCCCTTCGGTGTCCGATTACAATGAAGGAATTCATGAATTACGAATGTTGTTATTGCAAATTGTCACCAACATTGAATTGACTGTGGACGAAATAGAAGAATGGAATCAGGACACAAATCAAATTGATGAGTGTATGGATTACGAGGAGGACAAAGAATCAGATGTCGAACCAGTAGAACGGAATCAAAAAATTTCGTATCCTGAAGCAATCAACAGTGTAAAAACACTGATAAAATGGTGTGAGGCTAAGAAGGAGGCTAAGTAGGTGGAAGATATCAACCAACTCACAAACCTCCTGGATTTGCGTGCAAAAATAGTCAAGGATCACATCTTAAAACCAAAGATACAAGCATGTCTAACTAGCTTTTTTAAGCCAGTTGAAAACAATTAAACTGAAGTATATCTGTTCATTTTTAGGTTGAAAAATTGAATAAACCGCGATAAAATGTAAAAACATTGGAAAAGATATCTTTTCTTTAGTTAAGATGAATTTTAACAATTTCCCGGAAAAGTTAATTTTTCAGAAAAGTTGATTCCGAGAGTCTACTGTATTTCCATATGAATGATCAAATTGTTTTTTCTCTCCATCGTTCACCATTGTGATTTGGAATTATTCAACCAATTTAATCTCATAATTTTATCTTATATGTGTCAGAAGAGAAGTTATTTTCAGCCATTTTCCAATGGTATAATGACATGTTTGTTACAGTTCACAATTTATTATTATTATTAGTCTCTGAAGATATTCGATTGATGTGTAAACAATATGCCGAAACAACGATCGAATGAAGAGCTAGAATTAAGGCGTATTGATGTAAAAGTGGTGCTGTTAGGCGGAGCGGATGTTGGAAAATCATCGTTAGTTTTGCGATTCGTGGACGAACAGTTCAATGAGAATCAGACAAGTACCGTGGGAGCCTCGTTCAGCACCAAATCCATCAGAGTGGATGACGTAATCACAAAACTCCAGATTTGGGTATTTTTTTGCGGAATTTAGTAATATATTTTTTTTTATAAATATTTCTTATTTTTTTTTCACCTAATTTATTCATAAACAGGATTTGGCAGGAGCACCGAGGCAAGTGCCTATATTCTCTATTTTACTGCAGGTATAACAAAATATTTGTCATTTTGCTGGCGCCATAGGTATGAATATGTGGCTCCAATGTATTATCGAGATTCGGATGTTGCTCTTGTCATCTACGATATTCAGTGTCAAGAAACTTTCGAGCGCGCAAAATTTTGGATTTCTACACTTAAAGAGGTAAGCAAATCGACAAAATTTTATGGAAACTCAACAAATACATGGTTATTATTGAAAAATTCCTGCATCAAACAAAAGAAATCTCCACAAACCATGATTGCAATAGTTGGCAATAAAAGTGATTTAAAGAATAATCGTGCGGTAAAAAGGCTAGAAGCAAGTCAATATGCTATTCGGAATAGTTTACTATTTATGGAAACATCAGCCAAAACAGGAACAAATGTCATTGATTTATTCATGTCAATGGGTAAATTCATTAAGATCGAGCTTACTGCATGATCTGCACCATTCAAAGGTTGTTGTTTTTTTTCAGCTAAAAGAGCGTTATCCACCAATGCTGTTTTTACTTCAGAAATTAGAAGAGTGCCTTCGGATTCGGATGTTGACCAAAAGAACATTAACAGAAAAAATTCTTGTTGCCATGTGTTCTAGAAATATCCAAAGGTGTTTGACCAAGTGAATTCTTGTGCGGAAAGCTAATACAAAACTCGAAATTGTTGATATCAAGTTTGTGGCGCAAACAAAGAGATTGTTGTTTTGATTCAGTAATAAAAATACAGCACATGATCTTGAATATACATAATCAAGAATAAAAAAATCGCAATCTGCATCTGAATTCTAAATAAACTGCACAACAACATATATATCATTTGTGATGTTCTTGATTATAATAAACCCAGTGAAGTTGGGCCAATACACTAAAGCCCCTAGCTGTGGGCTAGGTAGGTCTATGCGCAAACTTCTACTGTTTTTCCAAATCTTTGGCCCAAGGGCTTACCAAGGATATTCTACTTTGGTTGATCGATTCTCTGGGAATTATGGATATTTGCTGTATATATATTTGCATTTTGACATTTAAATTTTGACATTTGAGCTGTCATTCTCTAAATAAACAATTTTGTCAAAATGCAAACGTTAGATGGCCCACCCTGTATTGGCTTTTTCACTTGGGCTGCTAGCGTCACTCATATGGATCACCTCATGTGATAAATATTGAAATTTTTCTGAACGCGTGATTCAATCTGTGGACGGTTCAAAATTCTGTTGTTGCTTGCTGTTATCGATTGAGTCAGTTTGCTTTTCTGAAATGGTTTCAAAACAGCTTATCAACGCGAGTGAAGCGAACAACACGAATGAAAAAGTCACCAGCCTACTATATACACTGCATAAACTTGTTGCAAAGATTGCCCAAAATATGCGCTGCACTCATCAAAGCCAGAGAAAATCGTCTTATGTAGAATTTTCTCAATTTTGATTTGTAAAAGTCATTTAATTTATACAAAATTAATATTTTACTTTTCCGCACACACCACTGTAAGTGGTAAAAGTGTTGCGATCGGTCCAAAAAATTCAAAACGCTCGGAATAAGTTTTCTACATGTAAAAAATTTATAAAAATTTCAAAATAACATTCCCGGAACAATTTTTTGTCCGTGTGTGGTACGTTGTCCGTTGTCCGTTGTCCGTTGTCCGTTGTACGTTGTACGCAAAAATTTGTTAACACGATAACTCAAAAAATTGATGTAAGAATTGAACAAAAATTTACACACACATTTGTCTTCATTAGGAATAGAAACCTATTAATTTTCAGCCTAATCGGATAATTTTCTCGGGTAGCTCTAGTGGAGTGGAATCAAAAAATGGGCTGTTTTTCAATATAATTACGAAAAATTTGTATGGGGACTATGTCTAGTTCGCATTGTATCATTATGAAACTTTCAAAACATAGTTTTTTTATGAAAAAAATGATTCATGCAAAATTTCAAGTCATTCCGACTAGATTTGGGACTACCTCCCCTGCAAAATTTCGGATTTTTGGAGTCTTTTCGGGGTCAAAACTGAAAAATTGTATGGCGGCTATCTTAAGTTCAGATTGATTCCTTTTGGAACTGTCAAAATATTATTTTCTATTCTGATGAGATTTAAGACCAGCTCCCTCACAAAATTTTAAATTTTCGGGGTCAATATTCAAATCGATAAATTGGATGAAGTATTTGTGATTTTCTAATCTGTGTTTTTTCATCAGTTTGAATGCTCATGCTGTTACCGAAAGTTATACTGCTATACATAACATAAATGTAGAACCATATCTATCGTTGGCATGAATTGAAAGTTCACATCAGAGTGAACTAATTCGTAATTGTTATTACCAATGCAAAAATAGAGAACGTTGAAGTAAGAATTAGGAACTGAGATGTTTATTTGTTTTTGTATTAAAATTTAAATTTAAAACACATGATGTATAATGACTCGAAATTCGATCTCATCATAATGATTTGACATTTTCTGTGAATTACTCTCAAAGTTGCATGATGATTCGATAAGAGATAAACATAAATCCAATACAAATGAGTATCAATCAATGAAAAATGCGTAAGCCCGAACAATTTCGGGAAATGTGCGGAAAAGTTAGTTTTACGTACGTAAGACCATTTATTTTCTTGTTGTATCCATATTTTTGGCCTGTACTGTATGTGCTTGCGGAAAATAATGCGAATACGAAACCGTCCGCGTAAGAGTGAATCATAACAAGAATTTGCGTAGAATGCCAAATTATAAAGTGTTTTTCAAGAACGCATCATGAAGTTAACATTGCCTCTTATGGCCAATCATGTTACAATTTTAAAAATACAATTAATATACCGATTCATGTAAGTGGACTATATTTGAAAAGCTCTTCGGACATAAGCACAGAAACATCATAGAAGTTTGGAAATCGACCTACCTTAGTTATGGGAGCTTGGAAATGTGACCCAAAATCAAAAACTCTAACCCTCTTTTGTGGGACGAAATAGCCAAGCGGACCATGCTTGTATGGGATTGGAGAGCTATTCGAGAGTATGCCAATTGACCGCACCATCTTATTTAACATAGGTGAACTTAATTTAGATCCATTGTAATACGAACAAAATGTTTATTGATACAAATAATAAAAACAAATAAGCTATTGAATCGATTGAAATATCACATCAATACTACTGCCCAATAGATGGCGCTGGAGAATAGATATGATTAAAATGTCTCAAATAGCACGGTCCCCTTGGAAATACCCGCAGAATTTAGACTTCCTGATTTTTGTTTGGCCCCTTTTTGCTTCGCAACTTTCAGATCTGATGGCCATTTTGGCCTGGGCCGATCTTGAAACTCCAAAATTTTGTCATTTTTTAAATATCCACTATAACCGAACAGCAAACAAAAATTGTAAGAAAAGAAACTAATGGATTAAAAAAACATCAAGAAATCGGAATTTTGCCTATTTAAGCTAACAAAAACATATATGTTTTGTGTACACACAACACAAATTCGATTTCATGATGTCTTTTATCCATAAGTTTTCTTTCTGTATTTTAGGACACATAATTTGATATAAATAATTTCGTGTTTTGTATACCCTTGCGGAACGGGAATTCACCTCGGAAAGAGGCGTTTTATTCCATTTATTGAATTACGTCGTACAGTTCAAAACAGTCGTACGTGTATAAGTATAGAAAATAACGTACTACTACTAACCTAGATATAGAAAAATAACCTACTTTCAATATCAGTCATCAGGCAAACCAATTTCCAGCCGATATATTTCTAGTAGCAAATGATTAAGGGATAAATCTTTGAATCATTGATCAATCAATGGATTTGAAACCGAAAGTACACAGATTCAAATTGATTTTTCAGAGCGGCTGAGGTGTGGCAAAGTCGTCACTTCCTTGCGATTTGTCGAAGGCCAACCAAGAGGACCAATAAGTTACAATTTCCAAAAGGTTAATTTCTCTATTCTTTTGTTCAAAAAATTTATTTATCAATAGTAAAGTTTCATTTTGTACATCACTCAATTTTCGACATCTTTTCGACATTTAAAATATTCTTAAAGTATATTCACAAAAGGTTGAAAGTCTAACGCTGTCTAATGCCAATGTATTTCGGTAGGTGCGAGTGTCGTTCATTATATTTTCCTCCAAATTTTGATGCACACACAAATCTTTTCCGTACGTATGATCAAATCCATAATTTAATTTCCGAGAAAAGCAAACTAATTTTTCTTCATTCTTTTGAATAATATCGACTCGTTTTGGGAAAATGAGTCGCCGGCTTTGGATAGGGAAGTCGTAAATTAATATGCGAGAGCTTCACCCGCACATGCATTCTGTGCTCTTGCTCTTTCCTCTTTGAACATATTGCACGCACAACTAATATATGCACATACAAAAGAGCGCGACATTCCCTTTGCGATCTTGCCTCTATGCTTACATGATACCGAAAAACGTTGCTGCTTAATTCAGTCAATATGACTCGATTATGACGTCTTAACGCGTATGTCAAATGCATAGCGGAAAGTACGCGCTTATACGTTCCTATGAAACGCGTGAATATAATGGCATGCGCTTATTATTTATGCGATTGCTTTGACAGCGAATGTTAAAGGTCAAATGTCCGTTTTTTTATATTCACATTCAAATATCCATTTGAAATAGAAAAATATTATTCAAATTCGTTGCAAAATAATTTTAGTTTGCATTTTATTCAATATATCATAATAATAATCTATCAATCAGAACAGTGCATTCAAACATCAAACAAATTGAAAAAAATTATATTGCAACAAACATAAAACAAAGCAGAAATTTAATGTCTTACATTCGCTGTCAAAGCAATCGCGCTAATAATAAGCGAATAACGCATGGCGAACAACGCATGGCATTACATTCACGCGTTTAATAGGATCATATTGGGCGTAATTTCCGCTATAAATATGACATACGCGTTAGGACGTCATTATAGAGTAAGCATTTTATATTGATTGGTTTAATTTGCGAATTCCATATTATGATTTTTCTGAAAACCGGCAAATATCGCTTTTATTGAATTCGCGATTACGAAATCAAATATTTTTATGAAATGAATCGTATTCTAATTTCGATAGGGTTTTCAAAGTTGCATGTTGATCCTGTTCAAAATCGGCGTACACTCCAGTACACATCCGATGCTGTGTTACACCAAGATAATTTCTACTTTTACTTCTAATACCTCGACTAATACACTCAAGCAGCATCGGGCGGAAACATCAAACGCGAACTGACGCGAGCGCCCTCAATTCAATGGACACATCAATACGATTAATCTATCATTTCTGAACGTACGCATGATATTTTGAAGGGATTACTGCCCCCTGGCATTGACATTGTTTATCATTATCATTCACTTGATTTCCTCGCACTGTTGAAAGTGTGTGCATGTGCGAAAAATGTGTAGGAAGCACATCGCGCATTTGTTTTGATGCCCACATGCTTCTTTCGTCGATAATGCCGTAATAAATGACATAAATATTTCTATTCAGTTTTTCAGAGTAATTTAACATTTTTTGTATAAACTATAGCTTTTTTTATTTATTTGTTCATTTATTTTTATTTTTACCAAATACTGGCTACATGCCTTCGTAATATGAATTGAATATATATTTAAAACTATGATTTTTTGAAACGATAATGCAATGTTCACTTAAATTCTATTTTCAGTCTCTAATTTTGATTGTTTTAATATTTATATTTGTCTCTTTCATTTTTGTTCTTTGCGTATTGTAATTTGATTGTGTTTGTAATTTTCTAGTATTTGATTTGTTCGTAATCACACAAGTCGGCAATTATTCGTTGAACGTGAAGTGGTGGATAACAAATACTCGGAGGAAAACCAATATATTTCTTCAGAAACACCAGCCAAAAAGGAAATGTAGGTTAAATATTTTTTTATGATGAGACCTTATATCAAACTGAGATCGTTTTATCTCTGTTCTGATGCTTAGTTTAACCTCGTTTTTATCAAATAGCATTTATAAAAATAGAACAACTTAGCTATCAAAAACACACATAACGGTTTTATCTCATAACAGGCCAGTTTTGATGTGCGAGCTGGCAAAGTACCGCAATTGCTCGTATACATACAAATCCTTTCATTTTAGTTGTTAGTCTTCTCCGTATCAGTATTTTTTGGAATTTGTGATCGTAAGTTTTCAATTATAATGAATCAATCTGGAATGCTTCAATGCTTATTATTACAGGAAAACCAGTTTTGGAGAGGACATTCTCAATTTATAGGAGTTTTTGCGAAAGCATAATTGCATTTTTAAAAACATCGTTTTGACAGCAAAACGTTAAAACATATTATTCTCTAAGGCTTACTAGCGTTCACATCTTTATCGTTTTCAAACCAACGTTTATCTGTCACGATAATCAAGTGTAATTTCGTTTTTCAGTTCAGATATATTTTAAGTGGACATTTCCACTTTCAAAATCAAACTAATCTAATCAGAATTTTCTAACCAGCATTCGCAAAATACGAGGACAATCAAAAATGACGCTAACAGTATCGAACAATTTGGAAAATCCAGATCGAGACTTGTTGTATCGATATAAATTGGTGTTGCTGGGTGCCTTTGCGGTGGGAAAATCTTGCTTGGCTTCACAATTTGTGAGAGGTATCATAAAAAACAAATGATTTTTTAGAGGAATATAGAGGATTTAATCATTTTGATTTTTTAATAAGGCGAGATTCCGGATTTTCTTCAATTTACGATTGGAACATCTTATATGACTCGAAAAATCCAAGTAGAAGACAACATCGTACAGTTTGACAGTGAATATTAAATCTCAAATAAATTATGTTATAGTTTCATCTTTATAAAACTAATTTTTTCGTTTTTATTTTGTTTCATTTTCTCTTCATAGTATGGGTACGACTTTTTTTATTGGTCTTATCAAATAAATCATCTTTCTAATATAGATACTTTTGTATTTCCTTTCACGAATTCTATTTCACAATTCGGAATAAACAGGACACGGCGGGTCAAGAAAGGTGAGCATATCATATTCACAACGTAAATGTCAAATTGTAACTATATTAATCACAATTTATAGATTCACTAGCTTGGTTCCACTTTATTACCGAGACAGTCAGGCTGTTCTCGTTGTTTATGAAATTCAGTGTCAAAGAAGTTTCGAGCGAGCCAAATATTGGATTGATAGAATTAAACTGGTACTATAGAGCTACCAGAATAATATACAATTCGAAATAATGTGTATTTTTATTTCATGCAATTACGTTGAATCACAATTTCAAAAGGAATTGCCAGATGCTGTGATCGCTTTGGTTGGAAATAAGGTTGATTTGGGGAAAAGACGTGTTGCAACGGAAGAAGCAACACGTTATGCTGAAGAAAAAAATGTGTTATTCATGGAAACATCGGCAAGATTCCGTACCAATGTGAACGAACTATTTTTAAAAATCGGTAATCATGATGCATTCTTACGGATTTCAAACATCAAATAAATTCTTTTTAATTTGAATTGATCAGGTGAAACTTTGATAGAAGAAGGAATTCCTGCCATCAACAATAGACAGTTGGTGCCGAATACACAGAAAAACATCATAAAAAAGTGTTGTTAATTGTGCTATTGAAAATTCTAGCCTAGATATTAATATTTTTACTGACGCAGTTTCAACAATGTCGCATGGAATATCCCATTGCTACAGGAAAAGAAATAGATGACTGGGAAATTAATTGACTAGGATCTGAATTCACTTATTTAACAATTTAGTGAAATTTTGAAACAAACTTTTTTTAATTTTGAGTAAATTAAAATCATAATTTTTTCGTTGAGAAACAAAATTTTTGTATTCGTAATAATATAGAATGATAAGAAATATGAGTGGCTTTATTCGTATTTTTATGCAATAAAAGCAAGAGATTTTTTTATAAACACCAAAAGCTCGTTTTGTAAATTCATGTTGGGTCTCGATAAATTTCTGTGATTTCAAATGGATACAATGGTATAAAATGAGTTTGGCTATTAAATTCAAATTGAACTCGAGATAAAATGATATTATTTATCAAACCAAGAATTTCACTCATTTTTGTCGCACAAGGAATACTTGCGCGATGTTTATCTTAACTTTTATTTACTCAATTCGCCTTTTTGGCTAAATCATTAATCATTGTTCAAATATTGTCAACAGCTGTGTTTTCAATATCAATCTGAAAATTTGTTGGCGCAGAGTTCAAATGACAGTCATGTCATCGACACGTCCCAAAAATGATCAACAGTTTGCGAAAGCAAAAATGTTGGACATCAAATTGGTGTTACTTGGGGAATCTGCAGTGGGAAAGTCATCATTGCTTTTACGTTTTGTGAACAATCACTTTGAAGGATCCCCATCTCATACAATTGGAGCTTCATTCAAGATGCAAACCATCTGCGTAAAGGAAAAAATTATTAAATTCGAGATTTGGGTACAACTTTCTTTATTCCAAAATCTAATATAATTTTTCGAATTTATTTTGTTTCTCTTATTTCACAAATATATGCTGATGAATAAACAGGATACAGCTGGTCAAGAGAGGTAATTCGAATGAGGGTGGGGGAATCAACTTCAATATTGGATTTTCGGTATGTTCAATTTTATTTGTAGGTATGATAGCATAGCACCAATTTACTATCGTGGGGCACATGCAGCCATAGTTGTCTATGATATTCGAAACATGAAAAGTTTCGAGCGCGCCAAGGATTGGGTTTGCAAACTGCAAAATGTATTAATATGTTGAACCATATTGTAGAATCTTTTACAAATTCAAGTTTTTTTTCTATATATTTCATTGAATTGATAAACAAATGTGAAACTATTTGTCGATTTCTGTGCCAATTGAAGATCTTGCGGATGCTGTGATTGGATTAGCAGGCAACAAAATGGATCTAGACAAAGACCGTGCCATTGAGTACTCAAAAGCGCAACAATATGCGGCCGAAAATAATTTAATATTTATGGAAACTTCAGCTAGAACTGCATTCAATATTATGGATTTATTCTTTGCAATCGGTATTCGCTGATCTTCCAAAACTGTTTGGAACATTTTTTATAAAATATTTGCCATTTTTTAGGTAAGAAGTTGACTGAAAATGCTCAGGACTTAGGGAGTAGTCAAGATAAATTATAGAAATGAGGCCAAATCCAAAGCCTCCAAGAGGTTGTTGCAAATGATGTGGATTCCAGCCGATTGTCATTAGGTCGATCAAATCCACGAGATGCAACAAATCTACAGTTCGTTTACATGTACCGATTCAAATTTACTCTGAATTAGCTGCTCCAAACTAACAACATCTTTTTCCATTGCTCACTGCTTTACTTTTACTTCGAAATAATTCGGCGATAAAAAAAATTGATAATCGTAATAGAAGCGAAAGAAATGCTCATAATATAATGATAAAAATAATTCAAGTGAAGCTATGTAAATAAAGAACACTGTAAATTGTTCGGTTTAAATTTCAACCATTTTCTTCATTATTCATCGAATTTCTCTTTCTTACTCCCGTCCAAAATATATTAACTAACATAGTGATAGAAAGATTGACAGTGTAATTTTAAATTACAATCAAAAATATTTGCGTTTCAAAACTTCGGTTCGTTCCCGAAACGAAGTGGGTATTGTCCGTTTTCGTATTTCTATGCATATTTCATTTTTATTCTGCTGCACACCTGGCATATGTCGGGTATGGTGAACTACGATAATGTGTCGCATTCTTTCTCGAACATCTGTCCAGTTATCCCCCCCATCGATACTAGTTGCTATGTGTAGCGTGTTATGTTCCACTTGATGTAATTTCATTTCAAAAGTAATATTTTTATTGTTTACTCCGTTTGATGTCATGCACATGAAATCGACAAATTTAGTTCTCCATCGTCTTGGCATGGATAATAATCATTTTATTTTGGGTTCAGAATAGTTTGTTCAGTGTTTTATTTGGCGATAAAACTGTTTTGAAATGTCTGAAAAATTTAAATTCAAGGTAAATTTAAAGTTACTCGAGCGTCAGTTTCAAATTGTGCAATTCATTGTTTTACTTCTCAAATCCGAAACTATATTTGTTTTCATTTATAACAAAATTATCACCACAATTTAGTATTTGGATGAAAAATTCATAAAACATGTGAGAAAACAAGTTTGCCGAGGATTGAAAGGTGTCGAAAGTGAATTCAAAGATGAAACGAAGACTTGCAAAACCCATGAGGACACAAAATAAGGGTTCTGGTCAAACGTCGAAATCAAAAGAGCCATTTACTGCATTTTCACAAAAAGAGACATCGATAATAAACCCAACAACATATAATATCACACCGAGACATTTATTAATACCTATTTCGCATCGAAGTTTGGATTCAGAAAGAGAATTGTCGAGAAAATTATCCATAGAATCATCACGATCTATAATGCAGCTGCAACGAGAAAAAGATAATTGCGAAACAATGTTAGCCAAAATTACATCTTCGCAGCGAATAATTTGTTCAACACTCGATTTATTCATGTAATTTTCTTTTTCCACATTTTTATTATCCAATATATTTAAGGATTCGAACAACTTTTGTTGTTTCAGACCGAATTTGGCGCAACAACAATTTTTCGAAAGTCCATTGGATGAGGAAAGATGCCGCAAGCACTTTGAAGATTTTTTGAAAGTGTTCACGAGGAATCATTTGTATTCAGTTGAGCTCAAGGTCAGCATATTTACACCAGAGATAAGATTTATTGAATAATATTGAAGATTGGTTGTATGATTTTCTTTCAGTTGGGTGAAATTCAATCTAATAAATTCATTTTACCGATCACATATGCATCCAAAGTTTACTCGCTCTACAATACCTTGCAATTGGCTATATCCAGTTATGTAACAAATATCAGGAATTATTTGGATCGCAGTGTGCCACCGAAAATTGATGAGCTCTTGAATTTAACTCAACAAACAACAATTGTTTGCGTTGAAAAGATGCTATTTGATGAGGGAGATTCTGTTGTACATGTAAGTAGCTTAAAATATTACTACACACAAAACATCCCACACTGCATAACGCAGCCAAGTCATATGATGATGTTCATCTGGATTACATAATGAATTATCGAAATCAAATCAGCAATCTCCACTTAATCCGATATCACATGTAAAAAACTCATCAGAGATAGATTTCTCAGGACTTATCACAGATGAATGTATTTCAAATTGAAATTATTCATTTGAACTAAGTAGCCTTTTTCTTGTTCAAATTTGAAATCAAATCGAAATATTCAAGTCGAGGGACAAAAAGTTTTGACGCAGCTATGTTAGAATTCCAAATTCCTTGAATTTATATGAATAGAGTGATTAGAAATACAAGATCGGCAAAAAATGAGGAAAAATCTGAATCACCCACTATAAAATCGGCGTTGGCGGTACAATTTATATCATCAATTGTACAATTGATGTTTAGGTTCTATATTTCTAGCATCAGCTCACTTGTGGCTAATCTCATTTTGTATTTGATTGAAGAGCTTAAATGAAGACGACTAAAATGCGTGAGACGGAAGTACAACAATTCTATCTTTGATCCTTTCCATTATTATGTTTTGGGGAATAAAATATGATGTTTTCAAAAGTAATAATAAAGGGTGATTTTTTAAGTGGTTTCTTTTTGAAAATCGAAAAAAACGCAAAAAATTTCGAAAAGTGAATCAAATCTTTATTGAAATCGATAAATTGGTTCTTGCCATTTACTTTTTGAAAATAATTTCATGCCCCACAAAAAATAATCCAGGGGCGTTAAATCGCACGATCTGGCCGGCCAATGAACGGGGCCGAAACGAGAGATGAACTGTTCGCCGAACTTACGGCGCAGTTCGACCATGGATGGACCCGCTGTGTGGCTGGAGGCGCAAGCGTTGCTCGTTTGTAAGTCTTTCCATTTTGAAATTGCAAAGCATACTGAGCATTTTTGACTGTGACAGACGTCAGTTGGAATTTGACATCTGTCAAAAAATTAAACGTCAAAAAGAAACCAGCTAAAAAATCACCCCTTTAATCCTTAGTATTCTTAATGGCAATTAGGAGTAAGCGGAATAAACTTCGTTTGCAGTAAGCAGTTACTTGTCGATACTTGTCGAATGTTGTTGAATGAAAAACGTTTGATGACAAAGAAGATGATTTTGTATGGAGTATTGAATAATGTATACCAAGCGTGAATACCATCTTCATTTGACTTACTTGTATATATCTGAAGAGTCCCAAAGTAATCTCTACAATGATCCCAAATACCATTATATTTCCGTAAAAATGATCAATCAACAACCGAAAATTTAATTGCGCCTCAAAATAGAACAGCACTGAGCATTGATAAGATTCCATTAGAAAGCTCTTAGATAAAAAAACCAGTCGAATGCTGTTGATATTCACATTAAATATGCATATTTAAGATTCCGTATGAAAACATGTTCTTTATCTAAATTATTTTTTCGTAATCAAATTTATGTATAAATACGTGAGCATTGTTACAAAAATTCGATCAGTTCTTGCATCGTACTGTTGATTCAAACAAAGCTTATTATAAAAAAATTAAGAATTCAATCAATTATTATAATAAACAGAAATTTCTGAAAAACTTCACAATTTCAATCTTCACCAGATCAAAAGAAAAACGAAAAAATCTTCCACAATGCAATTGTTGAAATTCCGTGTCACTTTGAGCATCTTAGTTATTTTCGCCTTAGCTCTTGTAAGCGCACAATCAGATGAAGTTGCAGCACAAACAGATGAAGTTGCAGCACAAACAGATGAGGTTGCAGCACAGACAGATGAGGTCCCAAGTGATCAAGCAGTTGAAGTTGAAAGTGCACAGCAGGCCGATATTGGAGTTTTGGGTCCAGCTAATGGCGGGATCGTACAGCGGTCGATGTAGCAACTTGCAAAAAAACAGGCTCTATGGTAGTTTGATTCTTTTTTCCAATTTGTTCCGATACTGTATTCTTAAAAATAATTTATAATCACATTTAGTGTCGGAGTGTGATTGGAGGTAAAACCAACCAATGCTGCCAAGGCAATATTTGTCTCCATACTCTTCTCTTTGGCTTTTGTGTTCGATATTCTTAAAACATGATGTTCTGGATATACTTTATCTGAATAAATCATTGTTAATTTCAAAATGTTTGAACAATTCGAGAGAATATAAAGTTATTTATTACAAAGCTGTTAAAAAAATTGAGTTCTCCACATAATGCTAAAGGTAACACGAACAAGACATTAAAGATTTTATGTACATTCAGTAAGCACTGAAAAGATTGAATTGAGATATATAAACCAGTCTAAGCCACAAGAAAACAAGCAATGCATTTTTGAATACTATTAATATCCGCAACTAAGTGACACACCAGTACATGGTATAAACTAAGAAGAACATCGATAAGAACATTTTTATTGTTATTTGTATCTGTGTATCATAATTCAATGCTCAAGTTAGTAGTGGATGAAATTGTGTGACTCCCATTAGAATTTTATTATTGAATATGAAAAAATTTCATCACGTTTTTTGTAAATGATATTTTTTGAAATTTTACACACTATTTAAAAATGTATTACATTTTCAATTTTTGCAAACATTTCTCTAAACTTATAAATATTTTTCATTGAACTAATAATTTTCATATTCATTTTCTTTATCGTTCATATTTTGCTGCTTAGTAAGAAGAGCATTTTTTATAAGATCCAAATATTTGATAGCTCTTTCATGATCTGAATAGATATAAAAATAATTTATTTAGTGAAATATAGAAATTGATCACGAATTTATAATGAAGATATTTGATGCAAACATTTATTTGCGTAAAAACTTATACAACAGTATAAACTAATACCTGAAACGCTGAGATCATCATTAGCATTTCTTCCTTTCATGTCTTTGCCATCATAGAGTTGATTGAGTTTTCCAGCTAACCTTTTAGCTAAAGATCCATCCGAAATCATCTCTTTTAGTTTTAGCTCGCGCATGTCATCTGGTTGACCTGAGCCGACGATAAAAAGGATTTCTTTTCTTCTTATATTTTTGCAGAGATCATAGGAGCTTACCTCTTCTGATAGCTGCTTCCAATTGTTTAGATGGATAAAGCCTTGAGAATTAGAACCGAATTCGTGTTAAATATAAAAACAAGTGGAAAAACGTTTTAACATTCACTTACAATCCCATTCCATGTATTTGTATTTCAACTGAAATTAAGCGATAGAGAATGATGAGTTAAATTTACTTTAATGAAGCTGCAATGCATCAAATAATCCAAATACGACAATAAAAATATTCACTCACCAGCTGAAATTGCACCGCAAACAACCAGAATTAATACAAAGATGTTCATTTTAGATATTTTTAGCTTGCTGATGTTCAATGTTCGAAGACTGAGAAACGATTGATTTTTTGCAAATGGACAAATTTTATTTTTAATTTATGGGATCTTTGAAAACAATTAGGGATAATGATAATTTGCATCATGTATTTGGTAGAATATGGCGCCAGCATACAATAGTTTGAGTATATATCAATTATATATAGCATTCGATTCATAGTGTCATGACGTTTCAAGCAATGTGCATTTCTACCTGATTTTCGAGGGGTTCAATAAGTGAATTTTCTGTGTTTGACCAAAATCATACATAATTGTTGCTTAGTAAATGTTTCGCATTTGTGAATATATTCATTTTTCAACACAACATTATATTTTTGCAACAATAAAGCGTTTTTGGGAGAACATCAACAAAAAGAAACATTAATACTAATGATTATGCTAGTGAAAAATGCATTAACGATCTTACTTTTAGCTGCCTGAATTTGATTAAAACTTTTGTTGTGGGATTTTTGTGAAAAACGCAAATGTATTGAAAACGTATATTGAACACATACACACTATTGAAAACACACATGGTGTATGTTATACCTTCCTTGTTTCAACACTTCCGCATTTTTCACAAAATTCTCGAGATAATAGCGTTTTTCCACAACTTTAGCTCGAAAACTCAACAAACCCCAATAAATATTGAACATTTGATTCGAGACATGGACAATAGGTAGACAAAATAAGTATTTATTGTTTTGATCTAAATCCGCTCGGATTTTTTGTCGCTTTGTGATAAATACTCGATTAAAATTTGATTAGAGAAGTTTTGTCTCAAAAAATTACATGAATTTCAGTTGTTTAGGAAATGCTGATAAAATTCCCAATAGATTTTTTTATGTTTTTTCCGTTTTGTTTATTTTGCAGTTGATTTTGGATAAAATCAATATGATTCGAATCGCTTTGGAGAGTTTGCGTCATCAACTAAAAATTAGGGAGAAACCTAGAAATTCAATTGAACCAAAACTGTCTAGCAAGCATTCAAATCATTTATCCATGCATATCATCCCAAAGACCAAAGCAAAACCAGCAAAGAAGTCTACACATCTATTTCGTCCAAAGCTTCAAAAGAAAGTTAAAGAAATGACACAAAATGTAAGTTATCTTTTTAATTTTAAATCATCTATATTTTGAAGCGTTACAAACAATATTGCCTATGTTTGGGCGTGAGAGCTATTTGTATAAGTGCACTTTAATGTGAGTGACACGAAACATCATTGGCAGATTTTTTTTTTTTCCACAAAAAAGTAGCTACAACATAAGTAGAAAATATTTTGCACTTTATTCATTGATAAATAAAAGAAGTTATAGGTATGGACAAAACCAGATATTTCGTGAAACAAACGGTAAACATGATATTTTTTTGTGATTCTTTTTAAATGCAGCTGTTACACACGGGTTTGTTGTCTTCAACAGCAAAAGTATCGTCATCAACAGGCTTTTTGCACCGCTGTATGAATTATATAGATAAAAAAGAACGATCAATATCTCGAAATTTTAAAATATGTGTATAATTAGTCATATTTCATGCGATTTCGAAATGAAGACAAAAAAAAAATCACACGTATTTGAATTTGGTTATTTAAAGGTATGAGCGCCATGCAGACTTGAACATCATGCTACAGCTTAGACAATTCGATCACGGAAGAATTCGAGCAATTATCTAAGATGATTGGCACGATCTTCCTGTTGGAAACGGGTCTAGTTTGAAAAAAAAAACACACGCAACAAAGTCAAGATTACGCTCAAAGACCGTAAATAATGTCTGAGGGGATTGTCATGTCTACTCGCAATCTTATTGTTAGTTCAAGGTCGAGAGTAAATTCGATTAATATGAATCTGTTTACAAACACTAAACACAAATCATTGCGGCGCAAAAAGCAAACATTTAACAGAATCAAATAGTTCTAATGTCTTTTGTTCCTGAAATCAATTGATATGATTTGACTGAGATTAGATAGCAAAAGCGTGTCAAGTTACATTGCATCTAAAGCAATCCTTATGCCATTTAGCGTTCAATGCGATAACCGTTTTATCGGTTATTGGTTGTTGGCACCCCTCACATTTAGCGGCGAAGAGTTTTTCGAAGTCGGGTTTACAATACGGTTTTCCATCTCTTTCGAAAAATGGTACAGCGGCCATTGGTTTCTTGCATGGACCAGCGCAAACGAAGTGATCTGCAATTGTATTTGTTGTTTATCGATAAAATAAAGAAGCAATATATTTTTGATTGATTCGATTCTTACCTTCATGCCATGTTTTTCCCATTGCTTTGACGACTTTCTATATTTTTCATAAAAAACAATGAACATTTAGAAAATGTTCAAAACGAAATTCGCGACGTAATATCAAAAAAAAAAAAATGCGGTCATCACCATAAAAAAATCAAGAGAATTTAGTTCTGAAAAACCGTTTGGTTTTCATTTTTCAAGAATAGATACGGTGAAGTCGGTCGAATGTGGAATACACAAGTGAGGTTGATCAAAACCGAGAAAAACATTTTCACTCAATTCCGATGATCACACAAAAAATGCTCTTAAGCCCATTTGCAACTATTCTGAACAAATCTGTCATTTTTATTAGTTTTATTTACAAAACAAAACTATTTCTAAAAGAAAATCGTAAAAAGTATGGCCTATGTTCTCTTCGCGAGGATTTGGGGATTTTGTGTAATATTTTTATCGATTCGGAATATTCGGATGTGAAAGCGTGCTTTAGAGGATTTGTTATTTGTTTATTTTGCTGTTGCTGAAATTCCACTATGACATAATCATTCAAAACAATTTAATCGTTTTGCAACGATATCTCATAATACGATCTCATGCCACTAAACACTCGGACAAGCCAGAGCGCAAATAGGCGCTCAACTGCTCGGCACTCTCGAAATTGATAAAAAGAATGAAATAGTAATCGTAGCTATTATTGTTGCTAGTATTATTAATATTGTTATTGAGGCGAACCGCTCGTGTGGAAAGAGGCGGTATGCCCCTCCAAGTGCGTTTAATTAGATTTTGAAAATAGAATCAGCGATTACCGAAACGGATTCTGTTCGTCGAAGCTGATGGGCCGAGAGGTAGGGGTAGACCACGTAGACGTTATTTAGATCCGGTTAAATATGATTTGAATGCGAGGGGTTATGAATGGTGTGTTGAATATCAAAACTTGGCTCTCGATCGGAGTTTGTGGAGAGGTATTGTTAGGGGTATATGAGGTAATTTGTTTCGTAAAACAGACCAGACGCCGAAAGGCAAAAATGGTCTATAAATGTTTGTTGTTGTTGTTGTTGTTGTTGTTGTAAATAGAATCAAGCTGAAAGACATCAAAGATTTGTGCAAATCCATTCGAATGAATCAATCAGCAAAATATTCATGTTTTTTTGTAGTGTGAAATAATAAAATGTCCAAAAAAAGTCGAGAGCTCGGAATTTATTTTGGTGTGTGTCGGCGATAGACATACGGCCCCAGCTCCCACCAACCGAAACCGGCTGCATGATTCAACCAAATCAAATCATACGAATTTCGTTTTGAACATAATTGAAATTTTTTTTCCGGCAGACGCACCGACGCATCGTTGAATTGAAACGACATCGTGTCAATTATAATAATGATGACGGCATTCATTTAATAAAGGCCCAATAATGTTCGAGAAGATGAGCGTATACTTACGCCTACGATCGATTTATGACATTGGTGGCATGTTTCCGAATATTTTTTGGCGAAGCAGCCGGAGCAGACCGGGTTTCCATCGCGTTCGTTGAATGTCACTGCTGTAATTGGCTTTTCACACACCAAGCAGGTAAAGTGCTCCGGATGCCATGACTTTCCCAATGCTGTCAAAGTCTAATTTTCAAAGAAAAACGAAAACGGCACATTCAAAAAGAATATTTAACAATAAACTATGAATATTTAGTAAAATAATCATTGGCGATTAATAACTAATTTCTTCATGTGTGAAATATGATTGACTCATTCCATTTTTTTTCGTCTCAAACAACGCACTTCTTACATGGAGCTCATTGTGAAGCGTGCCAAATTATTATACTTGATTAACTAGGCTTAATTCTGTTGTTTTCTTCATAGAATTATCGCTATGAATCACTTCGTTTGGTTGCTGTTAACGTTTTTGTTGCTTCGATTCGTAAATTTAAGATTACGAAAAAAGCTTGGTCACTTGTGAGATAGGTAATCAGAATATTTCATCTCGGCGACAGCTAGAAACGGTGTAGTTCAGTGGAGAAAACTGTTTCCAACACTCCCACGCCAACGTTCTATGCTAATACTACAAGATCTAATTTTAAATTTCGTTTGTATTTTTCATTCAAGATGAATAGAAATGAGATAGAGATAGATTTTTGGCACGCATTTCCAACTGAATAAAAATATTGTTCTCAATAAGTTGTGCTCTTCTTAAATAAATAAAATTCGGATATTTTTAATATTTTCATCGTGACATGAGCATTTTGAGGTTGACCAATCGAGAGAAACCTACACCAATACTCGCGATTATAATTCATTTCAGCTGTCAGTATGTCGTTTCAAAGCAACTACCGAAAAAATGTGGAAAAAAGGTGATCTTTGTGAAATATGAAAAAAGTGCATTTGCAAAAATCAGTTGTGTATTTTTAGGCGGTTGCTTTTTATGGTATTTCTACCAACTCACCTTTCCCTTGATGGCTTCTTTGCATTTTCCGCACACTGTGTCAGACTGTAAATAAAGATAATCATTCATTATAATTTATTATGTTTGTAAATTCATGTCATTTTTATGATCATTTTCAATTTTAAACATCAGTTTGTTTTCATATAAATTGGAATTTTCATAAATTTATGTGAATGGTTCATGGCCGATAAATAGATTTTGTATTTTTGGGGGTAAAGTCATTCATAAAATTCCGAGGAGGAAATTACTAGAAAATCCATAAAATGTCACTCAAATGGGAGTGATTAGATGTATGTGCTATGGCTAGAAAATGAACGTGATTTCACCTATTTCTATTCTAAATTTAAACTTTTTTCATCGATAAATTTACCATATTTGAATGGAACGGGTGACTATTGTTGTAAACACTCTCATAAATCAATGTGAAATACACAAGAATTGAACAGTGATTGACTTGTAAGCAATGCAAATTGAAATTGGATTCGAAATTATTATTAGCATTTGAAATTGAAATTCGAACTGGACCAACTTAAAACATCATATCAATTACGAGGTAATCAGGAAATAGATTTTAAAATTATGTCTAATTAAGCGATACGAAAAGTAAACAGAGTTTACAAAACACTTGATAATAAACTATTTCATAATGGATCGCGTGAAATTTTCCGATGTGTGTAAATAAAATCTTTAGACGTTCACGACAAAAAGTTAAACATAATGATTAACGTACTGAATGATTCGCTGGAAGAGAAGATGCTATAAAAGCAATTTTCTGTAATGCAATCTAATCATTAAGAGAATTTTACATAAACTAACTACCAATTGGTGTTCGTTCGTTAATTCAAATTCTTAGGAAATAACATCAAATGCGAGAACCACAAACGGAAAATTGTTCTACAAAAATAAAGTAATTCATTTGGAGACAAAATTAGACGAATCGACAAATCCTAATCCGAATAAGTCGTATGACCGTGGTCTCTATTCGATGCATTCGTTAAACAAATCATACGCTTTTTTCACACATCGCGTTTTTTGGTGCATTTTAATTGCATATATTAGCAATGATTACGCTCTACAGATTCAATTTCCAACGTTTGCTATCTCAATCATCGCTTTGATATACTATTTCTATGATTTGTTAGTATTTTTTTCGAAGAAAATTCTTAATTCCTTATTGAGGTGCAGATTCGAATATGGTTGTTCCTCGCATTCTTGATACTTTGTATTTTATTTGAATCGAGTTTGCTTACAATTTTCTTTTTTCACTGTTTGTTTAGTTGACTTTTATTTCAAACTAATTAAATGATTTAAGTTAATATGGAAATTGATCACTTGAGAAAAAAAGCTGCAAAAAAGTGTTAAAAAGTGTCACTCACCATTTTCAATAATTTTTTAACTTACGCGCACTACGAAATTTGGAACAAAAGAATTGGTTTAGCGAGTTCGAGGAAACACAACAAGATTCTTTGGCGTTTAAAATTCAACTGAACGCTTTCGATTCCGTCGACTAATTCAAAAATGAAGATCGAATGACTAAGCGAATACTTCACTTCGGACGAACTCTCAATATTTCGATATTATTGTTATTGCTATTATTTTTACTGTGTAAGCGATTTCGCTTTATTCTACTGTGTGTTCCATTCGAACACACAGAGGAAATCACGCGTTTGCATTAGCATCAAAGTAGTCAAAGTTTGCAAAATTTGATTTTGATCAAGTATACTATTTGAAAGTGAACAATTGAAGGATTTTCTGATGGAATACAGAATATACACATTTTAGAATTTGTAATATAGTCAGATTTGTCAACGGACGTCCGTTCGACCGTTCGAAAAAAATTAAATATTCATTTCTATCCTATCGTTCGTCCAAAAAATAATGAATTTGCGAAGTGTGCTTCCGAAATGACCGAAAATATTCGAACGACCGAAAATGTTAGAATGTCTGAAATTAAAAATTACAATATATTCAAAACGCTGAGGATTTATATTTGATAAAAATATTTAATCTTAATTATTTTTGCACGAACGTTCGGTCACGTATTATTATTTTTCACAGTTCGAAAAAGTTTTGTCCGTCGACAGTTTTGAATATAGTTACCCTCAGGTTCGAGATGCAAATTTGAGTCAACTAATAAAATATGAAATCAAGTAAATTCTGGACGCAATTTAATCTCCGCATTTTTCTGGGTGCAGCGATTGGTGTAAGTTGTACGATATGAAATAAAATAACACATATAGCTGTGTCTCAGTGTGCTAGCATTATTTGTGCGCGCGACTCCATCAACGATGTGTAATATATCATTCAGTGGTGCAGAACCAATGCTTACACAGTAGAGCGTCAGCAAGCGGTTCGTTAACCTGTTCATTTTGTTTGTAAACAGAACTAACCACAGACACCCGGTTGATTGAGGCTTTACTGTGCGGCCAATAAATTATCGAAGTGAGCGAATAAAATCGAACTCCTCTATCAGTATATTAGAATATACTCAAGTCCTGGCTTTTCAAGAAGTTATTTTTAATGTAATTTTTTAATGCTCAAAATTTCCAGGAAGAAGCGACGGCAGTTCTAACCCACACACCGTTGATACTCTTTTGCGAAAATTTTGCGTCTTTTTTATTCAGTTATTCCGTTATTTGTACAATATGAGAGGAAATGTATTAATTATGCTAATTTTCAATCGTAAACCGAAATGTTTGTCACATTCTGTCAGTTTTACACTGGATGTGAGCTGTTCACTTTTTAGAATTAATTAAAATGAGCGATGATGTAGTCTTTGGCGCCTTATCGCTGCACTAGTACACACCAAATGATAGGAAATGACAAATATTTCATCCAAAATCAATATTTGCACGACAGAATATTCCGAATTGAATGGAATAAATGCAAAATGCGATTTAAATAACATGCGAATTGTTGATATCATGTTGGTTTATAATTCCATCAATATAAAATTGATATTTTTGTCTTTGAATTGTATATTTTGATGAAGGTATCACAAAGCAAACAAATGTGTGACCAGTTGAACGGAGGAGATCAAAGTCAACGCGAATCCAGCAAGCCATCGTCACATTGCTATGACCTAATTACGAATGCTCCAAGACATCTGACACCGACGGCAGTGAATTCAAAATGTGAATTCAATAAGAACAACAAGGAGTTGGACATCATAAAAACAGTCTCTCATCCTTTTATAAACCGTACGATTGTTGATTCCACAAATAGAACAGCCTCATTATTGATGTAAGTGGAAAAATTTCGATGCGAGCAAACAAAAAGAGATTTTCTTGTGGCGATTTATTTTTAGCATTTTATTTTGTTGAGTCAGTTAAATTTGAGCTATAGCTCTATAAATGATAAACGCATTTTCGAAATCATAAATGTTTGGTTAATCGGGAGACTTTGTTTAAAATTGTAAAGTTCGGTCGTTAAATCATTGGATTGAATCAGACTGCAGGCTAAGAGTCGCCACATTACCGACGACACCATTCCTGAATGCAATGCGTGCTGAAAATTTATCGAAACTCGACGATTGTTAGCATTGTGTAATCCAAGCAAATATTCGCTGGATGGAGTCATGACATCACTGCTTTTCGATTAACAAATGAGAAAGCAAAAGTACTATATATTTAGAATAAACGAGTGTGTACTCAATTTACCTATGAGTACGTACATCGTTCGTGTATACTCACATTGTTTACATCCGACGATTGTTTTTTATTATTTTGATACATGTTTGAAGCTTTGTTTGACCTTGATTACATTTCATAGTACAACTGTATTTGAGCTACCGGTGCGTACCATTCATGCACACACGGGAATTCTCTTTTCTCATTTGTTTGAGTTTTTCTTCATTTTGTTTTCTAGCTCGAAATAAGCACTAGATGTTTGATATGACATAGATTCGAGCGTAGCGTAAGAATGCAAACAAAAATGCAATTGACCACATGAATGATGACTAGTGAAAGAAATTGTTCAATTATGTGGTGCTGCGTGCTTTTAAATGACTTAATCTACTTCCATGGAGAGAAAAAAAAAATTCTTCGAAATTAGTTTGGAAAACGTGATATTAGGGTGAGCCTGTGTAAATCGAAATGTCCTTCAATGCCTTTAATTTCACGTATCTCATACGAATGGAAGATATTCCATGTTCAACTTGTTCAAATAACCTCACTACTATTTGCCTATTACAAATGACCAAACGTAATTGAATCGATATGCAACTCACTCGTAAAAAACGGTGAAAGATTTGTAATTCAAATTAATAGTGTTGATGATGCGAAACGCAGCAGTGCACACAAATTTTATCAGTGCACCGCTTTTCTCTCTCTTGGTCTCTCCCGCTCACAATTTATACAAATAGAAAATGAACTCATTCGTTCGAATAGCATGTTCAAGCGGAATCATTTTTATTTTATTGTATTTTGGCACAATTTTCGCTTTTCTGTTCGAGTCGCGTAAATAACATCGGAGAATCGTCGAAATATTGGCCGTAAATAAATCAAATCAAAACAAAAATGCAAATTATTTATCATCAAATGCTTGCTATTCATTAAATATCGATCAAACAAATTGAATAAATTCTCATACGATGAGAAACACAATCACTGAATGAATACGGATGACGTTTGTAAACTTATAGTTCTCTTTAAATGCTATTCACACAATGCCCAATCAAATGCTATTAAATCATCGATAGCAGTTTTTTTTTTAAACGTGTTAATTAGTTTCCCGAATCTCTCATCAAAACCGACAATGAATAGAATTCAGTAGGACATGTACGGTGACACATCCATTTCGGATAGATAGCAACGTGCCATGCATACTTTTGGATCAAACAAATTACACAAATTTAAAGAATTTGAAATTCTTTCATCCAATTTTGTATTTGGCACTGATAACATCTGCGCTGCTCCTAATTTGGCGCAAAGTTTTTCCATACTTCGCACTCTTTGCTGCAAATAGAGTTCTGTCTAAGATGTATTGTTTAAATTAAATAGAATCGATAATTTTGCAAAGAATTTTCGCAGATCGCATTCTGAATTGCAATTTGGTTTTGGATTGTATTTCAGGGTTGAAAAGGAATTATTCAAATGCAAAAATGCAAAGTATTCACAAATAATATCCAAAAAGGACGTTGAGTTATGCAAAAACATAGATCACATTCCCAACGAAGATGAACAACAGCGCGTTAATAACATCATCAACAGAACATCAACAGCCGATGCCGTGCCAATGCAAAAGCTTCCAGTTCGAAATAAAATTGATATCAATAAAAACAAAGTGAGAGAGAGAAAAATGAATTTTATGATGTCTAAAAAGCCTGAAGCTACAAAAAAAATCATATCGAGGTATTGAACAGAATAACCTTTTTGTTTAATTTCTCCCTTTTTGTGTTTCATAATTTTTGATCGATCAATTTGACAAAAATTATGACTTGTATGAATAGTCAAAATACTATTGTTTTTGTGTCTGTTTTCAGAATTTCCGAAGAACTTCACGCAGCGCCGATGGAAAGATTTCACAAAAATCTGGATTTTGGCGAGAAGCTTTTCATTGAGAAATTCTTGGCATTAGAAATAAGCATTTAAAATAGACATTTAATTATAGAGACGATTCATTTATTTTCCATTGCCATGTCGTCTGAATAATGTCAGTAATCAAAATATGCGCCAACTTGACAAACAGTCAAAAGCCAACTTCACATGTAACTTGCTCCGGCACAATTGATTTGACATTATTGTCTAACAGACAGCCGACTTAGAATTGATGGAAACGTATTCACTGCGAAGTTTTGTGCGAAATTAGTCAATTTGCACCTGAATAAATTTGTACCATTTCAAGTTTACATTTTCCTTTCAGAACATTTGTAGTAGTTGATTTTAGTCATAAAATTGGAATTACTTTTGAACTTATTTGTATATAAACTTCTATAGTCGAATCAAAATGACAGAAATTTTAGAGCATTTAGTGATTGGACCGAGAGAAGGTGTAACATACCCGATAACAGTGCAGTACTGTGGCAATTGTTCGATGCCAATTGAGGTAAGCACGGGGAACAATCACATTTCATAAAATTGTTTGTCATTCATTGAGAATCGTGGATCTTCTTAGTACTGTGAATACTATCCAGATTATGAAAAGTGCAAGGCTTGGCTTGAGAAGAATTTGCCCGACGAATTTTCCAAAGTGAAGATCGATGATGGGGCTACTGAAGATGCTGCCGGTGAAGATAAGAAGAAAAGCCAAAGACGCGGTGGCAAGGGCATGATGAAAGCAAAGAAAACTAAAGAAGATGGCCCAAAAAAAGTGTGCGTTTCAAGAGCGCCACGAGGCAAAAAAAAGAGTGTGACTGTTGTCACCGGCCTTAGCTCGTTCGGTATGTTTTTGGATGCAATGAAACCGATATCTTTTTTCCTATTCTAACGCTGTATTTCACTGTTGCTCACAGATATCGATTTAAAAGTGGCTGCCAAATTCTTCGGTACTAAATTTGCATGTGGCTCATCGGTGACTGGAGACGATGAAATCGTCATTCAGGGCGACGTCAAAGACGACCTATTCGATGTAATCCCGGAAAAATGGCCCGAAATCGATGAGGATTTAATCGATGACTTGGGAGATCAAAAACGATAAATTAATTTTACACATTTTTCGATCAATTTATTCGTGTCATTTTCCTACATCTATGTTTTAGCTGTATAAATAATAATTTTCTCAAGAGAGTAAAGGAATCTTACAAAAATGGATTAGACTTTAGGATATAGATCTGTCTTAAGAAAGCACGTTCATTTTTCATTCAGTTTTTGGTATAAGCCATTCTTTCGAAATCTCAATTATTTGTTGGACAGCTTCTTCAGTGAGACGTTCTTCACTGTCTTCGATTTGCAATTGAATGTGCAACGGGGTTGAAGGTGGATCATTCACCAAGGTCAGACATTCAGCTTTCGTCAGCTTGTAAGGCTTAACTGCATTCAAAAATCCTTTGATGGTTTCCTTCGATTGAGTCTTACAAGGAGATTCTTCAAGGAAACGAATTGTCTACAAGCATTTAATTTGAAGATGAAAAGGTGAATAAATGAATAGGAATATATTCGAACTATTCGCAAAAAGAACTAGAAAGACTCACTTCATAGGTAATTGTCGCCAGATTTCTCAATCCAAATTTGCTTCTTTGGTCTTTGATATTTTTCAGAGCTTCCATAACCTCGAAATTCGATAACATCGCAAAGCACGGGTTTACACTGTTTTCAAAATGAAAATTATGATTATTTTGTTTATTAAACTGTCTTAATCATGCCCAAAAAGTGTAACAAATATTAAAAATTAAAACACTTACACTTCCATTATTCCTCCAATCAGCGCTTTGTTTACCTAACAATTTTGATTCTTTTGATGCCTTTGCTTTTAATATTGTGACTGCTTGAAATGTCAATATTAGGATCGTATGCGATGTCAAACGTTGGAATCTCGTTTACCGACGCCTTTGTCTAGGTTAGACATTTATTTCGATTTTCCCTCTTAAGAAATCGCCGCTATATAAGCCGCTTATTTTCAACCAATTGGCTGGCAAAACTTTCTTTATGAAAATACAATCAAAAATGTTTCATTAACTTTTTATTTGATTTTTGGAAACATGGGGTGAGGCCTTAATTCTAGGTTTAATGTTTCATAAAAGTGTTGTTTTCTGTTATTCATTGTGGCGTGATAAAAAAATAAAAGCATATCTCTAAGAAAAAGTTGAATCGCACTTAGCAAAATGATTACATTTTATGTATTGTATTAGATGTGCATGCAATAAAAAGCAGACGATATTTCAATGAATTTTATTTTCGAAAACAAAGCAAACGTTGACTTGAAATGCACAAGAGTATTTTTAGAGGAATTGTAAAATGTCTTGGAATTTGGAATAGATTTGAATAAATATTGAAATTAATCACTGAATTCGATGTCCGAGTCGTCGGACTCGTCTGTACCACGAATCTTCTTTTTTTGTTGTCTCAGCAAGTTCTTCTCTTTGCGCGCTTGATCTGGTGGTGTTAACAAATCACCCTATGAAACGGATAAAGCATGAAATGCAAGTCAGAATCAGCAGCAAAATACAAAATTACTCACATTATATTCAATAGCTCCCGATTGTGCTATTCTCCATTCCATCATTTCTGTGCTGAAATCATCGCGGTTGCCCAAATCAGTGAAACCGACGATATAATCCTTGGTTTTACTGTCTTTAATTATTGCAATCGTGGGGATGACTTTGATGCGTAGCCGTTGCGTCAAAAATGGACTATTTTCTGCGTTCACTTTGCAAAATTTCGCCTCCAAATGCTTTTTTGCGAGGATTTTCAAGTGATGATCGACAATTTTACACCGTTCAGTTGCGTCACGGTAAAAATGAGCGATGATATTGGCCGATTTCTTGGAAATTTCGAAAAATTCCTTTTCACCAGACAATTCGGAATATTCACCATGGCCATTGTTCATCCACTCCTGTTTTTTCTTCGCTGCATTCTTCATTTCGTTGAGACGTGCATTTCTCAGTGCCTTCAATTCATCGGAGGCCATTGAATCCAGCGCATTAATCTGATCATCCAGTTGAGATTCAATTTCAGCGGCAGCATTCGCAATTTGTTGTTGGATTATTTGTTCCATTTTGACTTTATTTCAGATGAATTGATCTAATTGAAGAAAAATCAATTAAATTTTGTTGGTGCCATTCTATGCAGTGCAAATTCATTTCAAAGTCTCATTTTGTACCAATTGGCTTTCGACGCCCATATGGTCTTTTCCAAGCAATTTAAACCATTTTTAAATGAAAAATTCAACACAAATGTCGTGCCAGTAAACAATAATCGGTCAATAAAGAGAAGTCAATGCATAATATTTACCAATACAACACAATTTCCCGTTGATTTCCACGTTCGATGAAAAGCGTTGCACAAAACCTAACTCGCAGAAGCGGTAGACAACAACAAAACTATTGTTTGTCTCTGGATTAGTCACAATGTGAAAATTGTCAATGCAGCGAACATCTATGAAGTTGGTCACAGTCGCCGTGTGAGCGACATTTATTTTCTTCAATGCACCGATACATACGTATATGTCGTACACTCATCAATCCGAATAGCACGCGACATGCACACACACGCACTGTGTTTTGTTTACTTAGCATAAACAATGCGTATGTATTGAACGTTATCTTATTTTCAATGACATTTCGTCTCGTATAATTAGTGATTTTTGCAATTTTATTATTGCATTGCTCGTGTCAGAATCACACGATAGTTTTTGTGCTTGCTCAGAAACTTATTCAATAGTTGTGATCAAAAATGTTTTAAATCTCTCGAGTAAGGTGGATTTTTCGACTTTGCTGTGTACAAAAGCAGATTTTTAACCGAAATATCAGCAAAACCAAAGAATTTAATAGTTTGTAGGGATTTAGAGAACGGACATTTTGCCAAAAGTTCAAAATGCAGGACAACACGAAATCTAGTTTATACAACAATTGTGATAAAGGTCAGTCGGGTTTTTAAAGTCATTTCAGCTTTGGGTGCAAAGTGAAAATTAAATTAATCAAACCATTAAAAAATTGATAATATTTAGATAACCTAAACGACTCTAAGCTTCATGACAGTGGAATCGACAACAGCAGTAGTTATAACAGCAGCAGTACAAACACGATGAACGAAGACAACGGAAGACCCTCATCACCGGGTCGAATGAAGAATATGTCTAGCCAAGAGAAATACGAAGCCAAAAAATCCATTTTCATTTTGATTGGCATTTTTTCAATTAGTTTGACGGCTTTGTTCTATGTCTACATGATGTTCCCAAAATTAGAAGAGTAAGTTAATATATATACATATATATTGAGTAATAAATTCAAATCAATTTTTCTTAAACCTTCAACCTGAATGCGAGAGAAATTGAAATTGTGAAAAAAGTGCTGAATCAATACGTTGCAAATGAGTTTTTTCTTACATCTCTTAATCATTAGCATTGATGTCACTTTTTGACCGCCAAAATAATCTTTTTCGCCGTAATTTTAATTGGAAGTTACATAATTGCTGATTAAAACATAATCAATTTCAAATTTATTTTAAAAAAGGTCCGAAAGGAAGCACATCAAATTACCGTGGGACATCGAAGATGCAAAAAAACTAGGTCAAGTGCTGGATCGATATAAGGATATGTATTATTTCGAGGTTATGTCAGCAGTTGTTACAATATATATCTTGTAAGTATTGATATGTATACAAGAAATTCTAGATCTTCAGTGCATTCAACATTGATCGGATGATTTTTACTCTTTATTTCACAGCCTTCAAGCATTTGCGATTCCAGGATCTTTGTTTCTATCAATTTTGTCCGGTTTCCTTTTCAAATTCCATGTTGCATTGATTTTAGTGTGCACTTGCTCAGCAATAGGTGCTAGCTTATGCTATTTGTTATCACAATTAGTCGGTCGTCGGCTCGTAAAACACTATTTTCCCGAAAAAGCTCAAAAATGGGCTGAACAGGTTAATAATCATCGCAACGACTTGCTCAGCTATATTCTATTCCTTCGCATGACGCCACTCTTGCCAAACTGGTTCATCAACTTAGTAGCGCCAGTCATCGGTGTGCCATTATATCCATTTGCTTTGGGAACATTTTTGGGTAAGATCAGACAACTTATTCCATGCTTGAAGAATTTGAAAGGACAGAAATATAAACCTAGAAATCACCAGATCAAAGAAGGGAATTAATTTTGAACTTTGTGTTTTTTTCAGGTGTTGCGCCGCCGTCGTTTTTGGCAATTCAAGCCGGTCAAACCCTTAATACAATGGCAAGCTCTTCGGACGCCTTTTCCATGCGATCAACGTTATTGCTTGGCGCATTTGCGTTGCTTTCATTAGTTCCAGTCATTTTCAAGAAGCAATTCAAGCAAAAGTTGCAGTAAATCTCATTTGAACAGGAGAGTCTTTACAGTTTTCAAATTACTTTGAATTTGCCTGCCAATTCGTGTGTCGTATTTTTTGTACAGTTTTATCATCATAAAAGGCTTTTTTTTCGAAAATAGTACAAAAATCAACTTATTTATTTGTATAAAAAATATATGATCCTATAATTTTTTGGCATGATTGAAACTTTGAAAATGAAATGCAACTAGAAAAGAAATCAAAAACACATAAATGCAACTATAAAATCTATGATAAATGATAGATGGATTAGACATCATTTTGGCTAAATTCAAAATTGAATAAATATAAAAATTCCAAACAAAAAAACAAACAAAATATTTTATGATAATATAAAAAGACAATTGAAATTAAAATTAAATTGCCATTCACACTTTGGATTTTTTTTCCGCATTTCATACAAATTATTCGCAAGAAAATTCGCAATGTTATATACAAAAGTGGGACTGTTCACGATAATACTAGCTCTAGTAACAATAAGATCCGATGTACGAAACGGATGTTGACTTTGAAAGTTGATCTGCCCTCGATGAAAGGGGTTTCCAAAACCACCAATCATAAAACACTGAAAACAATGGAGAAAAAGGAAATGTTAAATCATCGAAATACACTATCAAATATCAAAAGGATGTTTACATGTATGGTTTTGTTTGAGTTTGACAGTGATTCGACGGCATTGATCTTTGCACTCGCTCGTGGGCTGTAAATGAATCAGACGAGAGCCAATCGCTTGATGGACAAACATATTGGAACAATCGGTGCTTGGCAATTGATATGTGACGCCACCATTTACATCCAACGCGATATAACGTTCAATGTCAATGCCAGCATGCTTTGGAATTGTTTTTGGCGCTGGAAACACCTTACGCAATAAACGTGCAGGCGCCATTCGGTTGATTCTCCATAGATTATGACTGCTTGGTATATCACTCTTTCCGCTTTTGTTCAACAGCACATCAAACAATTGGTCGAGATTTGCAATATTTCGATCGGTTGAATAGACGTTGTATGCTTCTTTGCGGAAAATTGTACGGTTTCGCCGATATAGCTGATAAATTTGAGCAATCGATTGATTCACACCATCAGCCTGTTCAATGAATGAGTCAGAGTTTATAATGCAAACCGTTTCGAAAGTGTATTTGTTATTTTGCTTATCACCTGCTGAACGATGTGTGGAATATTACTACCGAGATAATCGAAATGTGGTGCTATCGTCAAATCAACCACATTGATAACGCTGGCACAAGGTGTACAATCCAAATTGGCAACGCGAAAGAATGGATTCGACACCAAACACGTTTCATCGTACAATTCAGTTAATTGTGGAATCTTTCGAATGATTGGAAGCGTTAATTTACGCCAAATTCGCATCCCCGGATAAATATACACTTGAATATTTCGCATAAATGATTTCGTTAAATCAACACGATAATTGACTAGAATAAACACAATCACAAAAAGGGCAATATACAATTTGTATCGTTTCAATTGACTGTAGATGTATTTCACGGAATATAAATCAACATTGAGTAATTGATTAAATTTATGCCGTTTGCCGTTCGGTTCGGACTGCTGTACGGTTTGAATGGGCGTTGTACACAATCGCTCATTGAGGAACTCGTTTCCAAACAATTCGACAAATTCATCATATTCAATGCCATATTTTTGCTTCGCGATTTCTCTTAATTCATTCAAACGCTCAAAATACAAATGGATTACTTCATCTTTGGTTGTGAACTTGGGAAATGAGTCTGCATCTGCTAACATCGTTGATGATTTAGGATCTTTCACATTTTGTTACTCTTCACAACAGTATAAAAACGAACTTATTTCTAGTTTTGGCAACAATTTATTTATTTTTTTTCTTCAATTGAAGAGAAAACACAATTGAATTTATTTTACATTACATAGATAATCGGAGAAAGATAGTTTGCTAACTAATCTCACACTAAAAAGTATGGAAGGGATAGACCAAATTGTGCCATATGTTGTTGTTTGGATGAATGTGACATCGCGACTGAGATTCGAAGTGCACATTACTACTTACTTGCTATACACGCACGTTAGCGTACGGTACATTGAACGTCTGTATATACTTCTGCTCTCTGTATGTATATATAAAGTTACACCAATGATTGTATGACGTCGTTGATTACAAGTATCTCACTCAATCTAACGCGCACTCATTCATGTGCTTCGAATGAATGCTTCTTCTACGTCTCTGTGAATGCCTATTCTTCTAAATAAAACGCTCTTGGAACGCTCAAATGTGGAAATGGTTTTTGGAGAATTTAATTATTCGATGCGCTTGTTTCGCTAGTAATTAATTCACTCGCGTACTGTAAGATGCTCAAACGTACTTTCATACGTTTGTGTGTGGGTAATTCACGTATCATTGATGCGATATATTTTCCAAAAACATCATTTGAATCGGATGTTGCATTTTCAACGTTGAGCCGTTCCAATAAATGAACAAAATTTCCAAGAAATCTTTCAATTTTCAGGATGTTTTCATCAAGATCGCCGATTTTCATCGTCTCTTTCACATCAATTATTTCAATTTGTGGCGTCGACTGTTTGGCTCGACTCTCTTCCAGTACAACGATTTCAGCCTCTTTAATTATTTCCTTTTGTTCAGTTTCGCTGAATAAGTCCCGGTCTTCGTACACGGTTGTTCCACTCTCGCTCACCACTTCAATGTTGAATTTCTTTTTCGCATCGAATCGACTGTTGATGTTGCTGAAAAATGATTTCGATGAAGCCACTTTCTCACTTGTTTTTGAAGGTTCAATTTTTCGCTTCAGCTGAACCTGCACCGTCGAATTTGTATCTTCCATTATCTCTGTCCATTCCTCATCTTGTTCATTGACATCGTCTCCATTCGTCTTTACACATGATGACTTGGGAGTAATTCTCAATTGTTTGATGTAATCCTGACGAGATTTTCGCTTCTTAACATGCTTATCGAGCCATTTATGCAATAAATTGTATGTTGGCCACGCCGATACCGGCTCACAATTGTCCAATTTTTTACGGTGTTTTATGAATTTCTGTTTTATGCACGACCATAACGATTTGCAGCTTTCCAATTCCAAGCTCAACTCATCAGATATTTTATTCCAAGCAGCATCATATTTCTGTTGGAAAGATGGACCGTGCTTTTGTTTGCTTCCTCTGTCATAGATTATTGGATATTTGCGAACAACATCTGCTAAAAGTGCCTCCATTCCTTCGGCAATTGCGTTATCGATCACGTATTCACTTCGATCTACCATTTTTGCCACAAATTTAAAAGTAACCTTTTTAAAGATAATCACTTGATCGACACGGGAAAAAGTACAAAAAACAATTATCGATTTTTCGACGAAAACTCGATTGAAATTTCTTCAATTTTAATTCACTTTTTGCATTTTCCCAAATATATTGTAGATGCAAGAGTGAATGAATATTTATTAAATGAATATTTTCCAACTTAAAAACTATTTTTATATTCGCGTTTAATTCAAGTGCTAGAATTGGTTCTATATCTAACATCAAAATTTGAAATTGCGCAGAGAACACACAAAAAAGGTCGATTTATCGAAGAAATGAATCTTTACGAATGTGAATGAGCCCCTTTTGCTCTATGTTATAGGAAGAAAAACAGTTGAAAAAATATATTTCAACTTAATATTTATACAAATGTCGTTTTTAAAAAAAGAGAAGAAAATAAAATGATATTGTTGTTTATATTCTGGAATGGGAGTGCATTTTTTATTATCACTGATATTTTGACTCAGCGTTTTTGAATATAGCATGTGAAGAATCTTAAGTTTTAAAAACATATAGTTTAATATTCTGACTAGAATTCATATAAAGTGGAATCTTCGATCGATTTAAAAACATTTACTATAAAAGTATTCGGACTCTCATTAAATTTGCTTGCAATATCATAAATGTGATTTAACGATTGCTTTACATTTTGCGTTAAGATTCTTAAGTATTTCCGTGATGAATTCGTTACAGCTAAGACGCAAACCAACAACCACAAAAGCCGCATTCAAAGTGACAGCTATTGTCAATCTTTTTTGATCGAATTCTAACAAAATCATAAGCACACACTATTTTTGGCTAGTTCATAAATCGAAAAACGAAAAAAATGGCTCGTCTTCCAACAGAATTGTTTACTCAGTTTCAAGATCACTTGAATTCTGAACAAGAATTGCGTGAAGTAAGTAATTTTCCTCGCCAAAATATGGAATACATTGCAATTGCAACAGGTTGAGGTTAGAATTGTCTCTCAATTGATCGCTTTTTATTTAAATAGCAAATTCGGTCGATTATGAAGGAAATTGACCTGGCTGCACGAGATGCAACGCTTGCCTTACAGGTTATTCACACAAGTTTGACGGAAGGTAATTTAACCACCATATTTTTCCATAATATCATTCACTTATAAATGTATGAATCATTCTGCTATTTTATCATTTCAGTGTCAAGTGGGTGCTTGAAGGCACGAAATGAATTTGAAAAATGCCGCGGCATGTACATGAAACTGGCTAACATTGTTCCAGCAGGGCAATACTATCGATTCAATGACCACTGGTCCTTTCTTACACAACGACTCGTTTTTCTCATCGCTTTGACAGTATTCCTTGAAGTCGGAATTTTGGTTGAACGTGATACAGTTGCTCAAATACTTGGGTGTAAGTTCAATTTGATTGAGGGGAAAAAAATGATATAGTCAGTTCAATATTGATATGCTTACACTTTGAAATATTATTTAATAGTGCGAACTTCGCAACGTGATGGTTTTCATTTGGACATCGAAGATTACCTTATGGGTGTATTGCAATTGGCGTCGGAACTTTCGCGATTTGCAACGAATGCGGTGACCTTGGGAGATTATGAGCGTCCACTTCAAATATCTCGTTTTGTGGCCGATTTAAGTGCTGGATACCGTTTGTTAAACTTAAAAAATGATGGTTTACGCAAGCGTTTCGATGGTTTGAAGTACGATGTCAAGAAAATTGAAGAAATTGTTTACGATATCAGTATTCGTCGTTTACGTTCAACAGAAACCGATTCTGCCGTTCCCACTCAGTCAATAGATTAAGGGAAACTTTTAAAAAAGTACATTGCCAATAAATTATGATTGGAGATAAACACACATTTCACTCATGTGATTACATTTCTGTCTACGCAAAACCCATAGTTTAACGAGAAATCGCATTAAAGCGATGCTTTTTTGCAAGCACGAGTACAAAAACTCCTGCACATTTATTTCAATATGAATTTATTGTATTTGCTAAATTGATAAATATATTTTCACAGAAACATTCATTTTTCGCAAAGAGAAGTCTGGGCTTTAATTATCATATATGTGAATATGTCGAATGGAATTTGTTGTATCGAGAATGAGTCAAACTCAACAGGAACTAATAATGCCCTACATTAAGCGGATTCTTCGGATTAACTGTTGTTGAATTCAACTGGTTAGCAGTAAATTACTGCTTGTTTGATTACATCTGTTTGAATGATAACATCTTTTTGCATACATTTTGTCTCTTTCTAATGATTCAGCTCAACCTACTTTCAAAAGTGTGATATTTTGTTCAAGCTTCTAATGAAATTGTACAATGTACATGCATAGTTCCTGATAAAAACTGTGGTATAAAATATTAGTGACGTCATAGACGTAAATTAAGGAATGCTAAGTCTTCTTATCTTTTGTGCGAATAAAAAGAACTTTACCAGTGGCTGAAACACATATGAAAAATCAAATTCAAATTTCTAATGTCAAGATTAGCGTTCTACATACCATTCAATCACTATGAACGGTTTATTATTATTGATATTTTTGTATTTCGTCGCGCCCAAGTATAGAAAACAGCTGCAAAACATCTGGATAAGAGATAAAATGCAAAGAAAATCTCTGCTATATAAGCACCAGCATGATTTGCTGAATATCAGTTACAAAAGTGCATTTTCCGAGACTTGCCCAGGAAAGCCAACAGAATGAACGTGAAGATCTTATTTGTAATGGCTGTGGTTAGTGGAATTATTTATGATTATTTCTATTTGTGAGAGAAATTTAATGAATATTATTAAAAATTATCAATTTTGTTGATCTATTTTTATAGCAAAAATGCTTAAAATTTGAAATCGTATTCATGATTTGTTTCAAATGAGGATCATATTTGAGAATTAATTGTTTTTTTGGAAAATTACCATCAAAATGTTGAAATAGATCTAGTCAGCTGTAGTTTATTTGAAACATATCGCTTTTATTTAGCAGTTTTGTTCAGTAAGTAATTCCATCCTCTGATGAGATATCTCTGCTCAATCTCAAATGCAGTTTGAATTTATAACATGAATGTTCATAGAACCTTTATCGAGGATTTTCTTATATATCAAATGCATCCTATTCGGTGAACCCAATGTAACAATTGATTGATTTTACAAAACATTGCTTATATAAATAAGGGAATTCGTTATTGCATTCATAAATTATTTTATATATTCACACAGCTTGCAGTATGCACGAGATCTGAGGTTGATGATTCAATTGACACAGACAAAGAATCAGGCAATACGAGTACAGAAACTCCTGAAAACACAGACAATTCGGACAAAATTACATCGCCACCGAGTGAAGCAAGCACTGCAAACACCATTGAACAAGGCAATGGAACTCCTGAAAACACAGACAATTCGGACAAAATTACATCGCCACCGAGTGAACCAAGCACTGCAAACACCATTGAACAAGCCAATGGAACTCCTGAAAACACAGACAATTCGGACAAAATTACATCGCCACCGAGTGAACCAAGCACTGCAAACACCATTGAACAAGTCAATGGAACTCCTGATAACACAGACAATTCGGACAAAATTACATCGCCACCGAGTGAACCAAGCACTGCAAACACCATTGAACAAGCCAATGGAACTCCTGAAAACACAGACAATTCGGACAAAATTACATCGCCACCGAGTGAACCAAGCACTGCAAACACCATTGAACAAGTCAATGGAACTCCTGATAACACAGACAATTCGGACAAAATTACATCGCCACCGAGTGAACCAAGCACTACAAACACCATTGAACAAGCCAATGGAACTCCTGAAAACACAGACAATTCGGACAAAATTACATCGCCACCGAGTGAAGCAAGCACTGCAAACACCATTGAACAAGGCAATGGAACTCCTGATAACACAGACAATTCGGACAAAATTACATCGCCACCGAGTGAACCAAGCACTGCAAACACCATTGAACAAGCCAATGGAACTCCTGATAACACAGACAATTCGGACAAAATTACATCGCCACCGAGTGAACCAAGCACTGCAAACACCATTGAACAAGGCAATGAAACTCCTGAAAACACAGACAATTCGGACAAAATTACATTGCCACCGAGTGAACCAAGCACTGCAAACACCATTGAACAAGCCAATGGAACTCCTGATAACACAGACAATTCGGACAAAATTACATCGCCACCGAGTGAACCAAGCACTGCAAACACCATTGAACAAGGCAATGAAACTCCTGAAAACACAGACAATTCGGACAAAATTACATTGCCACCGAGTGAACCAAGCACTGCAAACACCATTGAACAAGCCAATGGAACTCCTGAAAACACAGACAATTCGGACAAAATAACATCGCCACCGAGTGAACCAAGCACTGCAAACACCATTGAACAAGCCAATGGAACTCCTGAAAACACAGACAATTCGGACAAAATTACATCGCCATCGAGTGAACCAAGCACTGCAAACACCATTGAACAAGCCAATGGAACTCCTGAAAACACAGACAATTCGGACAAAATTACATCGCCACCGAGTGAACCAAGCACTGCGAACAACATCGAACAAGCCAATGAAACTCCTGGAAACACAGACAATTCTGATGAAATTACATCGCCACCGAGTACCGTTGAACCAGCCGCTGCACAGACTGTGACAGAAACATCTGCATCAAATGCAAACGAAATTACAACCATTCCGCCCCAACCAACATTCACTTGTGATAGAGTTGGTCGATTTCCTCATCCAAAAGATTGCGCTAAATATTATTATTGTTGGGATGCAAAACATACATACGGCGTGTTCGAATGTCCGCATGTTTTTGATCGACAATCTGGTCTTTGTGTTGATAATTATGCCAAATGTCCGTCAGCACCGAATTGTACGGCTGATAGACAAATTTTCCCTAATCCCAACGACAAAACTACGTTTTTTGAATGTAGATTGGACAAAAATCATTTACCAGAACAATTTTTAATTGAGAAAAAAGATTGCGCAAGCGATCGTGAATTCGACGAGGTTTTAGGTTATTGTAAATACACACAATTATTTGATTGGTCATCAGAAAGTGGCGATTCCTCAGAGAAATTTGAATGCCGAGAGCTCGGAATATTCATTGACTTCAATAACGAAGCTCGTTACTATGAATGTATCGTGAAAAGTGTTGCCAAGGGAACATTCAAAGTCCATCATCGTAAATGTCCAAAATATCATGTGTTTAGCTTTGATGTTAAACGTTGCATTCAACTTTAATCCTAGAATAGTTGGAATGATTTGAAAAATATGTGAGTTTATCGTAACCGAATCATTTCACCTTCCGTTTTTCTACTAACACAGTATTATTAGCGTCTTTTCTTCTTTTGTTGAACTATTGCAGCAATGATTAATTCTAATAAATCGTATTTTATTCAAATCATTAAACATTTGTTTGTCCATATTGTTTAATAAATATACACCTTAATCGCACCAATGGTGATGTCATTAATCGACATTTTTCTTGTTAATTCAGTGACAATCTTATTATCATGTGAAGCAAATGAGTTGAGTTGCGTACTTCTGACAGGTACAAACAGTTGTTGATTGAGCAAACATAAGCAATCATATTTAAATTAGAAAATCGAGATTCCACTTCGACTTTTATGAATCTGTTTGGTGGTTCAGTCAAAGCGCTTCACTTGGGGGTTAGACACGGATTCTTTTTTACAATAGCTTTTTTAAGTTCCCATATTTCTTATTTTGTGCACGATTTTTTCTAATATGCACACAAAATATGCTAATATTTTACTTAAGATCCGAGCACATAAGCGAGTATCGTGAGCGAATCAATGGCCTTACCCCTGAGTCCAAGGCGAAGCTTTATTCAGCTACTTTGATTTTCAAGCAACTGAAAACGCGCTCTCCTTCTTATTTGAATGATATGTTCGTGTTTAATGAAGGTTCAACTCGCGCAAATGGTCAATTGAGGGTTTTGGTCAAACCTCGCTCCGAGTTCGACAAACGTGCATTTGGTTTCGCGGCAATCACCTTTTTTAATACAATCCCAGTTGACATCAAGAAATGTAACAGTATCGATTCATTTAAATTTCAGCTCAAAATCTGGTTGCGCAACAACCAGCAATAATTTCAGTTCCTTTCAATTTTCGTTGCTTGGTTGATGAATTTGTGCTCTTGCCAACGTTTCTCCATCATCATCATCATTTAGTTTTAAATTATTTAAGTTTTTCCCCTGACTCTCATGGGTCAGGCCGGTTTTCCATGGTTTCCCGGATTCAATTTGGTATCTATAGTCATTCGTAGATATCCCCCATCCCTGTAATTGTCTTTGTTTAAGTCGTTCCATGGGCGGAATTTATACCGTATTGGGCACTTTGCTAGCATACATGAGTTACTGCGTAGCTCTTGTACATATTGGTATAAATTTAGGATTCGTAATAAATAAATAAATAAATTAATATCAGATGTAAGAAAAATTAGTGAGCCTTGACAAAAAGGTAATATAATAACATAATTCATCCGATCTCGAAGATATGAATTTTCTACAACAAAAACAACGCAGGTAGATGCAACGAATACAATAGTCTCTTATTGAATAAATATATGTAATTTTTTATGGCGTGCTCACTCCCGTTTAAAATTTATTATTGAATGGATTTCTAATGGGTATTGTAAATTGATGCCGGCTAATTTCGCTATTTTCTTCACTTCTTCCACTATGATGGGTCAATTATTCATGAATGATTGTTCATTAGTTCATCGTTGTTGATTTTGAAATGAGGGAATTTATCAGGTTTTGGCAAAATTGAATGATTTTGTTAGACGTTGCGTCATGAAATCAAATGAATCAAAATTGAAAGTTTTGATTGTCGATAACAGGCACCAAATTAGTTGGTTAAACTTTGATATGATGTGAGAAGCTTGATTTGTGCAAGTCAATAAACGACTTTGGTTCTCTAAGTTTATCAAATTTCAGTTAAAGTTGATCAGTTTCATTTTCATTTGATTCATTTAATTCATATTGTTTTGTATAAAGCAAAGTAGAATAATCACGTTAAACCAAATGTAATAATTTGTATTTCCCCTGGATCTACTGAGGCAGACCAGGTTTGTCATGGTTTTCCGGACCCAATTCTGGTACTTAAAATATGTTCATAAATACCATCAACCTTGTTTGAAAATGTAAATGTCTGTTTTTAAAGTCGCACCATGGGCGGAATTTATGTCGCATTCGACCAGTATGTCCAATGTTCATAATTCGCCGTGAGTACGTATTGGCATAAATGGGATTCGTTACAAATTAATAAATAAATATTAATAATCAAAAAAATGTTTTTGAAATCAGTCACTACCTACCTGTGTATAGCCTCAAGCGCTTCATAATCTTGAACGCGAGTGCGAATGAAATCATTTTAGTTTAACAATCTATTGAATCATATAAATTTTTACTATTGGGTATAATAAGAAAAGGATTTCGTCACCTGGTTTCAAAGGTGGTATTTGATTTAGCAAATTCAGAAGAAAAGCGTACTCGTGAAATGGACGTCAATTTTGTGTAGTAACAAATCAATAAATTACTCATAGTTTGCCTCGGTAATCGAAACAGTTTTAATTCATTTTGTTCGTCCAATTACAGAAATCATTAATGATAAAATGTTTATGAGAAATCAATTGACTTGCTGCGTCGGAATTGGAAATTAATGCTTTAAAGCCTAATCAATTAATAAATTTGTCATACATATAACATTTACAATGGATTGATTGGTTGCTGACACGATATTGAAATTAAACAATAAAAATGAGACATTCACACCGCTTTTTTGAGAAGATAGAAAAGAATATTGTAAATAAACCGTTTAGAGCCAATAAAACTCATCGCTTGTAGCAAAATTCTGGTATAAGAGACTTCTTTTGGACGTAAACAATCTAGTTCAACTTGAAATCGAATTCGAATCACATCAATCAGAAGGTCCAGTAATAGTTATATCAAAGTTGCATTTAAAATTATGGTTAAATCAGCGAAAATCAACCTCGAGTCCTTTGTGATTTTCTCAATATGGCTCTCAATCAGTTCATGTGTTACTGGTCAGTATGGCTTCCAGGCGCAACAAAATGTTGCAGTAAAACCGATTTCTGCAAAGCCGATAAACGCTATTGCTACCGGAAACAGCTTTTCGATCGGGCATGTTGTGGAAATTCAAACACCACCAACAACACCCTCGAACATTGTAGCGAATTTAAGTGCCAAATCAGCTGTATCCAATAGACCAATAGCGCCGTTGCCAACCACAGTACGACCCATACAAACAACATCAAATGTGCATGCAACTCCACTTTTCAACTGTATGGCGACAAAATCGGGATTTTATCAAACCATCAATCCCTGCGAATATATATCGTGCATACGAGCTGCTACTTATCTTCATTGTGAAATCATAAAATGTGATCCTGGACTTGCATTCTCCATAAACGCCAATCGCTGCCTCCCATCTAATCAATGCGCGGTGAAACAAGGCAATCCAAACAAAGGCAGTGCAAACCAAGGGAACAAAAGTAATTCAAATCAAGGAAATGCGAAACAAGGTATTGCAAATCAAGGCAATAAAAAACCAGGAATTCAGACATCTGAACATGCGGTAGGATCACATGGTTCTTCGAATCAAGGCGCTTCAAATTCAGCGGGATCACACGGTAGTGCTCCATCAATCCAAACTGGCATGCATTCATCAGGATCACAAGGTACTCAGAACCAAGGTGCATCGCATCCAGGAGGTTCACAAGGTAGTGCTTATCCATCAGCTCAGTCTAGTATGAGTTCGGCTGGATCACAAAGTTTCACATACGCTGAACCACAAAGTACGCGAAGCATGCCTAGTATATATCCAGAAGTGCATGATAATTGATTTCCCAAATGATATCAACTAGTTAGAAGAAGGCTGTGTATTTCAATTGTTCATATAAACCCCATTTGTTTCAAGTGAACTGATTAAATTATTCTATGCAATCTTAAAAATCAAAACTTGAGAAAAATAATCTTTTGTTTTTTTAAAAGGTTTCTGTTAAAAAACAATCTGAGAAAGGTAAGCATTTTTCAGTAAAAGATTTTCATTCAGATAACAATATAGAAAAGGGACTTGAAATGGAAGTTATACCTGTTCAATCGGTTAAAGCCCGAGATAAAGAAATACAAGTATTTTTTTAATGAAATTTGGATGATATTTGGAAGTCTTTTATGATTCACTCAAATTTCCTACTTTCTAACTTAGCTTTAGCTCTTACTCTTTTCGGGAAAAATATTGAATATTTTGGAAATGTATTTCACGTGAAAAGGCAGCAAAAAAATTATATGCGTCTACAAAGGATGAAAAGTAATTGATTTTAAGCCACAAAAAGTTTCTCAAAGTGCTTTTCTAAAAAAGAAAGCAAGAAGAAACGCATTAACATCATTTTGTACGGGGTCACTGAGTAGCCAATAGTTGAATATATATTTGGCGTGCAGATTACATGCCCGAGGCAACAGTAGACGCCTTAACGGTTGACATGCAAAGACAATGCGATAGCATTGATATTCATTGACATATACTCTGATATAAACCATTGCGTATTATCCCTGAAAAAACTGCAACTGACTTTCAGTCCATTCCTATGAAAAAAACGATTTTGTATATTTGACATGCATTTGGTTCAAATTTTATTGAATTTATCGATAAGTTTCATGTTTCACTTTACCATTTTTCCGTTCATAATAATAATAATAATAATAATATACTTTAAAAATATTCGATAATAATAAATTAGCGAATTAGCAGCGATGATAATGAAATTAATATGTGTATATAATATTTTATTTAATGCATATTCCTATACGGTAAGTACCATTTACAAGTAAAAATTTTTCTAAAATTGTTGCATAGTAATGCAATATAATGCGCATTTTCATCATGTGTGTGCTCGGAAATGCTTTGATTTTGCAATGATATCAAAATAGACAGCTATCGGCCAATAGTTCGAATCATTTTTTGATGTTAATTTAGTATAAGAATATTTGATCGCCACGACGCAATCTTGCGATGATTCCTTTCTCTGTGCGAGAGCTAAAAATGCTGGAGCCTAAGCAAGAAGAACGATTAGATTTTGACAATTGGAATGCGTTTCGGAATTGAAATCTTAATATAAGTCAAAAACCATCCAAAAAACATTTCAATTTCATTAATTTTTTCTGCTCATTCATTCCCAGCCTCAACTAATCTTAGCCTTGAACCTCGCGCTCAAAAAAATCATTATCATTACATTAACCATGGGATTAACACTTTAACTGATTATTTTATATAAAATATTAAAAGCGAAACGTGTTTTTGTGATAATTTGTAAGCTTTTGCATAACATTTTGACAATGATGCTTACGTTCTAAAAATTTTCGTTAAAAGTTATGAGGCAGATTATTTTAGGAAAGAACATATTTCAATAATAGAGAAAAACAAATAGATTTGCGCCAAGATTGAACATGCGGGTGGACATTTATAAAAATATTGAATTGCTTGGAGGATTTTTTGTTCGTCGAAATGTAATTCGGTTGAAACGAAGTATTCTGAAGAGTGATGGCACAAACCATACAAGGTTGCAATACTAGCGATAACCAAATCACGAATTTCCTACAAAAATTTCGCTGTAGTACAGTTGTTTGGTCGAATGTTTCACGTTATTTTTACATTTTCCGTAAAGATAACTCAACATCCCTTGACCAAAATTGAATAAAACGAGATCAGTTCTAGTTTTAATAATATAAAAACGGAACGAAACGATATTCTAAACGTGTGCGAAAAAGAAAAATGTTCGAAAGTTGCGTCAAATCCTAGTTTATGGATTATATAGTTAATAGCGTTTAGTCTGTTTGATAGCAAAAGTATCCAGTTGTATAAAACGACATCAAAATAGCTATTATATTTCCATCTGTGTGTGTGTGTGAAAGTTTTTTTGGTATCAGTTGTATTACAATTCAAGTTTTGTGTATAATATTGTACGAAAGCATCGTTTAAACATGCAAAGCTTAGTCATTACCATTTCTTTATCGAGGGTGTAAATGTTAAATCGTGTTTTGATAAATAATATTGTTTATATACAAATAAGCGCACATTTATCATATTACTTAATACATTCACTCTTAAAATTGTCTTGCATCGTCAACGTGTGATTCTGTTTCTCTTCTTGTTTTTAAATAAAATAAATGCGTCGTTAAAAACACAAAAACAACATTCAGTTTTTATTCATGCGCATCAAAATGATGCTCGCATAAAAGTCGAATCTATGAATAAAATGGAAAATGAAAATTATTTTCGCGTCATGAATGAGTTTGCAATTCACAATTTTGTTCTTTGATTTCTTGGTTATTGTCCAACGTCCTTCGATTCGGAATTATTGAGATCTGTTGTTGTAATTGATCAATTTGCTTCTAATTTTTCGCTGGCACTGTCCAATGTCATATTCGAATCAAGGCTAGCGCAGTCTGACTCCTGTTCCGGATTACTCGTGTAATTGGCCGCTTCTTGCAATCGAATAAGCATGTTCAACTGAAAAGAGTAGACAAATTATATTTAGTAATGTTTTCCTCACTTCTTCTTAGTTCCTTTAAAAATATTATAATTTAAAATATTTAATTCAAAAAAATCTTTTTCTTGATATTTAGTGCCTTACCAATGGATCCTGTGAGTCAGAGCCATTAGCTGCGCTTCCTTCCAAACCAACATCTTCAGCGTTGATTTGTCGCAGCGGTGGAATGGTTTTGGAACCATTTATAGCTGACCATGGATAAGTTTCGCGTACAAATGTGACTGGATCAACCCAAGTTCCTCCTCGTCGACCGTACAATTGCACACCCTCACGCACCGCTTCAAGCAAGTACGGTGCCAGATGGTAGTTCCACACATCAGTGAACCAAACTTGAGCATCTGTCAAATCAAGTGGACATGACAAAAATAGCCTTGGGCCAATGGTCACATCGCTTGAGCTGTGTGTTTCAAGGAACCGATTGATGTGCTGCCAAACTGAGGGTAGCCACGTAAATACTGATGCCAAATGTGGCTGCGATGTATTTGTGGTTAGCTCAAGTGTATACAATCTCCGACGCAAAAATCGAGCCAAGAAACCTTTGACCGGTTCCATGTGATTGGCGGTTAGCACCCATCGGAAATTATGATGTAACTGTAAATTTGTTGTATTGCATGTTGCCTGTGACATTGTTCCAATGATGCAGGGCAGCTTCGAAGCTGGTCCAGCACTCAACAAGACTTGGAACACATCACCAAGCGCTGATGCATGATGCAAATTATCCAAAATAATCACAGATGGTAGTTCAGAGGCGCCATTTGACATGGATGCTTGTGCGGCTATGTGACCCAAATAAAGTTGCAGCTCCTCAGATGATTTATGATCAACACTGTAAGAGAAATTTCATGTTTGAGAATTAGATTTTAATGGAATAATTTTAATCAATTATGTTTATACTCACTTAAAGGTAGCAATCGCTTCATTCGGACTATCACGCTGCGATTGTGTAACCAAGAACTCTGCCAATTTTCGTGCCAAATACGATTTTCCAGTTCCACTGGGACCACATAAAATCAGTCGACGATGGTCGTTGAGCAAATTGATGTACCGTTGTACGATACTACGTGGAATTAAACTGTCGAATGCGAGTGAGCCAACGTCTTGCAAGCAAATGTATAGCGATCTCACACTGCCAATAATATATCCGCATGGTAGCAGCTCAGGGTACCCAATTTCTGGTCCACGTTTTGCTTCACCCAAATGATACGATGTAATGGAATCAGTATTCAAACCCAAATTTGTGCCTGGATCAATGCGTGCCAAATAATCTTTGAATGTTTTGCGTACAATGTAGTCCAGATTTTGCCACGTTGTCTTGCCCGAAATATAAGTGTAGGCAATAGTGAATTCACTTGCGGTCGAGTACAAGGAGAGTGATTGCTTCTTCTTTTCGAATCCATTTTCATGAATGTCGTTGATTTTTTGTTCGAAGAATTCATTTTCGGTTTGCTGTAGTTCTTCGGCGTACTTATTAAATGACTCGGGTTGTCCTAAGTAGACGACAATCGAAATTTTCTTGCCATCAATTTGATCTTCAGGAATCTCCTCAGCAGGTATGGACAAATGATCTGAATTTCCATTCAAATGTAAATGTATTGGGCTTAAATCAGCATCCTGCTTCAATTCTGGCTCGAGTGGTGCAGGGGCTGGCGGAATGTCTTCTTCTTCAGTTTCATCCAAACTCTTCGGCAAATCCAAAGGCTGAGAAAAAAGTAAATTGATTAGTTCATGAAATATTCAATGAACATAAGATAATATAACGTCATAAATTTCAATTATAATTAACTCACCGGTCGAAGACTGCCATCGGCTAGGCTGTAACGTCGTGGCTCGCCGATTGAACCGTTTGGACTCAATGGTCCGATATTACTCAACGATACTTCGCTTCCAGCTCGGCTGTTGCTTACCGATCGGCTGGTGACCATCTTCTGCAGGCGTTCATTATTATGTTTCAAATTTAACATTTCTTGTCGCATCTTATTCACAGTTTCTTTCAGACTCTCCAGCTGCGAAGCGGAGCTTAACGCCTCCAAACGTATGTCGGTCAATACTAAGTCTTTTTCTCTGAGTTGCTTCTTCAAATCTTCAACAAGTGGATTATTCTCCTCTTCAATTGCATCGATCGGTTTGGCATTTTCAACAACTGGCACCATTCGATGTGGACTACCCTTCGTAGGCGATGGCGGGGGCAGCGATGCATTTGTTTCGTTTGACGAATTTAAATTGATCGAATGATTTGATGGAATTTGCTCTAGAGTCGTGGCCACACTGACATATCGACCATTTTTCGCTAATTTGGCATTTCGAGAAAAGGCTTTTTTGAATGATGTTCGCAGCCAACCGGTTTTCTTCTTGTGTTTGTCTTGCAATGAACAGCCTGAACTGATCGAATTCAGTGAACACATTGAATCCGAGCTCAAATGCCGTTCCAATGCCGCACTGGAATGTGAGCCAACTGTTGCTATCGTCGATTGAGCTGCATTTTTTGAAGCAATTCCATTCACTGATGGTGTACTTTCAGTGGAATTTGTGCCAGACAAACGATTCGACTGCTGATCATTATTGTTGCTCATACTCTGGATGTGTGCACTTGTCAATCCGGCTTGAATCGATTGCTTGCGCAGCAACTCAATCGTTTGACGCATTTCCATCAATTCGCTGTCTTTTCTTTCGGCCGTCGCCGAGAGCTGCTGTAATCGTTGCGTCATATTACTCAAACTTTGTTCGAATGCCGACACCAAATGAGCCTAAATAAAAACGAAAACATTTTGTTTGATTATTATTTCACAGAATGAAAAAAAAATTTGGAGAACGTTTGATATGAAGTATAAAATCAAAGTACAATGCTGATTGTTGAATTCTCAGAAATTTTTATCGCCTTGGGATATCTTGTTCTATTTTAATTGAAATGCATTTCAAGGCACTATTCCGTCGAAAAAATATTGTATATTTTTCAAAATTGTTGGTGATTTATGGTTCACAGGGAATCCCATACATGATAGACTGTTGATATATGGCATGTTCCAGCCAATAACAATAGATCGAAATTTCGGCTCTCAAGCGACTGAATTGAACAATTGGGCAGCCAATAAATGAAGTGCATAATGACGGATACTTGAACGAAAAATATAGTTCGGCGAATTCAAATGATGTATTTTGACTGTACTGGAAATTGAATGAATATCACTTCTGATACTTGGGTGATCTATTGACATCCATCAATTTTTCGAAGCGGTTTTTCTCTGTTTAAATGCCAATTGCATAACATCATATTTTTCTCTGTTTCAATTTATATTATTCGTTGAACGGCGTGTGTTAATTGAATTAAAATAATATGAAGTGCGGAATATGTCCATAGCATGCTATACATGTTGATTGGCATTAATGGTCATCTGCTGCAAAAACTGAATTACTAAAAAATGCTTTACAATTCTGAGCGCTGTTCGTTTGTTATTGGACCTAAGGTGCTAATAAGAGCAAATTGATTTATGATTGTTCGCATGTATGCTTCAATAAATATGCCACCAACGAATTCATTCCATTCATCTCTCTCTCGCTAAGGAAATCGAAACAACACTAAATCCATATTTCACTTCGAATTAGTCGTGCGCTCTCTCGCGCTCTGCATTAGCCATGCTTTCTACTCGCCGTTCGATTTGCACGACAATTTAACGGCAAAATGTTTGCGTTGCATGCATGTGATGAATATCATCACTACCAAATATGGGCTTTTAATTCATCATCATCATAAGCGCGATGCAATGAAATAGATAAAACAATAAAAGCTTGAATACACGTTCAAATTATATGTATGATAAAATGGTAATAGATTCCGCCGTACTTAGTGGCAGCATTTGTGCACGGTAAAGTGTTGCGATTGCAACTTAAACCGATAATCGTCGTTTCGCAGTCAAGCCTTATTTGAGAGCGATTTTATTGCACTGTCATATCGCCAAATCCGATTCATTTCAATTTTCAAAAGCATAAAGCATATTCATTGCTTCTTTATTTGTCGTTACTTTGTATCCATCGATGTAAATAAAAGAATAGCATCGGTTGCAAAATGTGGTGAGAGCTCATTTGATAAAGACGCTATAACCAATATTTCAAATTGAATATTCATGATGACTAATGATTTCTTTCCATTTTATAAAGCCGATTTCTATGTCAATCGCACTGATGCTTATTCGTTCAGCAGAGATTAAAATCAAACACCTGAACAATGGTTGGCGGTGTAGAACATACATGTAATACAAAATGCCGTTGAAATCAGCTACAAAAACCGTGTCAGATTATTTCAGTAATGTCATGAGATACACGATACTCTGAAAGATTTTCTTTTCTCAGTTGTGTTTTTATTCTCTTTTGGCATCTATTGAGCAAGACAAATGACTAATTGATTCCCATTTGTCTTGTGCAATTTCTGAAACAAATCGAAATAGAGAGTGTTCAACATCAAATATTTTTTCATGCCGCCTCAGCGAACTCGATTCATGTCATTTGATTGTATGGCGTTTTACGAACACCATCCATTCTTTAGGCAATTCTAGTCATTTCACCAAAGTCAACAAAGATTTTGAAATGGTTTTAAATTGAATCAACAATGGCGGATGGTAACGATGCCACCTACAAAGAAACGTGCCTCGTTCTAAATTCAATGTGAAACGTGTGTATGTGTATGTTCCGTATATGAATTGAACAAATTGAATCGACACTAAATTGGTTATTTATGTGGAAATCTAATCGACTCCATTGTTCACATGGCAATTATGAAGATTTCGCAACACATTGCAGACGGACAGTCATGACTCGTGCCTCCACCTGGGAGCCAGCTCCTCTTTAAACTCACAGCTCAGAGTCACTCGGAGCCACGAGTCATGACTCCAGACAGAGAATGTAAGTTTTTTTCGGATCAACATCGAATTGGATTGATTGCAATTAATGCAAGAATCGTTGACCAACCAGAAAGAAACAAGAAATGAAAGAAACTTAGCGGCAAAAAAATCATGTCATCAGGAAATAAGAATTTGAGATATCGCAAAAAAGATTATCACGCTTCAAAAGATGAATGGGATATTTTCTGACATACATTCATGTTTGCGTGACTCATTTGGCAATTTGATTGAGGAAAACGGTTGATGGAATTTCCAGCGAACCTGTTATTGAGCCTCGATCGAAAACTAAAATGCAACCGCACAATATAAAACGGCAATGACAGTTCACACAATGCCGCGGCGCTCTTTAATCTGTCGCAAGAATATGAAAAATATTTCAATTTGCTGTAGTCAAAGTCCAAAGTAAAACTGAATTGAGAATAAAATGCAAAGATTGAAACTCGATTACAACAAAAGTATTCGCATTTTTTAAAGCAAGTGGTAAAAAAATATAACAGAACAAAAAACATTATTACAGATGACTAGGTTATAAAGCGATAGATTGCTGCATGTAAACAGCAGCAGCAGCAGCAGCCATCATGCTCGCAAACCGCACATATCTACATCGAAATGCACAAGAATCGATTGCATAGCGATCAAAATCTGGTTGTCACAAATAAGTGACGGCGCACAAAACCGACAACGTATTTAAAAATCAAACAGATAATATATTTGCATGCACTCTTAAGCAAATCCACCAGAGAAGTTATCATTAAGATTTTTTTCTGACCATTTCCAAATGGAGTATTAATTAGTAGTGAATGCAATTAAATATAGCTGTGTGCTGTTGTCAATTGGCGGAGGATTGTATGAAGTACCAGTTATCGAGTGCTCGATGCTTTTATCACGTTTCTTTATCGATTGTGATTCGTTGGTAATCGGTTTCGCTTGATGTCTGGCTGTTGCAACAAACTACCTCGGCAAACGCAAGACACAAAACCATACAATTACCAATCTATTTGTCGTTTATTTATTGTATTAACGCCTTTTTTAAAAAGATATGCATTTCAATTGGAACATATTCATTCGCACATCGTTCGTACTGAATTAATTTTAACTTGAGTCTGATGCCGATAAAATTATGACTAAATACAAAGCGAGCAGCGAGGCAAAAAGATTTGTCTAGATTTGATGGTTTTTTCATGAAAAATCGTTTATAACTTGCACAACATTGAAAATCTATTAGAAATTATTGAAATCGGGTGACATTTCCTGTTATGAATCAAATAAAATTGTTATTTTTAATTGAAAATGGTCGAAGTATTGTTGTGAGTTTGTGTTCGGTCGATCAGTTCTTGGGATTTGTGTTTCTGTCAGCTCAATAGACAGATATGGATTTGAAAACTGGAAAGATAACAGAGATGACCACACATGTTGACAGCCAACCATTCACCCAAGTTATCTTTCTTTTATTTCTTATTTATGTTACATATTTCAATGTGAAATGGATTTCTTAGTAGAGACCCTGGGCTTGTTTCGGTCCGCTCGACTGACAGTAGTCAATGGCGACGACTAAATATGTAAATACATCAAGAGCGGGAAAAGAAATATCGAAAATTCGTTCGAGCTGTCGACGCAATCGTAAAACAATAGACGCAATAAACAACAAAATATTGCGAAAAAGAAACCGATATGCTGTTAGAAAGATGGCTAAAGAATGGAAAATGTATAAAAAACATATGTTTTTACTTAAGTTGCACGAAAAATGCAGTCGCACGGAGGCAGACAACCGAGAGATGCAGTTAGACTTGTCTATAAAATATATACAAACCATGCGCGCACATATTTATTCCGCACGATGCACATGGACCGTATTTTAATGTGCTGTCAACACACAATTCACCGAGTATAAACTTGGTGGTCATATTTCTTTCTATCTTTATTCCATTTCGATGCACATTGAATGGAATGTTTCGTCTTCATAGAGTAACAAACCAAATTCATACCGCATAAATGGTAAAATTCTAATAAAGATACAGATGTTGTACCGTTGTGGAGACACATAAACCATATCTTCTCAAACCAAATTACGCTTTCTAAATGAAATATTTGCTTTTCCCCCGCTCTTTATCTCATCAAATTAAACAAAAGAATCGAGTTGTGTGTTAATAACCTGCATTGGTGGGCAACTTTGTCGGCGATGGTCCTTTTTGATGGCCAATTCATACCATGGGATCTGGGGTTTGCTTCGTAGCGTCGTTTGGCATCCAATTTTACAATCCAATGGATCCAAATAATCAAAGTCGTTCTGTGCAATGTAGAAATCATTACTGGCATATTTTCGTTGGTCTTCGACGTGAGATTGGCATTTTTGTAACCGTTTTTGTGCATCTTTTGGATGCGCCAACGTTGCATACGGTCGTCTAGAGCCATTATGTGCGGTTAGCGTTTCGCTAGGCTTTGGTAATATCGTTGCTTCGATTTCTTTCGGAATTAATATTTCAGAGCTTCTTGTTGTCGACTGGCGTGTGTATGAACCAATGTAACTCATTTCACTTGGATCATAGTAATTTGTTGTTGAATTATAATAATTTCGTATTCCATGATCATATTTGGTGGTGGCAGCTGCTGGATTTTCAAATATTGTATGCGTTGGATGGCTGTACGATTTTCGGTATTGCAGACTTTGCGCTTTAAAATTCAATGCTGGTTTTTTGCCGAGTTTTTGCAATGCATAATCTCCTGATGAATCACTTCGGCTGTAGTATGATGTGGAGAATAGCTTAGTAGTTGGCGGTAGGGAACTGTACATTGATTCATGTGGGGTAATCGCTTCGGGGCTTGACGAATCATTTGTACTATTGCCGGATAAGCCAACATTGGCATAGCTTTCGTACAGTGGACTTGTGGGTCTTGAGTACAGGAAATATTCGGTGTGCTGCGACGACAAATTGCGTGCGTGATTTGGCGGTGTTCTTGGTGAATGATAGCCATTCGAGTATGTTTCGAAGCACGGACTTGGCGGCGGTAATGAAGATCGATCATTCGTCTCAATACTGCTACCTTGATCACTCGTCGACAATTGACTATTACTCGAACATTTGAACGTCCCACATGAAATTGTTTTCCCCGCATTCGATTCCAAGTCATCAACACATTTCAACATTTTCGCCTCATTTTGTAGCGCTTCACTAGTTGGTGACGTTTCTGTCAAACCAGTGAAACTTTCGAATTTATAAACCACCTGATGATCATTCACTAATGCACTGCCATTCACAATATTTTTATTCTTTGAATTGCTGTTATTATTATTATTGTGGTTGTTGTTGTGCGCGCTGATTATCTCGCTCGAGTTCTCGTATAATGGCAGGGAATCGCATTTCATCGACATTGGCTTTAAGCGTTCCAATTGCTCGACGCGACTGCGGCTTCGCTGCAAGCCACGTGATCGAATTGTCGCAAATCCATCGTGGATTTGCGATGCTTTTATTGCCGACATTCTAAGTCAAATTCTATACTCAATCTCTCTTAGTTTCTAATACTTCTCGAAAATCATTCGATCTATTTGAAAGGTCAAATAAATTTTGCAAACAATCATTTTTTCTCGTTTTCTTCGGCTCGTCCAGCCATCCTAATCTTTTCACTGGATTATTTACAGCAAGTATGGACGAAATTAGTGCGTTCCCTGAAAATGATTTTCGATATTGAATGCGGTTGTGGGATTTGTATATCAATGCCGGAGAATTGTACCGTTGGAAATCGAAAGTAGTTGATTGATATGTGAAATCACATTTGAATCAAATGTAATTGCGTGATTAGAAAGATGAAAGAAATAAGTTTCCGACAGAAATTCACTTTTTGTGTTCCATTTCAAACAATCTTAATTGTACTGTTCGAAAAGACTTTCTTCGACAAACCATTTAGTCCAAGGTCTGAACTTGAAATAAGATCCAAAACATATCAATCCCATTCAAATGAGATTCAAATGAGAGTCATTAAAAGTGTTTTTTTTTTCTCGAATGACTTCTTGAGTTTAGTTAATTTATTTTTATTGGTTTTTTATTTATTCGGTTAACAGTGAGCGGTTATTCAAAGCACATGAACGGGCGTGTGATATGAATTTAAAAAGTAATTTTGAATACATAATTAAAAAGCAGTGGAAAAGACATTTGGCACAGGATGGCTCTTTGAATTCCAATAGAATCCATACAAAGTGCTAGCATCCCAAATCGAATTTAAATTAGGGATTATGAAATTTAGAAAAAAAAGATTACGTAAACCGTAATTAGAATGGGAATTTTATTAGAATTTATTTCGGTCGATTCTAAATCCAAAGCAGCCACACAAATGCCAACGAATCAACGTATTTGAAATACAAATTGAAAATTCAAAATACTTTAAACGTTTTTGAATTTAAAGCGTTCTAGTTTTGCTTGATTCGTTTATGACATTCATTATCGAGGGAATTCCTGTGCGATCGCAGCTGCTCAACCTAGTAAACTAGTGAAATAACAACGATTCAGCTGGGCAAACTGAATGATATATTTTATTGCGCTTCTCGAAATGGTCATTTGGTCAATGACTTGGATATGCAGCACTTCGAAAGCGGGCGCTTAATTTTCCAACTGAAACCGTGCAATACGCCACAATTTTCGACGCCGCAGAATAGAACAAACGAAGTGAAATACAAAGCAAAATGACGTTAAATTTATGATCAATGTTTTAGGTCATAAGTTTTGGTGTGTCAGCTCGAACGCACCATTCCATTGCTAGTAAAATGGCATATCGGTTTCAATTGAGTAAATGGTAGAAGGCAAAATGTAGCTTAACCAAATGTCGAAACATACTTGAACTTTGAAAATGTATGACGAAAAACACACATAATTCGTGGGCTGTTATTTTGAGTTTATGAATACTCTGATTACGGTATTCCTTTTAAAAAAAATGAAACATAGAAGAAACTGATTCCAAGTGAAAATATAAATAAACCGAAATCTAAACATAAAGGATTTATGAAAGACGCTTAAAAATGAATCCGAATATTTTGGAAACGGGGAAAGAGAAATTTGAATTTGAAGCAGGCGATGACAGAAGGCACGACTTAAAAGAACCACACGTTCTAGCTGTCTCGGAAAGTATTTAATTAGATTTTTCAATATTTTCTTTTCATTCCATCGTGTTTCAAACGACTTAATAGATTCGGTGCCGTGCATTATGTGCATTCAATTCGGCAATCCAAATGGCGAGACTGGGTCAAATGAATTATATTACCAACTATAAAAAATAGTAATTTACGATTTCTCTATAGATTGGTCGATTTAATAAATCACTTTATTTCATTAATTCACGTGCATCAGCACACTCGCACACACCGGCACCCGTCAGAATTCAAACTTCTCGGGCAACTTGCATTCAGACTTTCTCGCCGATTGATGTTTATCTTAGAATTTCTTTTCCTTTTTGTGTGCTGTCGAAGAAAAAATTCCGAGCCGAAACGTTAACCTTAAAGTGCAAACGAACATGGAAAATAGCTTAAAACACATTGTTCGTCACATTCGTTTTCGGGTAACGTATGAACTTGTATATTTTTTGATAGCATTTTACGTAGCAAAAATTACGCGCGTTTCGTTATCTTTCCAAAATACAAACTTTTAGCAGCCGTCAATGCGGAATTGAATCCATAAAACTGGATGGCAATGAAATTATAACGCAATTGATCGATGAATAAATAATACGAAAAATTAGAAAAAAAATACTATAAATGTACACTTAAAAGGCAGCAAAGTGTGGTCAAACAAAAAAATCATCATTAATGACACGGAGCGGTCGAATACGAATAAATGAGCGTAAGCACGAATATTGTGGATTGAATTATTATCGATCAAGTTCAAAGACGGAACAAACGGCGATTCAATTCAATTGTGGCGATGAAGCTAATTTTCAAGTTGTATGTAAGTGCCTACAGTGTCCGAGAAATACGTCATGTCATCACGCCAAATGAGTTAATTACATTGAACAAGACGCAAAATACAAAATGACATGAACATAAAAACGGCTTCACTCAGAAAAAAAATGTACAACAAGTGATGTGAAACAAACATCAACGGGGAAGTTGCATCACCCATATTCTCATGCTTAAATCAGCTTTAAATGAAGTTTTTTTTGACATTTTGTGATCCAAAGCAGTTTCTAATTACCACAAGACCTGCACTTCGAAACATATCTTGTGTCGTAATTCTGTTTAACAAGCGTAAAATATTGCATGTTGCGTGAAATTTGAGCAAGTTGAAAGCGAATGTTTACATGTGTGCGATGTAAATTTGAATTACAATTGCTAAAAATTGCATCATTTGAAATTTTACGAATACGACCAAATGATATTTTTGAGCCTTGGAATTTCAATGGGATATTTTCGTGGGTTTCGTGCTCAATTTCCGCTGAATCGAATTTAATCCGTTTCTTTTGGCTTTGAATATTTGCAACAACGTTACAAACTTGATATTCCATCGCTTTGATATTTTCGGTAAAAGGATATCAATGTACACAAACATGGATGGACCGTGTTGTGTTTGTTGATTTCATAATTGAAAATAAAAAACAGACAAACACATTGGAAACGGGTATCTCATAAGGAAAGGATAACATTGGCCAAACAATGATGGAAGAATGGTGGCGCCAAACGTACATTGGGTTGGATGAATTCTAAATCGTGAGCGAAGGAATATTGCAAACGGTCGATTTTGTGCTGCCGATAGATGGTTACGAACTCAGCACGTACCATTTTAACATTAACATGGTAAAATTGTATGCACAAAAGATGTGATGATGATTCGAAATAGTGTCATTTAAAGCATTCCATTTTACTGGGCGACATGGGTATAATGATGTGTTATTTCCTAAAACATTTATTAATTTCAATCGGACCAAATTAGTAGCAAAAAAAGTTATTATTATCTATGCGGACATAAAAAAAAACATTTAAATATGAAACTGTCTGACAACGAACGAATCCGCCCATTTTTCAATCAATTTGTGTATCATAAATGGACCATTCTCGCAACCCACATGTCATCTATATCTTTTTGTTTATTGTGGCCGATGTCTTTTCGGAATTTGAGACTCATTCTTAGGGCAAACGCTCTGCGAGAATAGACAGTCTGAATCTCCCTCATGTAATCAATCATAAATCGATGATGGTATATTTAGCAAACGATTGCTCTGAGTAATTTGTAATTCATTTGTGATTGAATTGAAAGGCAGACAATTTTAGGCGCTGTAGTTTTATGACGCAATTTTCTACTATTCCCTGGTATGGTGTTCGCATCATATGAATAGAATTAATGCACCCATATCGGCAGCACTGATGATGGCGTGATTGTGTACAATTTCTTGATTGATTTTGTTTTTTTCTCTTTCTGTGTATATTTTGTTTGTTAATTTTTGGCATTCAATGCCTGCATTCAACGATTGTTTTTCATCGTACGTTTGGTTGCTTGCAATGCACACAAAAACTGACATAAGCAATCACTGCAATTACTCGAGCCCGCTGATGAAAATTACGATATCAGTTTTTGACCTTTTCGATGCACTCGGATTCTATTTTTTATGCCATCAGCTAGGAGATTCAAAGCGATGCAAAGCACCGAGCCATTGCAATCAATGTTGAGATATATTTAAGTGCATCAATTGCTCTTTTTTGACGCCAGTAACGTCATCCGCGCTCAAGCGCACAATATGAATGGGGCTAGACGCTTCCAATGTAAACACACAGCCAGTACAGAGATAAGTTTTGAATATGTGTTTGTCTGTTTGCATCTTTTTTTTCTCGTCCCACTAGAGCTATAAAGAATGGCAATTGGTGTATTGAAACGTGGCATTTTGAAAAATTGCTTTCCATTGACGAGGCCGAAAAAGGGAAATCGCATGTCACTTAGATGAATGCTCATTTTGATCACAATCGATGCATAAAAAAGTACATAAAATAATGTGTCTATCCTACGTCTACGCTCACTGTATGTGGTGGCTTTTTGTCGATAGCTCGCGTTCTAACATTGAACTCGCATTTTGTTCGCATTTTGAAAGAGTTAAATCAACACCATCGTTCAAGAAAAAGCCCATTAAATCTATCGTTATTCCATTGAAATGGCAAAAACAGCAGGATTACATGACATTGCATGCTGTTTTAATTGTCTACGGATATTTAATCTTCCTCGCAGATTCGTGTTTGTTGAACCTTCTTGGCGCGAATATATGGATGACAGATTAAATAATTAAATCAAACGTTCTATGATTATATTCCACTAATTTTGTTAAACGCTTTCTGTTCTGAGAATTTCGTTCCATTTTAGGCACATGTGTTTGATGGAGACAATTGCAAACTCACGTTTAGGTGAAAAGTCCTCATAAAAACTTATCAACATTTTTGTTTGGCTCGAAGAAACGGGCGTGCGGACGCACAAACGTTTCGATGGAAAAAACAAAGTCTATAAAGTGCGACTAAGTTTTGTAATCTTCATGCTTTTATGTGTGCGTTGCTTTGATCATAAACAAAATATTTTTTCACTTTGATATTTTATGATCGCCTAGGCAGATTAAATGTGTGTTTAAGCAAAGATGGCAACGAACTCGTGACATGTCACTCGCTTTGCTCCAGTTGGTACAATATCGAGAAAAACAAAATATTGGAAACATTGGCCAGGCCCAGAATAGGCACATTTTTATACGATGTCATAAAGAAAAAGAAATTTTATTATAATTCTGATGAAGATGGAGTTTTGTAGCAACGAATGTTCGGTAAATATAACCGTAAAAAGTTCATTCGTACGCAGAAAACGTTTCCAGATTCGCGGCGTCTTCTGTTATTTGCATGCAAATCACAATATTATCGATAACAGTCGACAATATCCACATGAACGTTTAACGTAAGTGTTGAAACTAGCGTCGAAATTTCAAAAGGAAAATTGCGCAAGTGAAAATTGCGCTTCGGCAGAAGCAAAAAACTTTACAGTAAGCAAGAAAACTATTTCTATCTAAATAAAGCACCATTTGTTTTTACTCGTTTTTCTTGTGAGGCTGTGAATAAGTCGAAGTGGCTAATACGAAGGATTTTGTGGTTCATCGGGATTTGACGCCGAAAATACTTCGAGTAATTGTTAACTCATGTAATTTGAATGAAAATGCATAGACTGTGAAAGAATTTGGTGGAGGAAAAAGGCAAATTGAGTCGTATTTGAACGCGCCCATAAACAAATGGTTAACATTCAAGCCATCGACAAATACGACAATTCAATTGGAATGAATGTTAAGAATGGAATGAGAAATGATTTCGCCACAAAATCCCCGAAGAAATTATGGCGATTTGAGTTGTCTGGAGCAAATCGATCGGTAAATATATGATTTAATGTCATAAACATTCACTTACATGTGCTCACAAATAACAACCAAGATTTAACTATCCGTCAAGAAGAAAATATAACACATCATCATTCGGCGTATTTTTCCTTCTTCGGCTTCGTATTTTTATGATGTTTTTGTTTCTATTGTTTGCTGTTGAACAATCAACATTGAAATGCGCCGAGCGACCGAATTTATGCAATGCTCTCTGACAATCGCATAGATTTCAACTTATGCCCAGATGGATTCGATTTGGCCAAAGAGTAAATGAAAAAAGAGAGAAATAACCGAAACAGTGACGACGTAATAATAGCGGAAAGAAAATGTTGACGGAGAACGAAAAGTATAAAGTTAGAATGACGAAGAAGATAGATTGCCACTATTGAATAGTGCGCGTAGTGAGTCCGAAGTTCATGCCATACAGTCATCACGAATGATGCATAAATTACATGTAAATTGAAATAAATACATGGATACAAAAATATTGTTTCCATATTTCATGCAGACATGAATTGTGAATCATTATTCGGCTCCCATGCAGCCAATCAATGTCGTTTTCTCCGCATTTTCTGCACCACAATTATGCAAAGGGACAATTCAATGTATTTATATCAGGGAATTAATACAAAGCGATATCGAAAGTATAAATAATATTTCCGAAAAAGCGCTTATTTCGCATTGAAGCGAATGCCCGTGAAAGAGAGATCCATTGAATGTTTGGATTTCTCTCTCACCCTCATGCGCTTTAATACGAAATAGGCGCTATTTCGAAAATATTATTAATACTATCGATATCGCTTTGTATTCCATGATTATTTTATATCGCAAGATTTGATATAAATTTCCATCTACTTCCATTGAGAAATGGCCAAATTGATCATTCATTCAATTTACAATACGATTTGCAAATAAACCATGTAATTTGGTTGAGATGCAAAATAGTAGACAGCAACCAGAAAAAATATTATTTATGCATCTAATCAATTAAATTTGATCTTTTTTGAATGCAACACATTCAAATTCAAATAAAAATGAGCAAAAGAAATCCATATAAATAGATGAATTCAAAAATCTCAATTTAGGTCATTTTCATTTGTGTGTTGCACATGTTCCAGCCAGCTCCATGAATAATTCATTGATTATAATTTTTGAATCCGCCAAAGTCAGAGCGCTGAACGAACAAATGTGACGGTCTGCATACAAAGTGCACTTCAGATTATCATTTATTAAGCGTACAGCGAGACAAGAAAGCCGCGTTTTCATGCTGTACTTTTGTGTGCGTATCACATATTTGACGTGATTGGTGATCGGAAATGAGAGCAAGCGAAAATCAAACCGAGAGAATTAAAATATTATTGTTTAATTTTAGAATTGTTGGAAATGTCGAGAGAATATTCACGCATTTATCTTCATTGGTTTTGTTGCAACAGAGCGTGAACGACGCGATAATCTATTATAAACAGTCATTTTTCGAAGCAGCCGTCAAAAATCCACTTGAATCGAGATCGAGAGCTCGAGCGCACAAATCAAATAAATTTCTATTCAATTACAACACATTTCCCAATCAGTCAGAGAGAATTACGAAATTCACTCATCTAACTTCAAAGGGCCTCAGATCGAAAGCACATAAAGCCGAATTGATTGCATGAATTTAGCTTTCCGATTAGGTTTTTCATCAGCCGAATCGATTGAGAAAACGATTTCAAATGCCGTTGCAAAAAAGAAATAAGTTCCAAACTGTCTATATGGCATAGCCGACACGAATCGAACTGGCATTCAATTCTTTTTGTTTAATGATCGATATCCAAACATCAGCAAATTCCAATCGGCCCTGAATCGAACTCAATCCATGAAAAAATGTTGACGAGCAACGTAATTGAATTGTATTTAAGAGATTAAATAGCTTCAAAAATCGATTGATTGCTATCAAATGGCATACACACTTCAAACGAAATATTTTTTTCTCTTCTCGCTTTTGATTTGGAAAGGGCCTCATGTTGAAAATGAATTTATGTCGATTTATGAACCTAATTATGAAATATGGGCAATTTCTCCGTGTCAAAATATTTCTTTCGCCTTGAATCAATTCAATAATTTAGGTGTTTGTCAAAACATAGTCATAATGTTTGTTTTTTATACTGATTTTCTATGGACACTTTATGCTTTTATCTTTGACTTTGGCCTTCTTCAACCTCAGTTTTTACTTGTCGTTTGAAACGATCAAATTGTTTTTTCCCTTGGTTTTAAGTTCATTTGTTTCTAGCACTCGGAAAATAAAAGTTGGCCGAGAATCTTGGAAAGGTCACCTTATCTTTTTTGTTTATTGAATTACATTTATTGATATGCATTGTAAATCATGAGTAATGTGATCATTACGTGATTGACTCATCAAACCAAAAATAAAAAAAAAAATGATGAATGTTTGCACAAACCATGAATCAAAGGCTAACTATAAACGTAAATATTTATCACAGAAAATCGATGTTTGAGTATTTTATGGACGAGAATATTTGATAGATTCTTCTTGATAGGACAATAATATTATTTAACGTAAAGTTCATTAAAACAACGAGATGGGCAATTACAAGTAGGGACTTTTTTAACGCAAATTTATCATGCAATGAACAAAATTTACAAACATTATTATTTATTTCAGTTTTATCGTTTAACGATTCGAATTTTTTGCGACGTTGACAATATTTATTGAATTCAATGATAAAAGTTAATTTATTTGTCCAGACCGTGCAATATCAGGCTTTTCTCGTCACGCGTTGGCTGGATAACACGTAGCAACGTAAATATCCATATACCAAAAGTGCGTCTAAAAGTTGCATCTAAAGCCTCTTATGGAATTCTTTAAACGAAAGTAATAAAACTCAATTAGTTAATCGATGGCTCAAAAAATGGTTCGACGCTTTTCAAAGTAATTTTGTGTGATATTTCAGAAAAGTGGTTTGAGTCATATAAAAAATATCTTTTGGCAGACTTCTTATCGTCCACATGACTTCTTATTGCTTCATGGAATACTAATTTTTAAGTAACCCTGAATTACGCGCGCGTCTTGTACACAACATAATTTGAGTTGAACACTTTTGAGCGGCCACAAAAACCACAACGCGAAGAAGACAACATAAACGTTATCGCCGCTAATGTTGTTGTTGTTGGATTTTTGAGATATTTTAACATTTTTGAACAATCTCTAAAGACATTTGAATGTATATATGCCTGCTGAACTTGAATATTCACACATTGGTGTGTTATCAAATGCGGATCTTTGTCGAAGAACAAGTTTTGGGCTTAAATTTGAATTCGTTGGGTGTTGGCGCGCAAAGTTAATCATTATTCTCTGAATTAATAAAAACTATACACAATCATTTCTGGAACCCAATTTAATTTTGGAATCACATTTTTTTGGTGTTCAACAAAAGTATACGCATTTCAAGAGGTGCATAAAGGCAAAATATTGATTAGGCTAATTTGCATTTTCGATCCTTCTGGTCAGTGCGAAAAAAATGTTTTGCCCAGCATCAACGCATCGAGTCGTTGATAATTTTGCTTTGATTAATTCAATCCATTAGGGCCCACTTGGGATTGAGAACAGGAGAGAGATGAGAAATGAACAAAAAAACAAGGCGAATGAATGGATTGGCAACGCTGACACGTTGACATTTTTGAGCATTTGCAGACGGCCAATACAGCGAGTAATCTCTGATTTACCAGCAATTAAAAGGGATCCGACAGAAAAGTAACGAATCCATTGACGGCGGTTAGGTGTGGTCGCTTCAATGCTCATAAATTTCGTTTCTTTTTCGGCTTCAGTTCGAACAATCCATTTCGTCTATGCCATTTCCGTTCAGTTCGGAAATTCTTAACATTAAAGTCATTAGTAGATCATCAATTTCATGGAGGAAATTATAAAATTGAGACAGAAAGAAGTTATAATTTCTCATTGATTTGATTTCATTTCAATTTTACTACCTCATTTTGAATTTTGTCGGGTTCCTATATATATCAATTTCAATAGAAACCGGAAGAAATGTGATTTCAAAAGTCACAAATCTCAGATTCCAGGTACAAATTCAAGCTTTCATTCCACTTAAAGGCGTAGAAAATTCTCCCAGCTGATGTGACACTCAATAAATATATAGAAATTGGGGGTATCGTTGTTTATAACTGAGAGAACTACACAGAACACACCACGGAAAACAGCAATAAAATTGAAATAAACAAATCTTCATTTATTATTGCACACACCGAAACTATCATTATTTTAATATGTCCGAGACGTTTAATCGCATATTAAGACGCTGATTTCATATGCTCAGCCAGCCTATTAGTTTACTTAACCAAGCCTATAATTTATATGATTTTATTTGAAAAATAATACGTCCATCATAAAATCAGCGAATTAAAATATTCGTAAGATTCATATGACATCATTCGCGTGTGTTTAGTGCGCAACGGAGCACAGTTCAATGAAGAAATCGATTGATCAAATTCATTGAAATGGAAAAAAATCATACATGATTCAGAATGATCAAATAGTGTGGATGCGGCATGTTACAAAACGCAATAATGACAAAAAGCAGAATCGATTTGAAATTCAAGAGTGTTTAATGGGATTTTCGAGCATGAAGATTCCAATATGATTGCACTGGAATGCGCTTCTGAGATGAATCAAATGATGTTGTGACGAGAAACAAAAATGTTGAAATAAATGAGTGATCATGCTGTGGTATAAAAACGCATCCGGCGGCATTGTCAGCACAGGTTGCTTATTGTCTTGTACTTATTTTTTATATCTTTCTCATTGATCGGAACATTATTGCATGAAATTGAATGCACGAAAAAAACCTCGTCTGAGCGAATGGGAATGAAAAAAAAAGTTGAAATTTGTTGTGTACCACGAGCAATATAAAAAGATTCGTTGATTTAAAACAAATGACTTAAAAATGCTAATAAGTTGCAATTAGAACCGCGTGTCATTTGAGAGGCCACTACGCGCTTTTTGCTGGTTTGCTTAATTTGAGAATTGAATTCATATCGACTGTCCTTAATTCATACGGCCTTCGAAAGGCATTTTCCACATCAATGCCCGTTCGATGTCAACCGAAAAACTGTTAAATATCAATCTCACTACTTTCGATGTTCAAAGTAAATATTCCGATATTCATCAACAAAATATAAGCTGATAGTTTTAGCGGCGAGGGTAATTACCGAAATTCGCACAACTCAATAAGTCATGTCGTAATGTTTCACTTGTGTAAATGGTCTTATTTAAACGACGTAATTTGTATTTTGACCGAGCGGCAAAAGAGCTAAAATCTGTCGAAGTGTCAAAATGACTGATGAAGTCATCAGATCGCAATTTGTTATATTTTTAGCATATTCACTATTATTTCGATGCTTTGAATTAGTTTGTCGTTCTTTCACAATCCAATGACAATCACAAAAAACCCGTCATGAAACACGAATTTCACAAAATTTGACTGACACTCGTGTGAAACTACGGTGTTCGAAATCCCCCGTATTACATTTAGTTTGACCACATTTAGTTACATAAAAATTCGGTTAGGAATTCCAAAAATTTCAAGTAAATTTGGTTTTCCTTTTTCCGTTGACGTTTCATTTAATCCCGAACTATCTGTGTTATGAAAACACGCAATGACAATCGTTGCGACTGTGTTGTTGTTTCACATTTCACCAAACCAGAAAAAAAGAACAATCGTCATTATTTTTTTGCGGTTGATTGACTGCATTTTTCTTCTGCTGAGAAGCTCGATTCGAATTTCCGTTAATTGCATTCATTAATGAGAGACGATCATCACTTATTTTCACACACACAATTGATACACAAACGAGCGTCGAGAGAATGAACCGTTTTGCTGCACAATTCTATGGCGCGTTTCCTTTCTCAGATTCTCACGAAAATAATCTTTCACTCGTTATGATAATTATATTACTATTCATGTAAATAATACCGAGTTCTTCCACACTTTCCGTTAAATTCGTCAAAAACCAAACAAAAAAAGGGCGTCAGTAACACGCGAGTACTATCTTTGTTTCTTGTTTTTTAGAGTGTTTATGAGTGAAATGCAATAAGGCAAGTAAATATTAGTGCTTTATTTTCTACGACGTTATTGTTTTGTTTTCAGTTTGATGAGCTCTTGTATGACTCGTGAATTTCAACATATATTGGAAGATGGTATGCGCGCGATGTGGACTCTGGCCATGGGGAGCGTTCAAATAAAACTGAAAATGTTTTGTTTACTGGCGACAGACTAATGCCGTTCACTCGGCACTCTCTCTAACAGAGTGTGTGTGTCTGTATCGGCATGTGGATGTGTATGAGCGATGCATGTACATAGTCACTGAACTCTCTCGATATTTGTGTGTATTTGCTTGACTCTAGCTCTTCGTCTACAGACACACACACAGCTCAAATCGGTTTAGTGTGTCCGTGTGGCTGCATAAAAACCTTCGTCAGAACTGAAATAAACAAACACACAACAGATACGGCGAACGAATGGAAACCGAGACACAGATTTTGATAAAAGCGTACACTTGCGTTTTCCCTCTTCTTTCTGTATGCTATTCGACGACAGACAGACCGTCTTCAGTGTTTTTTCCTCTTAAGACGACTGTTATATGTATGCATATATTTACATTGTTCGTTTTTCGGTTAGTTTGTATGTTTGTTTGCATTTCATTGTGTCTCTTTCTTCTCGTGCTATCCTTTTAAATGTCGCATATAGTGACATAGCACGAGTGGCTCGTCAGACTGCGGTTTGATTGCAATTGGAATAACATATTCGTAACGAGGCTTGTATGCGATTCATTTATTCCAATCAGCGTTCAATGTTCCATTGTTTCTTACCGAGCATTACAACTTTTATGTTTAATTTTTTTTTTCGAGACCAGATTAATGAATGTAATGAGAAACAGTCTGAAATTGATCAAAACCAATTTATAGGGACTAATTCAGGCGTGATCGAGCGCATCATCAGTATGCATCGAGTAGAAAAGAGAACGATAAAACCGTTGGTTTTCTATTTAAAACGGAAGGGTTTAAAAACATTTCTTTGTTTGTTATCGGCGTTGGATTCTGGTTAAATTTATGCTACATCTGTATAATCATCAAAAATTGAGTATGCATCAGCCGCTTAAACAAACCATACGCGTGAGTGAGCGTGCCCGCTCGATCTCTTGCTTATGAATATCATGACACATGTGAAACCACACTACGCTAAAGACTAGTTCAAAATATGTTCAATTTACGAGAGCATTACTCTTTATGTTTCGAAAGAAGATTGTGGAACAAAACAAATAAAAAACATGATTATTCAAACTGATCGCAATTATTCAGATTACCTCAATTTCCGTGAATTCTTAAACGAGAGAAGAGAAAAGAAAAGAACAAAAAAGCATCATGTGTTTGAAAAGCATCTTGAGTAGAAGAAAAAAAAGCTATTTCGTGCAGGCAACGCACCATTCGAAATGGTGTTTGTCCGTTGAAAGTATCTTCTCGACAGGGTGAAGTAAATAATATAATGAACTATGCGCAAAAGACCAAAGAAACAGAAAACTTGCATTATTTCTTGACTTGACGTTGATCTTTTAATTGAGTTCACCGTTTCGATTTCGTTGTCCGCCTCACTTTTTTTCAGCGGCCGCTCGCGAGCATCAACTTGACAGCATCCAATTGATGAATGCACTTACTTGATTAGAGTCGAGTTCACGATTTTCTACCTTATATCCAGTAGACGAATAAGATATGGGCGCCCCTTTTTTTGGCACAAACAAACCATATCTCTTTCGCGACGGACAGATTTTTTTTGTTAAATGCAGTGAATGGAACACACGATGGAAAAAGTATGCTTTGGACGAGTGGCGAGAGAGTGGGAAAATAAATTGCTCTAGAAATTTATTGGTCGACATTCTGGCTGCACAGTTTCCACTTTACTCCTTTCAATTTATATCATAGTGTCGCATGGTTTTGGCATTACCATTGTCACACTCTGGTAAATTTGTTCAGTGTTGCACTAATGCGAACAACGCCAGTTTACTATGTATTCACTTCCCTCCACCTCTCAGGACTATATTATTTCGTTTACAAAAATTGTGCATATTTGTGATTTTCCGGTGTTCTTTTCGGCTCGAAATTCGCGCAGTAGTTATTTACACTAAGTGAGTGCCATGTTCGGTATTAGCATATGAGAAAGAACAGCGCGAGTAAAAAAAAACTGTATTTATATATTGTTATTGAAATTGATACACTTGGATATGTTTTGCACTTTTCCGCCGGTTCTCCGCTCGGCATATCATTTTGTTGCATGAGGATGGTCAATAACAAATAAACGACCAGAATACAATGATAGGCAATGCGGTGTACCGCCACTGAATGTGAAGCAGTACGAAGAAGAGACTCGATTATTATGTAATTTCAAAATGCATTTATGCGGCTCTTTTCCGTTCGCCCAGCGTCTGCATAATCGGGAGAGGAAGAGACGTTGACTCTTGGTCATGTTCCAAAAAAAAAAAAAAAATTGAATCTTTTTACAATTTGTTTGATGCAGTTTTGATTTTCGTAGGGCACAATGCCGCAACACTTATATGCAAATTGCCATGAATTTTTGATGGGACCAAATATTTTTACAAGTTTTATATGTTTCTCCATCGAAGCAAATTGATTCTTATAAATTTCCGTTGATTGGCTCTGTAATCATTCATCTTTCTCTGTTTTCTCCTTTTGATTGATCATTCTGTGCTCTTGTTTTTCTGTCTTCGTTTGATGGTTTTTTGGCAACTGTCAGAATTGTTTGCTTAAAATGCTCTGTCTTCAGTTGTCAATAAAATATCTTATTTTCCAATTGTTCAATTTATTTGTATTGAGTATGTCATCTGTTTGCGCCACGAATTCCACGAATCGTTTGCTTAATATTCAGTTGTTGCTATTTTTTTTCGTTCAACACGTTTTCTTCCGATTTGTTTGCGGCAACTCATGAAAAAATACCGTTTTCCAAGCGATTTGTTCTCGGTTAAACGAACAAAAATTCGTGCCATGAAAGCATCGCCACAGAAAACATGTTGTGATTATTATTATCACATGAACGTGATAAATATTTTGTGCTTTTGGTATGGATGTGCCGAGCGATGATTGATTGCTTGGAAGCGAAAAAGTGGCAAGACGCAGAAATCGATCGGTATATGAATATAGCGCCAATAACGGCATTTCACTGGACAAAATTGATTTATGCTTTAAGAATATCGACCATCTATGGTCAATATACAAGACAACCCATTCTGGTTGTACGCAAGACAAAACATTCCAATTGATGTATCGTAAATGTGTAAACAATGTAAGACAAATATAAATTGAATGTGGTCATCATAATTGTGAATAAAATGAATCCAATCTATCGGCCATAAAGTGACTTGGTGAAGTGTCATGTGGCCTATGGAACGGCAAACGATCAATACATTTTCTTCAAAATGTTTCACATCGATGATGAGCGCGCGTTAAATACTTTTATAATTTGAAATTGCTCATAATAATTAATTCATTGAAGGGAATGTTGCAACTGTGCGATGTGCTTTCAATCGAATAATGATATCGGAGTGGTGCAAAGCATAGTTCTCATCAATTATAACGTCTGTTTTGTCGTGTTGATTTTAAAACCGAGATCTATTCATTAAAAACGAGCACATATTTGAAGAAAAACATTCTCATTATCTGCAAAATATGTTCAGTTTGGATGGGAAATGATTGAAACAGCCGTAACGCGTTCGTTCATCAATGAATGCGACAGATTGCGCACATTTCAATGAACAAAAAATTTAAAAGATCCGTTAATTTATTTCCATTTTTCGTATTTTTCATATCATATTGACATCTTCAAACATTGTATGTACGCATCAAATGGCAAAGCAAGAGCAGTTCTTTGGGCAAAAACGTGTCTATTTTTCTTGTTTCTTTGGCGATATTCTATTTAAAATGGCCTGAAGGTGTGGATTGCAGAACAAGTCGAAAATGACTGAAACTGTATCGAAGATTGTCTTCCGAATGACGAGCTGTCTTTCACTAATAACTAATACCGAATGCTTCATTGCAACAGCACTTAATTTATTCATTTGACTAAGATTCAAACCGAGAGCGCTCCGTACTTTTCTAAATACGAAATAAGTTCTGCACAAAATACAGGCGTTCAGTTATTTTTATACCATAAATAATTCATTTCGGCCTAACTTTTGTAGAGACTGCCTCTTTTTTTATACCTTTTTCATTTGTTGTACACTTTTTTCCGCACGATTTACGTAGAAAATCGTGCAAATAAGTGCATTGCAAGAAAACAAAAATAGTCAATTGCTATGCGATCAAGTTTTGCTCAAGGTCCCTTCATCTTTCTTCGTGCAATTCAAACATGCTGTTTATTTCATTGTCTCTCATTGTGTGTGCATGGCAAAGTCTTTCTCTCTACCTCGTCACATTCTTAACGCTTCGTTTTCATTTGGCCAAACACAAGGCAGAAACAAAATTGCACATATGTTTCATCGGTGCGTTGCACTTCTTCCTTCAAGTTGTCAGGAAGATTGAAACATTTTTATCGGAAAAACAACACGATATGGAATTCATAAAACGTACGCAATGACGAACGCTCTTCTTTTCGCCAGTAGCTGCATGATGGTTCGCTCAAAATAGGAAATAGTCGTGATTTATTTTACTTTATTGGAAATTTCAAGTCAAAATTCTCTTTCTTCTTCGACTTCGACTTGCGCTGGCACTGTTTTCTCTTTAGTTTCTTCGAAAACATTGTAAATTCTTCGGCACAATTTTCTCTATCTCAAAATTGCCATAGTTTTGGAGTTTTGCGCTTGAACAATGCCAAAACTTCCGCGGAACTTTTCACTTCTTTCCATTATTTTTATTCAGCAAAAAATTTTGACGTCGTTATTATGGAAAAACGTCTTTTTCCACGAAAATGCACTCAACGAGTTTCAAAAATAAATTTTCTGTTCTCGAGCTGTTTTAATAATCGTCTAGCTCATTGAATTTCCCATTGGATACCATACAAATCGACTAATTGATACGAGAGCAAGAGCCCGACAGTTTTAAGCCCGTTTGAGCCAGAGAATGCGCGCGATAATCTCAAACAGAATATTACACATATAAAAATTTCTTTGTATGTACTTGTTCGAGCAATGTATTGGTGCAATTTTTCGACGGAAGGTTGTTTCTTTGAAACCTTGCGATTATGGTGTCAATATAATTTAAATCCGCTTAGATTAGTGATGTGCAATGAGAGATATTTTGCATGTGAGCGCACTTTATAGTGTGCGGATGATGAGAATAATTTCAAGTTGCAACTTTCAACCATAAAACAGCCATTAGTGGTGGAAAAAACGCAGATAATAATTACATTGGCTGAATAAATCTGACGATGGGAATCGCAGGCCTTCATTTCTAATGAAGCGTATGTGAAACGCGATTTTTTTCTTCATAACAGTCTGTTTTTTGTACGATTCTCATCCGTTGATTCGGTTACTGAATGGATACGTTCAAAAGCATATCAAACACACAAGCTGCCAGCAAATTTATATACAAATTATCAGCATAACTGATCTAATTGAAACTACCGATTATGTACAATAGAATCTCTTTGGATAGCTGTTAGTATCGGCTGTGGTCGTTCGACCAATGTAAGGGAGTGAATGTGAAATGCTCTATTTCCGGAGCACACAAAACCACGAAAAGAAAACAACCAAATCAATGTATCTGATCAGCAGCTCCAACTAGCACATCAACCAAAAAATGTATAAAGCTCCGTTGCACTTTTGGCGTTCATTCATGCATATTATTAAATTATGTGTCACAAACACGACAATGCAAAGTAATGAATTCAGCGAAAGACTCCGACAAGTCATGATATGAGTAGTGTAATTCCATTACACGATATTTATCGATTCCATTGAAACTTCGAGACCAACATTGAGCGCGTTTCATTCTGTCTTCAGCGATGCGTAGCGATTAGAGACTGTATCACGATCGAGTGCAGCTTATCTCCAACTTCGTGAGATTTTGTAACAATTAAATTTGAACTGCTAAAAAAACATTTGTACGAACAAATTGTTTCTGTAACATTTTTGCCTCACAACAAATTTATCGCGATTTCCATGTACTTTGGGAAAAGAGACAAGATGCTTGAGAGAGAGTATGTGTGGACTCAAGTAGCGCCACTACAGAAAAAAGCGGCCAGTAAATATTTAAATAATGTGTCAATGTTTACATGTTTCCAACGCAAAACCACATTAACGGCATCATACTCAATGGCTACTAACCGACATAGCGCACAATCGTTTCTACATTTCAAACAGATTTATTCAATTCGAGCCACATTCGTTTATATTGTAATTTCATCGAATTGGGTACCAAACATTGTGTTAGAATACGATAAAATATACTATTCAAATGTGTTTTGTGGCCCGAATGTAGGCGAAAAATGTGTTATTTTTCAACATTTATTTGAAAAACACTCTAATTGCGTTTGTAACAAACAACATACCACATTCAGCTCAGCCATATCCATTCTAAATTATCTTAATTTCAAATTATTGAAATTTCTGATCAACGATTTGTTTTAAATGGCGGCGCATGGGTATGAACTTTCATACGTTTTAACTCAATCCCATTACAATAAGCTTGTGTTATTAAAATATTTAGTTGGATTTTGAATATCGTCATCAAGGTGTCTAGGCAGCTGTTTTTGTGATAATTTTTATATACATATTTTATTTTCTTATAGCCTCCGCAAGGAGACAATCACCACTATTTTAATAAGAAGGTCTCAACAGCTGCAAGAATACGATTAGTCACAAGCTGTGCTCATTTGATCTTCTGAATTTTAATTAGATAAATCATCAACATGAATATTGCATAAAATGGTTTTGAAACTATTGGGAGTACAAATTGAAAACCGCGCATTTTATGGAAAAATGGTTACAAATTGATTATTCAAAGTATTGTCCATCGCTAGCCACAACTTTTTCCCATCTTTCTGGCAAATTACGGATTCCGCGTCGAAAGAAATCTGTGCTTTTTTCGGCTATCCATGAATCGACCCATTTTTTGCATTCCTCGTAAGAATGGAAATGCTGTTCAGCCAGGCCATGTGTTATTGATCGGAAGAGGTGGTAATCGGAAGGGGCAATGTCTGGGCTATACGGCGGGTGGGGTAGGACTTCCCATCGAAGCGTTTCCAAGTAGGTTTTAACGACCTGAGCAACATGTGGCCGAGCGTTGTCATGTTGCAAAATAACTTTATCGTGTCTTGCGACCGTTTCCGACCGTTTTTCCTTCAGTGCTCGGCTCAAACGCATCGATTGAGTTCGGTACAATGCTCCTGTGATGGTTTCGTTTGGTTTCAACAACTCATAATAGATCACGCCGAGCTGATCCCACCAAATACACAGCATTAGCTTCGAGCCATGAATGTTCGGCTTTGGCATCGATGTTGATGCGTGGCCGGGGTAACCATACGATTTTTTTCGCTTCGGATTATCGTAATGAATCCACTTTTCATCACCAGTCACAATACGATGCAAAAAACCCTTCCGTTTTTGCCTTTGAAGCAGCTGTTCACAAGTGAAAAACGGCGTTCGATGTCTCTCGGCTTCAATTCGTATGGCACCCAATTTCCTTGCTTTTGAACCATTCCCATGGCTTTTAAACGATAGGAGATGGATTGTTGTGTCACTCCCAATGATTTTGCAAGTTTTTCTTGCGTTTGACACGAGTCTTCATCGAGTAATGCTTCCAACTCCTCGTCTTCAAACTTTTTCACTTGGCCTGGACGCTCTTTGTCTTCCACATCAAAATCACCACTTTTGAACCGCGCAAACCACTCCTGGCACGTTCTAATCGACGGAGCATATTCTGGATATGCTTCGCATAACAAACGATGACTCTCGGAAGCATTTTTCTTCAGATTAAACCAATAAAGTAAAACTTCCCGCAAATGCTGTTTTGTAGGCACGTAGCTCGACATTTTCAACGCAATAATAAACTTGTGTATTCAACTGAATGATAAGTTTGACAGATCGTTTTCAATGTATTTTTTTATCCTCTTTAAGATACAATAGCTGTCAAAGTCAAAATAATGACATTTATGATAGATATGAAGTTAGTAACGAATGCGCGGTTTTCAATTTGTACTCCCAATACAAATTTGCTTCGTTTTTGGATGACCGATTATCGATCATCGTAGCACTGATTTCAGGTTCTAGCATCTCTATGAATGCTTTCGAAAAAACCCAATCTATCACGATAGCAAGAATGATTATACGAAATATATGAAAAATCGCACTAAATCAAAACGACGAAGGAGCGCAATTCTCGAAATTAATCTAATATAATTCCGTTGTGTTATTCTTGTGAAACAGATTCGCTCTTATCGCAACGTCATTTGCACAGTGTTTTATTTCTGTTTATTTGATGCGAATAGCATGGACGATATAATTTAGTTCTTATGGCAATTTTTCTTTCATCGCATACTGTGCTGTTGTAATAACACATCAAACTATACAATCATCAAGTTAAGCATCATTACAAATTCTAACGAGCAGAATGAGCGAACGAACAAGAACGAATGGATGAAAAGAAAGAGAAAACGCCATCAAATGCATATAAAACTGTTATTATTAATAAAATGTTATTACAGTTTGTTGATTTTACGAAGCAGCAGCGAACATTTAAAATGACGGAATCAGCGACCACTTACTGTGTGCAACTCGCCATTGTCAATACACACACAGATGTCTCAAAATATATTCATTAAATTCGCCGATATTCTGTCTAGATAGCATTCTAAGTAGAACGCTGCTATGTATATAGCGCATTAATCAAATTAACATGGCAAAGATAAATGGCCGAGAGCTACTCAACGCGATGAAAAAAGAGAATCGTAAATGAAAATATTCGTTAAAATGGAGACGAAATCATCATACGCTTGGAAATCCGATAAATGCTTTCGACAAATTATCAGTCGAGCCAAAATTTGTTCGGTTATTCCGGATGAAAGATGCCTGGACACAAATAGGACATTGAATGCAAAAAGAAAACAATTAAATCACTTGTACGGTTTTTCAGACACAATTGCTGTCTACCTGTCACAGTGAGTAATTCTTTTGTAAGGGAATTATTTGACTTTTGTGCTGTTTCGACAAAAGATGTGGGTTTCGTTGATCTCAAAAGGAATTTGTATTGTAATGTTTAAGGGAGGAAACCATAAATCTTGTCGCAATTTTAGATGGACATATCCGGGATGACCGGAAACAAATTCTTCTTCAAATGGCTCTATGACGCACCCTTTTCTTATTAGTTCCGATGTTTTTCGTCCATACGAAAGCATTATACTTTCAGAATAAATTGAATTATGTATAGAAGCATGTGAAGTTTTTTCATATTGGAATTTCTATCGGTTCGTCGTGTTTTCTAACCAAAATTCGGATACCAACCCAGTTGCAAACATAAAATTATTACCATGATAAATATATTGCAATTAAGTCGGGTCTCGGTGAACCAAGTGCCATCTGATGCTATAGTTCGATTTTTTGATGAACATAATTGATCTTTTTGAACCCTTTCATTGAAACATCTTCTACATTGAAATCAATTTGAATAATAGTTGAACCGGCTCTATTGATTTCATACAAATCTACGTAATATGAAGCATGAGTGAATATATTCTAATAAATAATAAGATTCTTCAGAATACGATATTCTCGTCTGCCTACGATTCGCATAATCTAAATCAAATCTTCATTAATTTTTTTATTGCTAATTCGCAACTGACAAATTGACTGCACAATGCACATTGACATTTTTGTTATAAATTCTAGATATTTCCACGTCTTCGAGGACGATTTGCTGACACTTGATGGTCGATTCATTGATATTGATTTTTTCTATCACAGTCAGGATTTTGCGATAAAAATTGAATTTTTGGACAAAACATCCTTTCTTGCAATTATTCATTTGTGGTTGTTCATTTAGAAATGTCTAATGCAAGTATAATCAGAGATGCTATTATTTAAAACGCCGATCGAAGACGAAAATGGATATTTTTTTACGTAAAATATACATATAGTAGTATTTTGGAAGTAGAGATTATGGTGGCTTTTAAAATTTCAAGGCTTTTTAAAAAAGAAATTTGAAGTTTTTTAAAGTTTAAGATTTAAAGTGGTCCAGAAAGTTTTGAAAAAAAAACTTGTTAAAATACCGGTGAGTTAAATGCATTGAAAACCAGAGCACTCCGTCCAGAGTTGAAGGAGAACAAGAGAAGAAATAATGATTATGCACATCAGAAAGTTATTCTTCCCTGTTAAAAGTCGAACCGAACGCCCTCTTTTCAATTCGCAAAAATTGATTAAAAGAAGTCCCATTTTATACTATCTTACTGTACAATGTGTTAAACATTCCCTCATTTTTATTATTATTACCGGTTTGTCCTCAACATTAAAATGTAAATAACTTTTTTTTTAAATAAATATTGTCGCAAATACAAAGGTGAAATATTGTTTTATATGGATTCAGCAATCAGTGAAATTTTGGGAATCTTTATGATTTTCAATTTCGCCTTCATTTGCTAGGTGCTTTGATAATTAAATGTTATCATATATGATTTATATAGGTATTCAAACTAAAATTAGTATTAAATGGAATGCCTCAAACCAAATCAAGCTACAAAATTAGCATCAATCTGAATTTGAAGGCAAAAACGAATCGCACTGGTGTGATCAAAAAATTGTCGTTTTTAAAATTGACAAGATTTGCATTTAAGTGTTGTTTGTCGATTTATTCATCAAAAAATAAAATCCAGCATGTCGCGGTACATCTAAGTCAAAACTATAATGAAAATACAACAATAATATCATACGGTGAATCGTCATGACATTTTCTCGAACGACCCTGCCGAAACACGAAGCATTCGCTTGAAATTTCAAGTAACCTTTCTAAGCAAAATGTATCAAAACAGAACAAAATGACAGTTATTACGTTCTTATTTTCTAAAACAAGAGAATTGGTGAGCTGTGGTTGAGCCAGGCAAGTTGAGCGTACTTATCTAATCGTTTCATACCTCCTCTTCTCTTCACACTTTGCACCTCCTTCGCATTGCATATCATGTAATTTATGTTCTTATTCCGACTGCACATCTGTATGCGTACATAAATGTGAATTCTGACTAGAGAAATGCTAGAAAATGAAGGAAAAAAGTGAGAAGAAGAAGAAATGACAAACATATTTGCTTTGTATACGGTTGGCGGTCATTCGTTTTGCGTACTAATTCCTTTTCATATGCCAGCAGTTACTGTCGACATCATTGACTCATTCTACGTTTATTTTCATTTACTCTTCGTATTCATCTCATTTCTTCAGACTTTTCCTTTAAAGTGTTCATCGAAAAAAAAAATCATTTCATCCGAAGCACATTCAAAGAACTGCAGCGTTGATGTTCCGTTTGTTATTGCTTCTTAGTAGCCTTTTTGTTGGATTCCAGTAAACTGCTTAGGTGATCGCGCAGTAAGTGAACTTTTTACAAGACAACAATCGGTGACTTTACTTTTATTGCACAGTTTTGAGTTGTTCGCTCTTGTATTGAATGCCCCGGGAATATACGATATGCAGCTAAATTGCATATACAACAGCAAACGAAGCAACTGTCCCATCGTAATCTCATAAACTACGCGCCAATTTTCGTATGCTCTGTGTAGTTCACATCATTCACGTTGATTTGGTGTGCGGCTGGCATTTTTTCGTGCAATTTTGTGCTCGTTTCATCGCAATCAAATTTAATTATCCTTTCGTGGCAATTTCATGCACTGAAAACCGATCAGAAAATGTGGAAATAACCAAATTACACATGACACACGAAACTCGCCGAAGGTGATATATTTACGCTGTACGATATACTGTACGAGATGATCACAACGACAAATGAATGTAAATGTTAGTTTTGGACCATGTTCAAACAAATCGACATTTCATCATGAGGTAAGAAGATTGAGCATATTCTTTTCGATACACATCTTTCTTCGCCGTCGATGGCAAGCACATGGCTTTGGTTCTTCACACATTTTTCGTTGTTATCTGGGACGACGAATGGATAATGCTCTTACATGTATGTGAACTTACCCGAATTTATAAATTTTATCATGTACAACAGGGAAAAGTTCTTGGGTGAGCAAAAAAGCAATAAACAAGTTATTCGGTGAAATTACCAAACTCCGTTATTTTCGGCGTGTTCAAATGTTTTCACACACGTAGGAAAATACAATATAAACATGCATATTAGATTTGAAAGCAGCGCAAATGTCAATAATGCGTTGATTCCTCGGCCAATTTGACTTCGAGTAAAATATTTTGAATGTAATCATTTTCATAGAAGAAATTATAGAATCATTTAGTCAACAACTATATTACAGCCTTTCGATGCCAATAAAAAATCGTTTTCAGATGCACGCAGCATGTAGCCTATCATAGCACCACTTTTCAAGCCAAATAATTGAAAATTGAATTGACACCATTTCGATTAGATTGCAACGATGTTTTTTTACTGTCGATAATAAAGATTTATTGATTTAATCATTATTTCCAATGAACTACTTATTGCCTGTTCCAGCAGTTGCACCAATTTCATGTGACAAGCTGCAACCAAATTGAAATGAGATTTTACTTTGAAATAAAGGCCATGATTTAAAAGATTATTTGAATGAATGCCAGTAAGATGAATTTTATTTGAGAAAGTCACTCTTTCCGTTCATGCCAGAAAGGTTTTCGATGGATATTTTCGCACAATGTGATATCAAAGGAGATAAGTTATGTTTTTACATTATTTCAAAGGCGCTGGTTTACTTTGTATAGAAGATTTTTATTGTTTTGTCAAGTCATGAATCAATCTGCACAGATTTTAGCTATTATTTATGCACAAATTTACCGCAAAATCACGCCCAAACGAAAACAAATCAATGGAAATCCGAAACGGGGTGCAATTTATCTTTTGAAACCGCATGCAGTATCGTAGAACAACGTTTATTTTATGACAAATCTCGTGATTCAGTTTCGAGTGAATGACTGAAACTATCTATTTATTTCATCGTTTTATGATTCAAAAATTCAACGGCGTTTTTATGTAGCTGGTAAGTTTGCTCACTCAAACAGAGCAGAAAACAGCAGCAATAACAAATACATTGCTGAAGAAATAGAAACATTGAAATCAAGTCTGAGTGGCGCCAGTGTATTTGCTCTAATTCCACGCGACCCCCAAAAATGACGTACAATGTTTAGTCACATATAAAAATGTTGGCAAGCAAACAGCACTTAGATACTACAATATTTGCCAAGCGGAAAAACGCAAAATAAGCAATATTCCGTGATCCATTTTTTCTATTATGATTGCAGATATCCTCTTGTATGAAGAAACGCTTATTCAATCAACCAGCAATTGTCGTTGTGCCAAAATGAGATTAGTAAAAGAAATCGGAGATTTGAAGTGGCCATTTGTTAAAATTTATTATCGAACGAGAGATGGTGTTTTCGTGTCATATTTGCACTTAAAATAAATTAGTAACATTCTCGAAAGATTTGGAACAGATTTGATGCCGTAGTTAGAATTCTGCTTGAATTCGTGAATTCACAGCATTTTATTGTATTTTTTAGTAGTTTCGATTGAAGTTTGTTGAAAATAAAACATCTATGGCTGCTATAAAAATGGTATGCTGCTTTCTCAAGCAAATCCGTGTATTACTCAATTCCCCAATGTTATAAAGTTTCGATGAATGAAATTGAAGTCATTCGACTGATATAAAAATGCGCATAAAACGCAGCTGCCCAAAATAATTGGCGACATAATTGAACGGTTACATTGCTTCCTTGTCCACCCCATTGCCACCAGCAGCTGATTTGCTGTTCATTCAAAACCTGTGCCAAACATTAGCACGTGTAAATGGTACTGATGAGATGGTTTCATCTGTTTCATCTGTTTGATTGAATTTTTAATAGGCAGATGTATGCAGGAATCGTTTCGATAGCCACATTTCAATTGGAGCATTGTACTTTAATATTTTTCATTGAAACAGAATGGGATTGAAATCAATCTACTTACATTGGACGACAACTGGCTGGATAAACTCATTACTTGTTCGCGTGCGTCGCACAGTTCTCGCTTTAAGCGACGCACTTCGTTTGCTTGGCGCTCCTCAGTTGAGCCGTATAATGATGAGCCACCTGATATTAATGACGCTGCGCTACCGTGTACTAAAAACAAATTCAAATTTAAATTGCCACATGAATTTCACGGGTTCTCATTAAAGCGAGACAATAAATCAATTAGAATAAATGATGCATACCGTCGTCGTTCTTCTTTGGATATGTTAAACGATAAGCGTGCGTCGGAGAGAGTGGTCCATTGCTAAATCGAGATGGAGGTGTTGGTGACGTTGGTTGACTCCATGGCACAGCCGACTTTCCTGCGGTGTTTGCGTGTGCTGCCAATGGGTTCTGCAGTGTTGCGCCCACGGGCAAACAGTAATACGGCTCGATTTCCACATCAGGACCACGCGATAACATCGACGGATACATTTTTTCCGATTTCGTCGATCTATTCCGAAAAATAATAAAATCGTGTGCGTCAGATTAAAATTAACACAAGCTGACTATGAAATATGCGGTTATTCGAATGAATATTAATCATGTGATATAAACTACAATAGATAAATATTTCGATGCGTAAATATAATGGTTTAAGCTTATTAAACAGATCTACAAAGCTAGCGAACACATCATTACATTATACGATTCCCGTAATTTCATTATAAATATTAATCAGATGCTGTCGTTTCGAATAAATTTAATCCCATCGCGTGAAATTTGTAGATTTGTGAAATTGAAGGTTCAAATATTAAATGAAAATTAATTTCCTGCAAATTCATCAGATTATCGTCGCATTTAATCTGACATTCGACACTTCCAACGATGCAAAATAAATATTTGGAAATTAAAGTGAATGCTCCAGATTCTGACTCTTTTGTCAAGAGAAAATAATTTTAATATGAAATCTTTGCGTTGGAAAGCAACAATTCAACGCAAATCTCTATGAAACTGTAGAAATTCATTGAAAAATATATATTCAAAGACCTAAATAGCATCTGGATTCACATTTCCCCAAGCATTCTGTTCAATATATATTAATGGTGAGTCACAGATCTTAAAATACAGCGTACGAAATGGGATATTATCAATTGAATACACTTGAGTGCACTTTCTACACAGACGAATATTAATCTCCGAAGGCGGAACAACAAAGATATTCAAATTCTGAATTTCAGAACTTCACGTCTAATTTGTATAAAAAGCAGTCGATATCGATTTAATTAAAGCATATAAATAAAGCAAATAAAATAGATACAAGCGTATATGAATGTGCGTCATGCGTTCGAATATCCAATTGTTTGTGGTAAAATTGCAATTTTCTATATACCTTGGATATGTCCTTTCTTTCAGATAGCTTTATGATTGGAATTTCGATTTTTTTTTCAAGGGATGTATAAATAGAAGAAAAATGATAATGAATTGAAAAATGAATGATTTCTGGAAATGTTGTTCGGTGATAAGTTTTGAGATAGAGAAAAATGTATGGCTTGTGAGGGTGTGTAGAAAATTAAATATTAAAATTATGTATTGATTTTTAGGATGACTTTTCATTTTTTTCATTATAGGAATTTCGAGCGAAAATGGAATACGGTGTTCACCTAATGCTATTGCTTCGGTTCAATCGTGGACTTTGCGTATACGTCGATTCGCGTTGCATCATTTTGTGGGCGCGCTGTGCGGCCGGTGAGCCAACACTTTCGATCGTATCTCCTTCCGATAAGCGGCTAGCAGCTGTATTGCTGTGTTTCAGCCACATCGCATAACTGCCATAGTCCGTTTTCACCTCCGCATAGGTTTGGGTGTCCGACAAACTTCCATCAGTCATTTTCAGTGATCCACGATTAGTCATTCTATTTTTTTTATTAGAAAAATGTGTAAGTTGTCGGATTCATTGAATTTATACATGTAATCATATGCATTACCGATGCTGGAAGACAGATAAATCGGTTCCTGGTTTTGGTAAACTATGTGAACCACTGGATAAGCGTTCCCGAATCGATTGACTGAGTTGGGCTGCATTCGTTCCCGTCAGCGAAAAGCTGCGATGCTGAGGATTCGATGGTAATTTTGCTTGCAAATCGGCTGTGCAGGTTTGAGTTCCACCAGACACTTTCATTTTGCTGGCTCCTCGAGGAACCGCTGACACATGTGCTGTTCGACCTCCATTGGCGGCTATCAGAATTGCTGTTTGCTGCGCTTGAGCATCCATCGATCCATTCTGTCGTTTCATATAAGCAAATACTTGTTGAGGAGCACTTTTGGCACGACTTTGAGAATTTTTTGACGAATTTCGTCGCGAGTGACTTGGTGAACCTTTATCTTTGCGATTTGGCGTCAGACTTAAATTGCCCTGAAATAGAAAAATATACATGAAGCTAGCCGGCTCCTCGAGGCGTTTGAAATGAATTGAACAAAATTGAACCAACTCACCTGATCTTGGCCATTCGCATGTTCCGTTAATTTTGTCCATTGTTCTACGGTTCCGTTCCCATTCATCAAATGTGCACTTGGTGGAGGGGGCAAAGGACTACGATGACGAGCGCTTCCGTTCATATCCATGACATGAGATTGAATTCCAACACTTTCCAGATGCTCACCACGACTGCTTCGAAATCTGTGAAATGATTGAAAGCCGAAATTGAATGAAAATTCAATGATGAATTGTGCAAAAATATATTTAATAGCTAATAGAATTTATTCATTTCGAAGTGAAAGATATGATGATTCCAATGGAATCCCTGATACACAAGAAATCTAGCTGAATGTTGTCGAACGGTGTGATTTTTAATGCAATTCCTTGCATACGTTAGAATTCAATTTCTATGTCACAGATTCATTCGCCTTTTAAGCAGGTGGAGTATGCATTCGAAAGCAATTGACATGTTGCCCTAAATATTAACAAAACAACAGGTATTGATCGTGGTACATTACTTTTTTTCTATCATCATCGTCGCCCAAAGAATAGTTCGGTAGAAATTGTAAATCAAAACCTGCGCCGATTTCCTTGTCATGTTATACATTTCATACAATGGTTTTGTTTTGTTTTTTTTTTTTGCTGCAGATAACTAGTTGTTTGAAGAATATTTCCAACGGCTATAGCTATACAAGTGTATAGTATAACAGTGTACTGTTATTGGTCTATCTCAAACACGTCATTTCTTAATGAACAATTTCGATTGACTCACTCGAAATTTCGATTATGGCTTATTTTATTCTGTGAACAATAATAATATCAAAGTTTGCTCCGCCTGGAACAGGCTCACAGATAAATTGTTTTCGAAAATATATACATATCTGTAAAGAGAATCTCGTTTCACTCTTCGGCATTAGCTCTGAATTGAATTGAAAGCCAACGCAATGCATTCTGATAAAATCTCATTGCAGTAGGACCATTGATCACACACGCAAATAACACTTTCATCAAGTGCGCCATTGTGCACACACGATGCAACGCGCACGAGAGCTAGATGTGAATGCACTGATGTTATACCGTTTGACACACCTAAAGATTCTAATTATTTAAAATTCATGGGCACACTTTCGACATAATGAATACGTATTTAATACTCTTTTCATGCGCACTTACGATAGAAGAGATGCCATTGAAACATGCACAGCTTAAACAATGCACATTGTCATTTTTTGCATCGTCGTTTTATGCATCCGCGTCATAAATTTTTTAATGAGGCCAATGCATGATGATGTAGCGTATACCGCATATTTGCTGAAATAATTGACACGACTAGCCGCACTTAAGCAATACCAGCTTGAAACAAAATAAACAACACATTCTCTGAGGTGCTCAATAAATGATGAAAAGAACAAATTTCGCTATAGACAAACATGGTGCTAAAACGAAGAGTCCAGTGTGCGGTACAAAATGGTTACGCCAAATTGTGGAAAGCTGGACATTAAATGCGGAAAAAACTGGAGAAAGTGAAAGAACCGGAATTCCTTTCTCAATGGAATGAATAATGAGAAAGGAGCTCAATATTTTCCATCTTCCTTTGATGATACTTGAATTTGATGGCCGAAAATCGGAACACCTATTTGAATGGAATACATTATTTTCCGCTGACCCAAAACTATCAACTTAAACAAAACAATTCAAATGGGAGTATTTCTAAGTTTGAGTTTTTCAATTGTATCAATACGATGCGGGCATTAAACTCAATAAATGCACATTCAAATGCGATTGATGGCAAAAAATCGATTGCCAAATCAAAAGAGAACAAATACTGCGTTCTTTATTGGAAATATGGTCCGATTTCTATATCAACTTGTATTTTATGCTCGAAAAATATATACTGAGAATTGTATTGTATGTAGTTAGAAAGCAACGTTTTTATTGTTCATTATAAACTGTTCATGTTCGTGTTCATGTTCTTGTTCGTATGGATACTATACATCCATTTATTATGGTTGAATTCCGACAGTGTATTGTTTTGTGCTGTCACTGCCTCAAGTGCTCAAAAAGATAATGTAGTTGCTGTTAAAAGATGCGTACTCGAGTGGAATTTAGAAATGAGTTTAATTGAATAAAGCATCATCTGACTGAAAGTTCCGAACGAATTCTAGCTTCTTAATGAAATAATTGTTTCTTCGCAGTTAGCAAGAATGATAGATGCAGCTATAAAATCCATTTGGGATGGGGACGGCTGAATATCATCGGCAGGCACAAGAAATTGCGAACTTTTCGTTGTGTGAGCGTTTGTTGACTAATCATATCTACTATGCAAGTTGACATCGTCTTGATTTCGGCGAGTTTCATCAAAGACAACATGCCAATTATTATTAATTTAGATAATTTGGGACGATAGAGTGAATCCGTATAACAGATTCACTCTCAATTGATTTTCACCGGTTTTTTGAGAACGATTTATTCAACTGCTGTACCATGACAGTCCTATATAAGTGCGTTAATTCTATCGTGTGCTAGAGCATATAAATATTTGAGTAGTACATAAAAATAGGTTAAATGCTTTAATTATATCGCAAACGCCCAAAATAGTGTCATCACGTACGAAAGCCATTCACCTCAATGCAAGCAATGAATTCATGCCTATCGTTTTACTTTTTACTCTTTACTTTTTTCTATTTTTTGGAAGAGCAAAAGTGATTGAAAGGAGTCGAGAACAAATAAAAGGCCACGAAAAAATATACTCAAAGTAAAAAGAGGGTAAAAACGCATTGAACGAACGCGGGGTAACAAAATTGATTGCATTGCAAACGGCTTCCGTAAACATTGTCGCTGGTGTTGTCGGACTGCTCTTTGGTGTTACATTTTACGCTTTAGTGCATTTTATTGCGCCTCTTTGCTTTGGACTACGCATTTTTTACTATGCTTGAATGTAAGGCTAGTTGAAACACATCTATTACATTGAAAGTGGCTTAAAATTAAACATACCAAATACCAAATCCATTTGGCTGTTATTTATTGTCATCACATCACCATTCTTGCCCTATGAAAATATTATGCATTCGACAAAGCCGTTGAAATTCTGGCAAAATAGATTTGAACTACTTTTCATGTGTGTAATTGTTTTTCGTTCTTTCCGTTATTCCTTTGATATTTATCTTAATGAGCCAATTTGATTTCATTCACTCGGAATTACACAATGAAACTACACTACAAAAGACGATAATCATGGCTCACTGACATACAGTCGATTAAGTTTTTGTTTTATCGTTGATTGGTCGAGATATGAGCCGAATTTGACTTTCAGCCAAGAATTATTTATATAATTGTGCCGGATCACATCGCATCGAATTTGTATGTTTTATCTAACTTCTCTTCGTGTAAAATATTCTTATTCTGCTCTTTTATGCACGTTTTTTATCTTTCTATTTTATTGTCCTGCGTATTTTTTGTGTGCAAAAAGTTTCAATTGATTTTTTGTTCTCTGTCGCGCCTCACAAAAGGAATCTTCAGTTGTTCAAGATGTAAAGTAAATGTCTGCACTGGGACGTTGCTATTCTATTCAAACCACACATTTCCACTTTGTATTGTCTTTGGTAAGTTTCTTGTGTCTCTCCGTCTCACTCACTTGTACAACATTTTGCAACCCTTTTCATCTGCGGTTGCTTCGCAACAGTTCGCAACGACTTAGGAATTCTAGAGTGAATCATCGACTGTATCAAGTTGAAAATGTACTTTCTTTTGAGCACGAATTTCAACGAAATTCTTATTTTTCCCGAAGGATTGCTCGTCTACTGGCTTTTAGCGAAAGGTATGCAGAAGAGGCATGCTTAATAATAATTTGTAATACGACTGTTGTTTCTCGAAACCATTGTTTTTTGTTTGTGTCATTGTTCGGGGAAAGCGAAGCATCAAGAAATAAAAGCTCTGCATTCACTTTATAAAAATAATTGCACAATTTATTTGGTCCGCGGTAATAATTTATTTTGCCTGCTATATTTTTTTATTTTAGCCTATTTTTTATGCATTTAAATGTACAAATAGAATTATTAACGATTTAAATAATTTCATAGCAGCGATTTGACGAAAAATATTTCAGTGCGACATATATATATGTGAACAATCACGAGAAGCGTAGAAATAGATGAATTAATAGACGTTTAGACGAAGCTCAAGACAGCGACAAAAACGGTTAAATGGATTATTTGATCTTTAATTTGATTATATTAAGGCATTTATTATTATTTGGTTATATTTGGTTGAAATAAACTAAGCGTATTTAAATCAAATTCGACGACCGCCAGCACTCAATCCAATTTTATATAATATAAAAGCAACACTTAGAAGCACTCAATGGATTATTGAAAATAGAAAAATATATATTTTTGTTATTGTTAACAAATTCACACGTTTCGGAAATTTTGGTCAAAATTCTTCGCAAAAATTGGCAAACATCGAAATTGGCCCTTTGTCCGCAATATAGTCATTTGCTGGGTGGTGCTTTCACGTTTCATGAATATACTTTTCACATTGCCGAATCGTGAATACGACAAGAACGTAAAAGAAATACGTAGCTGTTTCGAGCAACAGCAGTTCGTAACGACCGTGTAGCCGACTAAAACATGGAACCATTTGTATGTGCAAAAATCATTCGGATCGGGCGGTTCTGTGTAAGTGGTTGTTTGTATTTGAGTATGAGTACACATGTGAAGAAACAGCGCGCGAGACATGACTTTATACCAACGGAAACATATTGTGAGTCATTCGACTACGAAATACCATGATATTCTCGCGTTGGTAGTTGTTTGCTGTGAATAATATTCGCAAGAATGCGACTGATAGCCGCTCTAACATTATGAGGGCGAGTTGAGGAAACGACGGCGCATGTGCCGAATATATCATGAGCAGAAGAGTAAAAGCCTTTCGCTTTGACAATTCCCTTTGCGATGGAATTGCATCTGGCGTGAGCTGGCAGTGCATGAACGTGTTTGCACTCTCATTTACTCATCGGGCTGTTGATCGGTCGATGTTTTCGAAGCTGAAGAAAAAAACTCTCTCTCTCTCTCTGTCGATTCGTTTCTCACATGCAACAAATGTGTGTTGTTGAGCAAACGCATTCGTTCCCAAACAGGGTTTTCACATATTCAAATAATCGCTGTTCAACTCGGCAACGACTTGAGAGACATTCTGTATATTATAGGAGAATCTTTAGTATCCAACATCCTTGATATCAAAAAAGGGGGTCGATTGCACGAACTTAAATTTACACAGAGAGAATGCAAGCCCTATATTCATATAAAGCGAATGATAAATAAATGATTTATGCTTTAAACTTCCGATATTAACTACCATATTTATACGAAAGACGACTTTTCAAACAACGATACGTAATTCGGAGTAGTATTTTCTATCGAATGGATGAAATGTTCCAACTTTATAGATTTGGATTTAAAGTTTTTAGTAAGCTGATGATCTCGATATTCAATTTATGTTTTGCAGCACGTACGTGGTGCTTGCTTCGAGCGTTCGATATGAAATTGATTGATGATGTCGACGGAGTGTATGTGAATCATTGACCGGGTGATAAAATATTATCTGGGATAAAACGGCGACCGGAAATGCTGATGCTTAGCGTCTTAAAAGTTATAGCCCTTGGATTTGTGCGAGACTATGTTTATCGATCAACTGCTCGCAGTTTGGTAATGGCGTATCGAATGTTAAAATCAAAACTCTACCCGTCATAGAGATTCTATGATAGAATTCACTCAATGAACTTCATTCATGACATTCTCTCAATATTCCACGAATATTTTTCCTCTTGTTTTGTAGAATTTTCGTCGAAGTGCTTGACCAAAGCATTTATTCAGGAAGCAGCAAAAACATAATGCAGAGCAATTTTTTTTCCCCTGCATCGGATGAGATTTCAAAAGACAGCATTATTTTTAACGTATCCATTACGCTCAAAGCCTTGAAAAAACAATGGAATATATCGAGAAAAACACTCCTCATCAATGTAATGACTGCATCCGCACCCAACATTCACTCAGCACATCGAAGTAATGTGCTTTTGTTTGCAATTCAACCTCTTGCAGTCGTTACACGATATTTTAAGTAAGATACAACAAAGACAAAATTTGATGAGATTAAAACGCCCTACGATAGGCAATCTATATACGTGTCTGTGTCTCTGCTATAAGACAAACATCTTCGTGTCTTTTTCAATCAATTTAATTGTGATCGCATTCGTTCGTGTCAAGATGTTTGCTAAGGCTGAAAAGCACGCGTACACGCTAAACGATTTCGATGCATTTTTCTTTGTCTTTTCCAGTTTGTTTATTTTGTTATACGAGCAATTTGAAAGATGTGCGAACATATGTTACACACACTCACGCACACATACACACATCGAGACTTCGTGTATGTGGTGTTAACAAAGAAAATCATTAGGTTTTGGTTTCGTGAGCAAACAAAGTTATATATTGGTTCAGAAAGTGAAGCAGGGGAAGCTATTACGGAAATCTATACATTTCTTTGGCGGTATAAAGTTATTTGTCGGAAGCTCTGAACATGTTTTCCATTAAAATGATTCATGGGGAAATTCATGGATTGCTCAACAACGACAACAACAACCAGAGTATTTGGTGTATTCTGTTTAAGGTTTCATTTGGCATTTTGAGAGAAAAACATTTTCTTCTTGCAACTGAATGTTGCGAATAATTCAGTTGCACAGATTAAATTGCATTCTGTTGATTGTGCTCTTGTGATTTAAATAGATATTTATCAACATAATCTAGCCTCGATTTCCATAAATAATGCTGGATCATCAATTTGTGCCGGCAAAGCAGAAATAAAATCGTGTGTCCTCTTGAAAATCATAAGCAAATGATAACGAAGCATTCGAGTGCTGTTAAACAATGGTGCAATTTAGCACTGGAATCTGTCTCTGGGGAACGAAGCAACCGCAGACAAACAAAAACATTTAACAAATATTTAAAACCGCACAATTTCATTATCTTCATCGACATGCGACGCTGATATTTTCTTCGTGCACATAACAAGCGTATTCGGGATGATGCGCTGCAGCGCCCTAATCGTTGTCACTACTCTCCGTTCTGCTCTTCGATAAGCGAACAAATATCAAATAAAATTTGAATTTAAATTCAATTTCAAGCATATTCATTCGGCATTTTGGATGCAGTTGGAAAGGGGTTGCGTTTTCTTTCTATTGAGGAAGCCGTAGTGAACGGAGCGTGCTAAAAGACTTTTGTCGATGTGCTGAATATCGTATATTAGTATTATTTTAGACACCCAGCAATATCCATTTTTCGATGGGGGCGAAGAATGTCTTTCTTTGCTATTACTCATTGCAGTTTAGAACCTTTAAACTTTGAATTCGGTCTGACGAATTCTCCGTTGAAAACAAATAGCAACGGATCGGAATGCATTATTGCTGCAAGCAATGGGTATGGCACACAGCGAATAAAAGGATGAAAGAAATGACACGCACCAAAATTATATTATATATGTTCGAAACGTATTAAATTTGCCTTTCGGATATTTGCTTTTAGTCTTCACCACACTTCACTGTGTCCTGTGATTTTTCTCGGTTGTCTGCAGCCATTCGCTTTGGATGTTCATTCTACCAGCAAATTGATTGACATGATTTGGCTTTGATATTGCACAGATATTCGCTTCAATTCGCCATAAACGGAAACTTTTTTTATTGCAAACACGCTGACGAAATAGAGAAAAGCGGTGCAAATCTTATGAGATGGCATTTTCCAGAAATGTGATAAACTGTATTCGGTTTTTTGTGTGCGCTTCTCCTTGGTATTTTGTGTAATAGTAGATTTTCCATATCAAAATAATCAGTATTCGATTTTCATTTCATTTTCAATAATGTTATTTATGAGGTGTATGTGTTTGTGTATGTGAGCAAACCGCAACAAGATTGTGTGCATTAAATATCAAAAATTCGAGTTGGGAGCGTGTGGGAGAGAACGAATCATTCAACCATAGTAGTAGCTTATGCCTGTGCTAGGGGGATATCAAGCATCCAGTCAGCGTAACGAAGAGGATTATATAGTGTTTGTAGTTGATTCGCTTTATCTCAATTACTGGTTCTGGTGTTGAACGTATACGCTGAAGTTTCCATCGAAAAAAAATTGCGGGGGTGCCCGAAAAATGTGTCGCATGTGCATGTGAACCATACGCATCGAATGAAATGCTCCCGCTTCAACATTATAGTGATAGCAATTTAACGATTAAACCAGTCGAATGTGTATTATTGTCTGTGTGCCTTTTTACTTGCTCCGTCGACAGTCGACTATTTCGCTTTTAATGTCCACACACATTCACACTCTCACATTGTGGAGCGCACCGATGCTGTCGCTTGTGCCGTCAGATAAGAAGCGATAAAGTAAATTTATACGTATATCACTAGATGGGAATTTTTTCAACTATACATATGGGAGGTTTGTGAGTGTTTGTCTTTGTTTGCGCTGTTGGGCTCTCCAAACCTATTTCACTTTTTATGGTCCTTATATTCTCGCGTATTTGCACACGTCTAACAGCTTTTGTTTATATATTCCACTTGCCATTAAATCAATGGCACCTCCGAAAAACTTTACAGAAAATAATTTCGTCGCTTTGCATCCGACAATTGCCCTATTTTGAACCGAACGAATTACTTGGGCACATTGTATATTTCATTAAGGTTTGCCGAATAAATTGTCCATGCATCGATATGTAGTGATGTCAAACAAACTAGAATAATGTTGAATGCGAATGGTAAACCTCATACCAAATTTGGCTTTTTGGTGCTCGGAAGTGCTTTGGTACACGTTCAGCCCAGCTTTACCGGAAAGGAAGTTGGCATTTGCATAATTTGCTTAAATGGCATGTAATAAAATGTATTTCTCGACAGTTTTACATACTTCGCAATGACTTCAGTCTCTATCCTATAATTGTTACACTCTGACTCTACATCCGCTTTCATTCAAACCTTTTTTCACTTTATGTTTTATTCAAGTCGTTTTTTATGATTCGATTGTACACTTTAATGAGCATTGCTGGATGTAATCGAGGAATAGGAGACGGTGAGAGAGAGATAGATGGAAAGAGTAAGAGAGAGAGGGAATCGCTGCCGCTCCGGAAAAGGGATTTGATTAAGAAAATTAAAAGACATTTTATTTCTCCAATCACTTAAGCTTCAGGAAGCTACTTTGCCGAAAATTTAATGAAATCTTTGGAGTTCATGTAATAAATTGGTGTATCATGATTGTTATTCTTCTACTTGGAACTGAACGCGAAGCATTCGAAACTACCGGCAAATGAAATGGAAGTTTTCGCTAAACTCGCTGCTCCTGTTGAGACTCAACTTTTTGATTGAAAAGTGATAAATCCGATTATTATCATTAAAACGCGCATTGATAAATTTATGATTGAATTACACAATTTATGGCAAATTGGAATCGAGTTTTTCAAAGTTTCGCTGGTTTCAGATGACTTTTTAATTTTTTTGTTATTTTACACGATTCCGCAATAAATATTTCGAGATTTTGTGTAGTGTAGAAAGATATATATAGAGAAAGGACAGATTATCGGTACAGAAAGCACCAACTTCAAGATTTTCCTAATCAAAAGATCCCTTTTGAACGAAGGCATTCTTTGCACAATGCATGTTTATCAAATTTATCCATGGAATATGAATACTGTGTATGTGTGTGTCTTTTTTTTGGCGACAAAAGCGAGGGTCAAAGATTCGCCGAATCATTTTTTGCTCCATTTTTTTTTTCTATATTCACGGAAAATTTATGAGTGTAACGTGGCGCTGTCGCTATTGTTACTTGTATCGCAAAGGAGGAAATGAAGCCGCAGAAATTCATAAAATATGCTCCAAGAACAAGATTAGGCTATTATAATGGCACTATATTATCTGCATTGAAATGGTATCAAATGTGCTATTTATTATTCCCTTTCTGACAAAGGCGGACCGGAATCGCGTTCACCAATCCCACATGACTATTTAAGCGCATCGTTGCTCTTGTATGTGATGTGCACATCAAATGATTCATTGTCGAGCATTATTCGTTATAATTCATTCCGACAGATTCAACGACATAAAACAGAATGCATCTTGTGAAGAAATGAAAAAGCCGACATCTGAAATCTGTCCAATTGGGTTTGCTCTTATATCGATAAGGCACAAACTTAACCGTTTCTTTCATTAGACTTCAACTGTAACACCTACAGTAACGGCTACATTGTTCATCATAGAGCGTTATTGGGCTTAGAACCGAAACTTAACAACAGTATTTTTTTCGTGTTTTGCAAATAGGATTTGGGGAAATTTACATAATAAAGCCGATGTTGATGTAGAAAGTTCACGCCAAATTGAACAATCCTTCGTCGTGATTAATATCAGTCTCGGGGTGATCAACATTGATTTCGCTCGAAATGTATCGTCAATGCCTCTTTAATCGAATGGCCGCAACTGGGCTTTTTAGACGCATCCATTAACAAACACAAAGAGGAAGGGCTCAAAAGGTAATCTCTCTCTCTGTTTGGCCATTGTTTCACATTTGCTGTGTGTCGCCGGTGGTTTTTGAGCCCAAACCGATGTTCACAATTACTGTTCAAAAGGGATTATGTGATTAAATTGTACTTGTTTCGAAAATTTTGGTGTGAGAGATGGATGGGGAGCCGAGAGCTCACGTTTTCAGCTCTCAACGAACATGTGAGTGAGCCGATGAAATGAGGTGTAAACGTGATTCACACAAGTTCAAATGGGGAGTTTGTTATCTCGTAAATTGGCAATGCACAGAGCTAAGACATCGTAAAAAATCGCTTAACAAAAAAGGAGTGTGCAAGAGTGCATGTTGCTAAGATTTTCGCATTAAACTTGACTTCAGCTTGACGTGTGATTGTTTATGGGCAATACGGTTGCTGACGATAGAGAGGAAAAAACTGCATGGAAAGAGATTTCGAATGAAAGATGCTGCACTGAATTAATTTTGCAGATTAACGTGTCGTCTGTCGATGATGCTATGAATTTTGATGAACTTGTCGCTTGCTATATATTCAAAAACGGATTGGCACACAGCAACGATGCAACCATTTATTTGGATTGTGAGCGGCGAAAATATTTTGGAATATATCTGCTGACGACATAGCAAGAACTCTTGCAATCGAATGGAACCACTGGGAAGTAATGCTAGTGCTTTTTCTCTCTCGACATTTTTTAACGATCAAACACTCTTCAATCAATTTTAAAATAAAATTGCTGCCATCTTTTCGGCAGATTCGTTTTAATTTGCATATTTTTTTTCGGCCTCTAAAAGTGCCGAGAATTTCCAATTTATTCGGACAATTCTCTCTTTTATCGGCATTTTGTGCGATTGGGTTACTGCAAAGGGTCGTCATCGTCGTTGTCGTCGACATGACGGTGATGAAATTCAAACATATTTTTTCAGCGGATACGTGTGATGAATTTCTGATTGAATTGAATTATTTTGTCTGAATGTGGTGGACTTACCTTTCTTCCATAGTGGTTGGCAATTGAGTGCGAGCTCGTAGAAGCATTGGTTTGGCGTGCAGTATGTTTCCATTAGCCGAACTAACGCCGCCACCCTCGGACATGTAACCATTTTCGATATCCGAATATCGAACAGGTACTTTGCGCAGTGCATCGCCGTCACTGCAGTAACCTTGTGCCATGTCATCATTATAATCGTATGCGATGTGCTGATTGCGATTTCCTCGCGTGGGTAACGTTAAATGACTATTGTAACCACGAAGTAGTGGTCGCATCGGTACAACAGTCATTTGCTTTTCCTCCTCATAAATCACGCCGTTGATGTTTTGAATTTGTTTTGTTGGTACTGTATGAAATTTATTGGCATTTGCATTGGTCGATGACATCGCTGTCACCGAAGATGATGCGCTCGATGCAATGCTGCCATTGGACGATGCTTTAATCATCATCGATCCAGTGGTTGAATTATGGTCAGCCACGCCGAATTGATTGGTGTGATTGGCCAGTATAAGTTTATTTGATGATGATCGGATTGCATTTGAGCGCATTTGAGCTGCATCCGCAGATGAGTTCGAGTCCGGCGATGGACAATACATTTTCGTGGAATCAAATGAATTCGATATTGGACCAGTTGTCGATGAGCTGTGTGTAGATTTCGAATTGCAACTATCACTCATTGATATGTTTTGCTGATTTAGTGCTTGTTGCATTTGTAAGTGATTGGCTAACGTTTGCTGTTGATTCACAGCATTTTCGATTAGAATTGGTGCAATAATTTGCATTTTACCATCATCCTGATTCGTCGATATGTTATTATTTTGACTTGATATGTCCGACAATTTCTGACACTTGATATCATTGTATTGTTCCGTTGATTTTTGTGCGTTCGTTTGATTATGTCCGTTTGATAATTTGGTAGTGCCTTTAATTGCTGCCATCGGCTTTGGAATATTCGTCGTATTTGCATTTGGATTGGCGGCAGCTGGTGTATTTATCACTGTTGCCGTTTGGCTGGTCTGCGCTTTGGCCGTTGGCGGTGGAATTTGTGAAGCATTCGCTGCTTTTGTCTCCGCACGATTCGGATCTGCTGATTTGCGATTCGTTGATGATATCAATTTCAATTTACTTTCATTCTTTCCCGACGAAGATTTTGCTGCTTTCGACAATGCTGCGATTTTACTTTCACTCATATCAGCTGACATTCGAGCCGGGCTTTTATCTTTCTTTTCGGATTTCTTTGTGAGCGTTTCTTTGCTGGAACTTTTCGATGACGACGATGACAACAGCTTGGATTTCGTTTTTGTTGTGACAGTTTCTGATTTCTTTGCATTGCTTGGCTGCTGTGTTTGGCTCACCACTGGAATCCCAGATGATTTTGAGTTTTGATCATTATTTAAACTTAAACTCGAATCACTGCGTTCGCTGCGCGCCGATGAAAATCCACTACTTGAACTTGTTCGTTTTGATATCTGTGTTTTTGAAGAGCGATCCGATTTCTCCTTGTTGAACAGCTTAAATTTATCCAGCATCGAGTGTTTTGTCGGCGTTGCTGTAGTGCCATTCATCACGATACTGCCATTGCCGGCAATGTGATTCTGCACCGCATACGGACTCGTCGGTATCTTGCACACAATTTGCTGTTGTCGCAAACTTGATTCCAGACCCAGAGAAAAAAGCGAACACCAACACAGAACAACGAGAAAATGAAAACAATTTTAGTGAGACTTTGAATGAATCAAGTGACAAAAAAACTTTATGTATATAATTTGATAAATTAATGGCAATTTACCCGCTGCTACTTTTCGGTATTTGCGTCGGCGGATTTCCATTTTGCTGTACTGAACTCTCCGCATTACCATTCCCTTTAGCACTTGCACCGACTGAAACGAGAATGACAAATCACAATCAATCCCCGGCTTAATTCATTATTTTTTAATCAGAAAAGTTTGTATTGCAAGCGAGTAAACTTCATAAACTGGCATCGATATACAATGGCCATAAATTATGAAATGATCAACTTGCCAAACAGAAAATTTCAATTAAACAAATAATAATGATGGAGAAAGGAAGAGCAAAAATACTTGAAAAACTGGATTTGCCACGCGGACAAATAAATGGATTTAGATTTTCGTTGTTTTTGTTTTTCCTCTCAAATTATTGAATTATATATTGAATTGTCTTCGAATTGCATGCAACAAAACAACAGACGAAAAGTTAGGCTGAACTTTATTAATCAGAAAACAATAAAAGAACGAGTTTTGTCTTGTTTTTCAAATGGAAAAAGTTCAGTACTTACTTTGATGGCTGGGAGTCGGAGGCAACGGTCGCACTTTGTCTGGCGGACATCTCCGTGTGACTAAAACGGTTGCCGGCAGTGGAATCGATGTACCATTTGGTCCTGGCTTTCCATATGGCGCAGGTAGTTGTCTGTCGATAGAATAAAAATGAAATCGAATCAATATAAATTGGGTGCTTGCTCCGTTCTTCCTAAACTACGTTCACTTTTACGTAGCATGAAAAATTGCAAGTGATCAACTTGATATTATTTTTATCTCTGCGTCAATTAATCGAAATTTTGCACAATCAATTTGTCTTGCGACGAGCAAGAAAGATATACGGAGAGAGAGAGAGAGAGAGAGAGACAGAGAGAGAGAGAGACAGAGAGAGAGAGAGAGATGAGACTTTTGATTTCGTGTACAATTTCAATTTCAAGTAGGTTTCCATCGAAGTTTTTTTCTTTCCACAATACAAGCCAATTGTACCGCTGCCTACGCAGACAATGTTCTCGTTTTAACGACATTTGTCGCTGGGCTCAAGTTTTTCAAGTCCACTGCATCTCTCGGCTCATGTTTCGAATCGACCGGAAACCAAGCCACACAAGAACGAGCATTGCAGACAAAACACTTGTTTTCATTTTGCAATTTCAATAAATTCACATGCTATCCTGTGGGCAATATTGCTATCGATATGCTTCGCATAATTATCATGGTCTTGGTCTCTGATTATTTCGTTGAACTTGAAAATGAAAATATCGAAATGCGAACGGATCGTCGCTCTTGATGTAATTACAGCAAGTTTTGCAAGAATACGTCCTCCTCAAACTACGTACTTTTATGCATCAATTGGAATCGATTTTAATTTTGACTGTAAATGAAACACTGGTCATGTATTTAAATTTTATCGACATTGTCTCCAACTCAGCACATTCGGCAGTATGGAATTGTTTATCGTGTGTATCTCTGTGTGTATATTTTATTAAAACGAAATGATAATTCCCATTTGTGCATGATGCTTTGAATATTATGTGGTCATTCCGAATGAAATCCTGATGCTAATGAACCAGACGCCCACAATACAATGCCGTGCAATGCAATGCTGCGATGCGATAGCTAATGTGAGAGGTGCAGTGTTATTTCGTTGTTTTGCCAACTGTTAAATTTGATTGTATCGCTTGTATCGTTTATCTTGTGATAAATTGGATGACAGCAATTCACTAATAAATCTACAAAATTCACCAAACATATGCATGGATGTGTGTGAGTGTAGATTGATGGAGGCGGTAAGTGTGTGTGTGTGTGTGTGTTTATGTTTCTTATTCCTAAAATGGTATTCATTTGGTTTTCCGAATGGTGAAAAAGTTATCACCGAAACATTCCGGAATATTGTCTGATTTTGTTGCAAATTAATAATCGTAAATGGAAAATATGCAATCATGTTTTGTGTGTTCAGAACTATGCGAGAGTGAACGTATGAAAACAACCAATGTTTAATGTTGACCAAAAGAAAGGCACGACACACCAGCATAAATTCATGTCATTAGTGTTTTATGACACAAGCACACAATTTCAGAAACGACATGAATTTTTCCGTTTCTCATTTTCGAGCGAGAGAATGCATTATTATGTACAATATACGTGTATGCAGACATTTTCGGAGAAAAGAACACATCTGTTAACTGTACAAATTGTTTGCCGAAACTTTAATAACAGATCTGAAAAAAAACTTTTAGATGAGAAATATTTAATTTAATTCTTTCCGGAAGCTTTTCCATAGAATTATTTTTATGACTTGAATTGTCTATTTGCATTGCTCTCTTCGGACGAAGTGTTAGCGAAGACTCTTCTTACATTTCAGAAAAAATATTGTTCCACCGAAGAAGAAGTTTTTTATTGACGTCAACCGGGCATTGGACTTTCTCAAAACGAAACGCAATGAAATGGAATCGGTTTGAGTGTAATTCGATACTTGAATGTCTTACAATTCTCTGTAAAAAAAAAACTTTGCATTTTCCACCAAGAATTTCAATATACCTTTTAACTTCCGGCGATGTTGGCAAACTACGACTCTTTCGACTTTTATGCGAGGACGATGAATTACCCATTGCTGATATTCATTCACTTTTTTTTTCATTTAATATCGTTTTACTTATCAAGTTTTTTGAATACCAAATATGCTTGGCATTTTATTTAGTTTCCGATTATCTTGTGTGCATCGTCAGATTTTAACAAAAAAACTCTTCACTTTCAAGAACATTCGTAAAATGTTAATAGAATTGCTATTTTCAATATCATTTCATTTTAATGATTTCAAACGAAACTATTTCAAAAGATTGCATTAAATTGTGTACATTTCTATTGGAATACGCATATACAGGTCTCTTTCTCGTGTGAGGCATGTCACATTGAGTAAATGATGTGGAAATTGAATACACAAAATTCAAATATCATTGAGACGACAGTGTGTGACGGGTTCTTTCACCCAGGCAATCAGCAATTTCAATGTGTATCGTCGTCATTTTCATAACGATCTGCCATCTCATCAGCATCTATCTGCTGCGATGAAATGTCAAACAAATTTATGAAAATGACTGAACACGTTTTCCCAGTGCAAAGAAATTTGAATCAGGCAAAAGCGAACATCTGTTTCAATTCATTCACAGTTTATCAGGATCTTTCAGAGAGCTCAATTTTTTTCTGTAACGCTCTCAATTTTTAGGTGTACATTTGCCAGGACCGAGTTGTGAATTGATAGTGTAGACGATATGGGATGAAAGCAACGTGTGAATAGAGGAGGGAACTTTTGACGTGTCGGTGCATAGAATATCCAATTACAGTCAAATAAAACAAATGCATTTCAAAAGCAATGAAAAAAAAAAGAATCAAGAACGGGGCAACTAATCAAGAAGTTGGAGAAAGGCCATTGACCGCCACATTCAACAGCATGTTGTGATAAAGAATAGAGAAAAAGAGCGTTGAAACAAGATTATTTCGATGTAAATACGCATAATGTAGAAGCAAATTAACTGTCTCGCATCATTAAAATCCGCATAACAAATTCTTTTCACTTTACAGCCAAATAAATCATCGCAGAATCGAGCAAAGATGCTTGTTTGCGAATTATGTGTAAGAAAAGCGTGTAGTTTAATCACCTTTAAAATATAAAATAAACTTTTATTTTCATTTACAATGGAAATGCTACGGACTTGCGGCTGTTTTTTAATCATATAATTAACTAAATCGAAATTTTAACAGATTTCTAGCCATAACTTGTGCATTTTTACAAACTTTAAATTGGTGTACGCTGGCAGCATTTTAACTACTTTTCGCTCAATTCAGTCGTGCAATATATATCCAAGAAATTCCTGTGCATTTTTATTTGGTTAGTCTTTTGAGCCAATATTTGCCAGACTACACAATTGCACACTTTGTGGAGGAAGTTACCGTTTTGCTCATTCCGCTTCTTTTTTTCGTTGGAAAATTCTGCAGCATGTTGAAAACAACGAAATTAAAATGCACAGAATGGTAAGATCTGATGCGAGAGAAAAAATCGTTCGGAGCGAATAGGAAATAAGAGACATAATTGAGTATAAGCGTTGGTTCGGAACCTTAGTGTATGCAAAACACGGTTACTTTTCATTCTTCAGAGTGAGAAAAAAATTGAAAGCAAAGAGACGAGATGAATTCATTAGCACAACAAATGCAGACGTCCGACGCGAACAGAACGATTTAAAATTGTAAAATTGTATGTTCGGTGCTCGTAGTTGTTTTCTTTTTCAATTTGTTTTTTTCTCTTTCGAATTTATTCGTCTTCTTATTGTCATTACTTAAAATGCACGAATGAAATGCAACAAGGTATCATCCATCGTATGACAAGGCGATGGCGAAGAAGATGCGAGAACACAATTGCGTTGGTGTTGCAATTGTCTGCTCGTTTTCTTGCTAAAACCGACAGAACAATGCAATAATGGCATGACTCCGTATGCAACAACATTGGAAACAATTCAGAAGGTGTGCCGTTGTCGCTGGGGCTTGGTGTCAGGAATTATTATCATCCGAAGCAACATCTGATCAAACATTCATCCTATTTTCCTTTTTCGTATTTTGTTTGACTTTTTCAATAAAACGACAATTTGTTTGTCGTCTCCGAGACCCATTTCGATTAAATTTTACTATAAAATTCTAATTTGATGTCGCATGAGATTTTGAAATGTTTTTTCTTCTTGAGAAAACATGATAGAAATAGCCGGATATAATAATAAATTCCCATTCTATTTGGCTTTGTCCAGCTCAAAAATATCTTTTCTCAAGATATAAATTAAAACTTCGATTGGTTCGAAGCGAAGATTAAATCGAGCGATATCATGCTCTTCGAATAACTTTAACCTAAATGTTGCCAAGAACTCAAACACTCGCTCGAAAGCCATTCCAAATGAAATCGGTTATAATTACTTGAATCCTCACAATTTTGAAAAGATTCTTGTGAAATCCAAAGATAAGCAGAAAAGTAATCACAAGAAATTCATTCGTGTTTGATGCAAATGACAGAATTTCATTGGTTAACCGCAGTTTTTGCTTCAGCCATGTGCTGCAGTAGTACCACAATTTAATGTGGTGCGAGCAATGGTTTACTTGAGCTGTGGTTACTTTGAACCTTCTTATAATGACGTACGACATTTTACGTAAGAATATTGTTCGGTAATGAAAAGGCTGGCGAAACCAATGCGATACGATGTCATTTGCGTCAGTTGCAAAATTTAATTGCTTTTCAAAATGCAGTAAATATCTTTTATAGTAAGCATTGTGGTGACTTAAAAACCATTTGAACTTCAATAGTAGAAGAACACATCAAATATTAATTGAATTTTAAATCATTTTCTTGGAATTTTGCGGATCGAGTTTAAGCTTGAGGTTGTCAACGGGGGATTTAACGGAATGAAAAATGCCATTTTAATGACTGTTATATTTGCAATTTCTCAAATATTAATTAGACGGCGCTGAGAATGATGATGATAAGTGGCTAGGATTTATGTGTGAAAATTTATGGCTAGTGTTCTGCATGACCTCAAGAGATTGTAAGGTGTATTTCTCTTGTCAGCGACCAAAACTGCTGGTGTGGGCAGCTATTATTTTAGGTATTTCAAATGGCTTGAAATATTTAAATAGAAAATTGGATAACCACGCAATCAAGTGAAGTATGTAAACAGCGTAATGGCACCATAAAAATATAATGCTTGAATTCCAAAGAGCTTTTCAATTTAGCTAGCTACAGAGATATATCGAGAAAATTGCACTCTCATGATGCGAATCTCATCCAAAAATGGGTGGACAAATGCTCATCGCGTAGCTTGCTCAATGTATTAGAATATAATAACAAAAACGGTCAATAAACGGAAAAATGGTTTTGAAAGATATTAAACAAACGTACTGATTTACTCTGAAAACAGAATTGATGATATAGTTGGTCCATCCCATTTGATGCCAAATGAGATGTTTCTAGACAAGAAAATCACATCTTTTCGGCCAAGAATAGAGAATGGATAGCAAATAAAGTTTGGGTTTAAGAAAAAAGGGGATTGATAACAATAGCAAAGTGGTTGGTAATCGTATGAAATCGTTGGCTTCTGAACGATTACTCAAATGCGAGGCAAACGTGATTGATTAAATTCCATTTTTGCCAATATCAATCTCCCAATAATTCCATTCTTGTACATGTTCAAGTTCAGGGCGTTTATTCAAGGCGAAACGTTGAATGTTGCAGACTTGGTTGACTTGAATAAAGCTGGATTATGAACCGCAAGAAGCGCAAATATGCGAAAATTCAGACAGATTTCTATGAATCACATGATAAATCGCAACGCGAAAATTTGAGGCAAGAAAACCGTCGAGACGTTGCTGGTTTCGCGTGGCAGACGAATGCATTGCCCTTGAGTCATCGACATTCCATATAATAAGTCATTGGCTATATCAAATACGCATTTTGCCTGTGAAGAAGTACTATTAATAAAAACAATATCGAAAATGTTTCCGTTAAAGCCAAGTATCAAATTGGGTTGTTTTTTACGTTGCTGTTGCGGGCATCGCATCCAGACTAATCGATAAATTGAAATGGTGGCTTAAATATTCACTGAGCTGTTGCTAATTCGGGTAAAATGCCGTTTCCAAAAATATATATTCGATACATCCATTATCACGGGCCAACAGCGTCCGTTACTGGCAGCCACTCTGCGATCGTATTTCGTCAAACGCACGCATTCACAGCATTTGGTAAATTAAACGCTCCAAATTCAGCCATCATTATTTTGATATTGTTTCAGTTCGGCTTCTTTACATGGAATTTATTGATGAAAATTTTGCTCGGCATGAATCTCATACGTCGAACTAGAGAGTGGTCGATTTACCAACGAGTGTGAGAGATTGCAAGTGGATCGTTTTATGGTAGGGTAAATGTTGAACATTGAATTTAATATACGAAACGTATTTTATTAACACTCAACACTAAAGAACAAGTCTTTATGTTGCACTTGGATTCTATCACCATTGAGCGTCGTCCACATCAAGAGTGTGTGTGTGTGTGTGTGTGTGTGCCATATCGACTGCTGTGCATCAGCAGGAATTGCTTGTCGATAATTATGTGTTTATAGCAAGCGCAAAATTTATAATGTGTATATAATTATTGTAACAACTGTGCTTCTGGTACTGGCTGTCAGCCGTTCAGACCATAACAACGTTCCATAGATTTTCGAAGCGAGCAAAATTTTACCTTCCTCGCTTCACATTTATGCATAGCAAAAATGTCCCGATTTTTAGCATAGCCAAAAGAGGCGTCGAAATATCATCCATTCGTTTCGAGAGAAAATTTAAAAAAAAATCTTAATATTCTTATGCGCCGGTTTTCTCATTCAGCTGGAATCGAACATTTGGTTTCTCAGCACCGGAAAAAGCCGTTCGTGAATTGTGTGTTGAAGCGTAACGGTTAGAAAACATACCATTTATGGCTATCGCGCTCTGAATTAATTTCACATTTTTCTCTGCTCTGTCATTTCTCATAAAAATACATTCTGAAACAATACAGCCAAACATAAAATCCAAAATGAATAGTAGTTTTCAGTGAAATTGATTAACTAAGAGTTTTTAGTCTGATGAATGAACAATAAACTATTTTTTCACTAGAAAGTTGTATATTTTTTAGTAACAGTTTATCGAGACGTATATATTTTATTTTTTGATGTGGAAAACGTTTATTTCCATTCGACAGTTGATAAATTCAGCAGACATTGAACGACTAAAGCGTTTTACATGAAAGAAAGTAATTGTTATCAGTTGTAACAGGTAGACGCATTGTTTGAATGTGACAACGTTGGCTATTGAGTATCCAAACAATAGAATCGACTGACTTCCGACACCCGCCAACATTTGCTGCATTCAGAATCAACCAGAAAAAAACATACGCAGCATTTCAAACGGATAGCATGAATGGAATTAAAAAGAAAAAACACACAGATTTTTAAACAAAAAACTACTGAGTCGGCTGGATTGTTTAATGTCGTCGACACCGAGAACGCGAATCATAGAACGAGAGTGATAGTGTGTGCAAGAACCAGTGCCAGTGCCACTAAACACGAATGTGCACGCATCTGTTTCATTTTAATATCGTAAAAAAGGGAATATTCTAGTTGGTTGATTTTTTTCGTTGCTGCTCTGCTCTCCCTTTGTATAATATAGTGGTTGCGAGCACATAATTCCTTCCAGCAGCATTCTGTATCGGATCGGAAATTCAGAATACTGCTGCTCACTTTCAAACTCTTTCCGCCGTTAAAGCATATAAATTTATGGAGCGGACCATTTTGCCACAATGCATATTTATCACAAAGAACGACAGCAGCAAAAAATGTTGTTTTTTAGAGTTTCGAGACGAGAAATATGGTCTGTCCGACAAATATCATATGGTCAAAGGAGTTTTTTACGTTGACTCCTACCACCAAAAGTGCTCCGTTGCATCAAAAGGGTGCCTAGGCTATCCTCTTAACTTTTTGAATTCCTTATTTCATTCAGCCGAACATTGTTTTCGTTCGAAAGATTTTAAGCCCGTGTTTCAGTCAACCCGTAATTCGGGAAAAGAGCTGATTAAAAATTCATTGGAACGCCGATAAGATGACTTAATTTATGTGTTCATTATATTTTGATAGCACTGCTCAACCTATAATGATTCAAAAGGTGCGAAATACACACAGTGTTCGCTGGCCGTGTAATTCAAGTTAATGGCATTTTCGAAACGAGCAAACAAAATAAATAAAATGTTTTAAATTGGGAAAACTGATTCGCTTTTATCTGAACCACACATTGTTATTCCTACTGGGAATATTAACTCGTTTTCATTTTTTTATGGTCGCCGTTTTTTGTGCGTGCAACCAATTTCCATCAAGCACTCAATTCAACATCCCACTTGAAAATTCCAATTTACTTCTATTTATTTATTTATTTATTAATGCGATGCAATTTGATGCCGGTTTTTGGTGTCATTGTCACAATGTCTTTTATTTTTATGCAGAAATTTTACGTAAAATTCACTCAAAGCTATTGAAACCGTTGAAATTCATGCGAAAAAATCGAAAAAAATGTAAAAAAACCCGATTCGAATTCGACTCCAAGAATCGCACGAAAATCAAACCGAATACGGGTGATATGTGGAAACACGCGCGATCTGTTTCGTGGCCAATATGAAACTGTTCATTGATATTGTTAAATAACAGAATGCAAGCGAGCGCCGAGCGTACAAGAGTGAGATTCATATGGAACGTGATGTAAAGCGATACGATAGTAACGTTAGAGGCCATGCCTCGAGTTCATTCAATCCCATGCGCACCGTTGTAAATTCTCGGTTGCCGCCACCGTCGCTGCTGCTGCTGCTGCTATTCAAACAAGCGTGTGCATTTCGAGTTTATTTCGGATGTATGTTTGTCTTCGTACTGCATATTTTGTGTGTAGGGGGCTGTTGTGTTGTTTGGGCAACTGTCGCTCTTTATGGTCACAATGCACATCGGCACAGACTATTGGTTGGATGAAGTATGCGAATGTATATCTGTTTATGATGAGCGTTCATTTGATATTGGTGCTATAGCAACGATGCGGTGAGTCGTGTTCAGCTTCCCTTGATTGCGATCCATTCTAGTTCAACATCGAGGGTCGCTAGCGATTTATTTACATTTGGGTTTCTTTGCCGAATGCTATTTTCTGTGTCGCGTTCGCTCTCGTGAATTTGCAAAAAGTCGATGTTCGCCGCTTTTTGATGCCCATATTGAGATTCTTCTAAACAAAAAGTCCGATTCAACCAACATCGAAGTCGTTTTTTGTCAGAAAAGATTCACGGAATTGAATGCGAACAGTGAAACATTTGTGAAATCTCAATTCGTTTACATTTTATCGTTACAAATAAAAACGTTGATAAACGAATTCGTAGGAGATGAAATTGAATTGAAATGGGCATAGAGAGAGAGAGAAAACAAAATGATGGAAGAGTGGATGTACGACAAATGCAATTTCATTGGCAAATTTTCTGCCAATTCACAGCGGACGAACCCTCAAAATCCGAGTTATTAGCTAATTATCTATTGCATGTGACTATCGTAGATTCACTCTTTCAACAATTGCAAACAACCGTTCATTCGGAACTTTTCACACAATCGCATTGTAGCGACGGCGGCGGTACAGGCCGGCTTTTAGTAAGACACCCTTCACAACAATTCAATCATAATAATATAATAATAATCATGAGACAAATTGCCGGCGTTTGTTGTGAGTGGGGACAATCATCGTTTCTCTTGCAAATCGGATTCGAAAAAAGTGCAATGTCAATTCGCGTCGTGCACACACACGGACATACCAAAATATATATTTATATGTGCATTGTGCATATATTTATTCCGATTTTCACTCAACGCGTTTTTTGTGTCGTCCTTCCAGCTTAATCTACTGCTCTTGAAATAAATAATGTTTACATTTTTTTCTCGCTCGGTTTATATTTGTTTTTCCGTGGCGTGCATGAGAGAATTATTCACCATATTTTTCTTCCTCATCCTTTGCTTCGTCAGACTGATTTATTTCCATTTGAATTCATTCTATGCATTCAAGTAAACATGCTGTTCTGCTCTCTTTTTGTCTTTATCACTTTGTGTCTAGTGTGTGCTCATGACAACACAGCCGCTTCAGCGACGTATTTGCTCAACTACATCACAGTGCAAATGGTTGCATGAAAAAATCCAATCGAAAATCTCCGCGATAAACATCGATCGTAAGCGATAAAAACCAAATACTCAAGAAATCTTGAAATGCAATTCGTGTGTAAATATTTGACTTAACATGTAGCGCACTGAATAAAAAACTCATCAACAAAGAACGGCCAATTTGTTTGTACCCGATGAATTACGGAAATGAATTTTTACCACGACTTTCATATTATTTTTTATTGTTTTTGTTGTTGTAATATTGTGATTACATTTCTGTTGATTTCAGATCGGCGAATATTTTCAGATGAGTGTTGATTTATTCATACGGCGCAGGTTGAAAAGTATTGAAATTAATTTCTTGCTGTTTCGACTGAAATAATACCGCTCAATGCCCTATCAAAACGACACAATAACCACAATTCTGACATGTGCTCAACGAATTACAGTTTTTTTCTATTTTAAATTAACCTGAAAATCTCCGAAATTGGAGCCCCACTCAGTTGCTCAAAATCTTCTCAAGAATAATTCAAATTCTGTTTATTTATACATTTTGTGCGGAATTTTAATTTGAACATTTGTAAGGTGAACGATGTACTTATGGAAACGATACGGTTTTTTTAAGGGGCCAACAAAAAAACTGTCAGCATTGTCACGCTCATAAATGAAGAAAAAATATAACACGATCAACAATTAAATGTGCTCCTGCCATTTACTCTGATTCTCAAACCATCGACACAGTCATTCGGTTTGTTATTGCTTTAATATTCGGCAAATGGAAACATTCTTCCGCATTGAATGCTGTCGAGTATGGAAACGGTCGTTTTTCTAGCATTCGCCCATGCCCGGCTCTTATCAGGAAGAAAAGCGGAACATTTCGAATGCCACCGAAAACATGAAGTCATAAATTTAACAATCATGCTCGCATTATAACACGCATATTCAACGCAAATTATGCAGAAAGCCACGATGCAAAATGTGCCACAAAAAACACTTGAAGGTGATTCAAGCATATCGAAACACATAACGCACACATTTCATCGAAACATAAACAACCCACAAAGAAATTACCTAGAGTTTTGCATGAAAATGAGAGAAAGTGTCACGTTTACCAACCGAAAGCAAAGAGTTTAAGATTTTTGACCTGCGATGGTTTCACACTATTTGGTCTATAAACAACTTGTTCGTGTGCATTTCAAGAACACGCCTTCCTAATCCAAATGCGTCTCTCCTTAAGGACATACAATTTGTTGACATCATTTGATATGGGAGCGCTCTTTCGAACTATGCAAATGGTAATGACATAAAAGCAAAATGTCATTAAGAGTAGCAAACATTCGACATTTGAAAAACGCGGGCAGCACATTTTATTCCAAGTTGATAATCTCTATGCTACAAATTCCATTAGCCCTTTTTTAATTAAGCGTTCAACAATGGACACGTATATATTCTTACGAGACGCCCCGAAACCGGAGGGAGTCTACAAATATTTCTTCCTGTTGGATTTGACTTTAGCTGGAATCAACACTCCAAATGGATTTGAACTTTTATGCAGCGGATTTCGGTTTCACCTCTGTTCCCAGCGACATCATTTGAAAAACAAAGTAGACACATCTATTGCTAAGCCTTGGGATCACATCTTCATCCCCTTTTTTGGGGAATTAGTTTTGCTATCTGCAGAGAATCCGATCATGCAATTCGATGATAATAATCAGTATGATGCCACGAAATCAAATTGCATGCTCTAATCCGAAGTCCTGCTGCTGATGGGATAGTTCTAATGAATAAAACATATTTCTCTGAATGGAAAAACACTACTCTGGGTGAAAATACCATGGATAATAAGAAAATTCGCCATTCGCGTGCATTTCGGATTGAAAAATGTAATCAGAATTCCCTTTCTGTCTATCTTTTGTTTTGCACAAAGTGCGGAACTAACACCTTTTCGAACAATGCACGTATTCAATATTTTCCATCTCTCGCAACCACATGCACAGCCTATAGCAAATTCAAAGCATAGTGAGCATCGTTTTCATATTTTGAGTAGCTCTGAAGCTATGAGCTCGATGCCCGTACATTACTAATTTGATTTACGATAATGCGGTTAGGGTTGCGACTGCACAAATATGTGCGTGTGTGTGTGTGTTTGATGCAGTGTAGCATGTGTAACGGATTGAACGGGGAAAATATTGTGTGTGCATGAAAGTGAAACGAATGCTATGTTTGTGAGTGAGGCCAATGTTTCAAGCACATTGCGTGCGTGTACATTTCGGATGGGATGGATGTTGAATAAATGTTGCGTCTGTGAATTCGGCAGAATGAGAAAATGTTAAATCGAACCACCATTTCACATACGCTTTTAAATATAATCCGAATCAATTCAAACAGATGAAGAAAATAAGCAATTATTTAAGTATAGATGAACGCGCTTTATTTCTAAACAATGTTTTTTTTTGTATTCATAATAAGAATTTCCTATTATTGCACAATTTTATACTATAGAAATTTATTGAACCATTTTTCACCCTGATTACATGTTTTGCATTCAAGAGTGCTTCACAACAGTTGTAGGTTTTGATTACAGCTTGTAGTTTTGCAGCAAATTTCAAATATTTTTTTGTGATACACAATTTTCTGCGTGAACAATAATCTATCAAAAGACAAATAGAAAAACAAACTTCTGGGATTAATTTTAGTAAAATGTGCGCGTGGTCAAAATATTTATCATTACAGGATCAAACTTAACTCTCTAGTACATCAAAATGAACATATGAATGGCTGAGAATAATAATGCAACGTATTCTTGTTTGCAAATGAAGTGAACCTTAACCAATCTACAATATAAGTGTCCCTGAAAATTGTTTCAGTCATTGGGGTAACTAATAAATAATAAATAATAAAATATTTTATTAGTTAGTAGTTTTTTTCCATTAGTATTTTATTAGCTAGTAGGCCTTAGTAGCCACTAAGAAGTAATAATTATTATTTTATTAGCGACTAACATCTAACTAATTAGTGAGTCTTAGTAGATTTTTATTATTATGTTAGTAGATATATTAGTAGAATGTTAGTAGATTTATTAGTAGAATGTTAGTAGATTTATTAGTAGAATGTTAGTAGAATGTTAGTAGATTCTTCATTATTAGTGGCTGTTAGTAGAGTTTTCATTACAATTTTCCTGGTTTCACGCGTCATAAATGTTGCGTTTTTTTTTTAATTTTTGCTATAGCGAGAGCACTGGGCATGAGCATTGAGCATCATTGATTACAATTGAAATAAATATCGCCATATATATATTAGGAGTACAAATTGAAAACCGTGCATTCGTTACTAACTTCATATCTATCATAGATGTCATTATTTTGACTTTGACAGCTATTGTATCTTAAAGAGGATAAAAATATACATTGAAAACGATCTGTCAAACTTATCATTCAGTTGAATACACAAGTTTATTATTGCGTTAAAAATGTCGAGCTACGTGCCTACAAAACAGCATTTGCGGGAAGTTTTACTTTATTGGTTTAATCTGAAGAAAAATGCTTCCGAGAGTCATCGTTTGTTATGCGAAGCATATCCAGAATATGCTCCGTCGATTAGAACGTGCCAGGAGTGGTTTGCGCGGTTCAAAAGTGGTGATTTTGATGTGGAAGACAAAGAGCGTCCAGGCCAAGTGAAAAAGTTTGAAGACGAGGAGTTGGAAGCATTACTCGTTGAAGACTCGTGTCAAACGCAAGAAAAACTTGCAAAATCATTGGGAGTGACACAACAATCCATCTCCTATCGTTTAAAATCCATGGGAATGGTTCAAAAGCAAGGAAATTGGGTGCCATACGAATTGAAGCCGAGAGACATCGAACGCCGTTTTTTCACTTGTGAACAGCTGCTTCAAAGGCAAAAACGGAAGGGTTTTTTGCATCGTATTGTGACTGGTGATGAAAAGTGGATTCATTACGATAATCCGAAGCGAAAAAAATCGTATGGTTACCCCGGCCACGCATCAACATCGACGCCAAAGCCGAACATTCATAGCTCGAAGCTAATGCTGTGTATTTGGTGGGATCAGCTCGGCGTGATCTATTATGAGTTGTTGAAACCAAACGAAACCATCACAGGAGCATTGTACCGAACTCAATTGATGCGTTTGAGCCGAGCACTGAAGGAAAAACGGTCGGAAACGGTCGCAAGACACGATAAAGTTATTTTGCAACATGACAACGCTCGGCCACATGTTGCTCAGGTCGTTAAAACCTACTTGGAAACGCTTCGATGGGAAGTCCTACCCCACCCGCCGTATAGCCCAGACATTGCCCCTTCCGATTACCACCTCTTCCGATCAATGACACATGGCCTGGCTGAACAGCATTTCCATTCTTACGAGGAATGCAAAAAATGGGTCGATTCATGGATAGCCGAAAAAAGCACAGATTTCTTTCGACGCGGAATCCGTAATTTGCCAGAAAGATGGGAAAAAGTTGTGGCTAGCGATGGACAATACTTTGAATAATCAATTTGTAACCATTTTTCCATAATAAAGATCGAAATTTTGAAAAAATTTGCGCGGTTTTCAATTTGTACTACCAATAATATAGAAATAATATATATATATATATGAATATCGAATGAATATCGCCAATATTATATATATATTATCTATATATTATATATATGGCGATAATTATTCCAATTGTAACTAATGATGCTCAATGCTCATGCCCAGAGCTCTTGCAAAAATTTAAAAAAAAGCAATATTTATGACGCGCGAAAAAAAGAAAATTCTAATAAAAACTCTACTATAAATCTAATGAAAACGCTACTAACAGCCACTAATAATGAAGAATCTACCAACATTCTACTAACATTCTACTCATAAATCTACTAACATTCTACTAATAAATCTACTAACATTCTAATAAAAATCTACTTAGACCTACTAATTAGTTAGATGTTAGTCACTAATAAAATAATAATTATTACTTCTTAGTGGCTACTAAGACCTACTAACTAATAAAATAATAAAACTGGTGAAACTACTAAAATAATAAAAAATCTACTAATTAGTGGAAAAATTAACATCTATGGTTTCAGTAAAAATGTCCCAACTTTTCAAATTTAAATTTCGCATTACTGATAAAAGAAAATTGATAATTGTCTTCGTCAAATACGTTGATCCTAAAAAGCCTTATATATTTGCTGAAGACAATTATCACTTATTTCTTATCAGTTATGCGAAAATCAAATTTGAAAAGTTGGGACACTTTTACTGAAACAATTTTCAGGGACACTTATATTATAAATTTTTGAGGGACACTTCATTTGAAAACAAGAATACGTTGCATTATTATTCTCAGCCATCCATATATTCAAAAAGGCTGCATGTGTCAATGGTTCTTATCAAGTTCGTTTCATCAGCAATTGAAAATTTATTTGCACTGTGAAGGACAAACACTCGTGCTTGTATTGTTAGAAATATTAATTGCATCTATTTAAGTTTCTATTCTATTGATATATTTTTCTCCATGGAAAAAGTAGCGATTCGGATCGATGGACATTTCGAGATATCGCCAAAATGGTTTGGGATTCGGCGTTCTAACTTTCGTATTAGTGATTCTCTCCACGAGTACAATGGAAAATGTAATTAATACCGACAGAAAACTAAATGATGTAGCTACAATAATCAGATCCGTTGTAAATTGAACATTTATCCTTAGAGGATATTTCCCTAAAAAATTATCCTTTCGATACGTCTTTAGCCATTTGACTATAAGTCCACTATCGGTTGCTTGCTGAATGAATATATTTAGTTCATTTATGAATGGAAAAGTTTTCTGTGTCAATATTTTTAATGGATAATTGTGGATTTGATTGTATTTATCGAAGCAATACGCATTCATTCTCATATTTTGCATGCCAGTGTTTGTAGCGACCACAGCTAGTTTGTCATTCCAATCTAAATCTCGCAATTTTTCATTTGGATGCTCCTGAATTTCAAACTTACGCAACAGATCCGCAGGATATGTCTATACACAAATTTGATTACAAGTAACGTTTCATATTTGAGTCACTATCACTTTTAAATGAATTAGAAATTATGTCATTACAACAATTATTTAAGCTTTACCTCATTTTGACGTGATAAATGTAGGAACGCGAAGCGATCGCCAACCAATGTGAAATCACCACGAACAATCTCTTGGATAGTTCCGATTTGATGGTTCAGATTAGGGGTCGTCAGTTGAGTCATGGAGACTGAACTTATTAGAATTGTGAACAAAAAAGCAGCATAAAGCAAAATAAAAAAGTATAATCGATTTAGAGTTTTTTCTGGTCGATATGCACATTGCAATCCAAAAAAGACAGCTAATACGTTAATTAAAATTTCATTCCAATCCCATCTCTGATAGGGTTCAAATTGTTGCAAGTAATATATGACCATCATAAGTGATATACATGCTATTACACCAATTAGCCAAACAACAGGATATTTGCAAAATAAAAATATGTTTCTCCAAATAGGAATTGGTTTCGCTCGTTGCACACACCATGTCAAAGTGTCATGATAATAAGGACGAGATGCAACCATATGCATGTTTGTCACTAGATTTTCAACCAATCCACCGATGAAAATGTCAATGTTTCTACAAAATAGTCAATGTAAAATATGTTTTATTCTTTAAATATCAAACACCTTACAAATCCCGAATCGATTGCGAAAAGTTTCTGAAAGAGCTTTCTGAAGCGAATATTTCATTTAATGTTTCGTTTGTCGTTACATAATCGATATCTATGTTGAATTTTTCGCTAAAATTGTCGATTAATTGCACGTCCAGTCCTCTAAATTGCTGCTTGTCTCTTTCGTAATATGCAAATGGTTCAACCTGAGATAACATTACTCTTATTTTTCTAGCCGATATTACTGGAGAATGTTGCGAAATGATAGCTAAAGATGCCAATAAAACATTCAGTTTCAACATTTTAGGAAGTGTTATATCATATGATGTTCTTTGCAAGATTTACTAAACTTAACTTGTTGACTATATGAGGTACAATATCGAAATCAATCGACGATCTAAACATCATATGTATATATGTAATGATTTAGTATGCCTCCAAGCTACGTTAATTTCAAAATATATTATTCCTATAGATTCTATATCTACATCTATTACATCGATTGTTTCGCATGTCTCTCAGCAAAAGTAATTATTGGAACAAGGCTTGTCAAAGGAATGCGACAAAAATTGTTATGTTCACGAACGAAGATAATTAGTTCGTTAATTTTGGGGGGACGTAAACAAATTTACGATCTAATTTAATTCCACATAAAAGTAATATTGTATTGTAGAAAATGTACGTCCTGATTCAATACTCGTTTAGTCTATTTAATATTTTCATTTATTTATAAACTATCGTTTCGCAAATACTGTTATCGAATTTCAATCAAACCGAGAGAGTCAAGCATTCTACAATAGATTAAAAATGACCTCTTTTCGATTCAAAAGTAAAACAGCTAAACTTAAAATTCGTCATTTTTGTACTTTTTCATTCAAAAGTACCAATATTCTATCAGTAAGAACGGAATTTTTAAATTGATTTTTAAATTGATTTAGTACTTGGTACCTGATGTTGTAACGAGCAGTGCAAATATAAGTTCTATTTTGAATTTGAGGAGGCTCTTTTTCGATGGCGTCCGATGATGGCCGAATATAATCATTATGATTTAGTCTATTTTAGATTGGAACTATTTCGGCAAAAAGAAGTTGGGAATAATTGTGAAACATAAACTATATGTTAATCTTGTTTCCCGATTATTTCCAATATTACCTTGATGGATAATTTCTCCAATGAAGTTCCAGTTTCAATATTTTTCCTACCTTATTTGAAGGTAAGCTAAAAAACAAGGCCATTATTTATACAATAATTTTATTTTATTTTTATTTTCAATTAACAATCTGAAGTGCAATTTCGGAATAAATCACAAATATAGTGATCATTGATGATTTCATGTGCACCAAACTTTTTTTGCTCTCAAAATATAAGATTTTATCTTTAGTATAGAACATGAAATTTCGAATACCTCTTCAATTTATTGTTTTGCGTTGAAGCGATCGCTATGATGGTTCATATGAACTACTCTTGAGGAAAAAAGCCGATTAGGTTCGATGAATAGCGCTAGCCTTTAGTTTCAAATTCACATAATAATACATAATAGATCTCAAAGGACAGTGAAAATTGTGTGAAAACAGTGTTGTGGCGTCACGAAAGCTACACACCAACGCCATCTTAAACAGAGTAACTACACTACAAATAAATTTAACACGAGAGAAAAAGAAGGAGAGGAAGACAATGAAAAAGAATCCAATACATTGTCTCACATTGTAGTACCCCTGTTTTATGAAGATGGCGTAATTCAAATTTTCTCATAAATGTCCGTCTCTTGATAAATCTAATTTGCAAAACACAATATGTATGATCCTCTTGACGATTGTCTGAAATTATTAAGCTCGTTCAGCGATGCGGAACTCAAGAGAGTTTCGATCAAAATATTATTGAACTACTTGAATTACTTCTTGCAAAACACTTTTGCTCACTCCTCCAGTTGTTTGGTGTTATCATTTTCATTCACTCGTCGAGTCTTTTTTTATACTCCTTCACAATATTCAAAAAACAGTGTCTATGTGGATCAATTAACATTTCGAGATATCGCCAGAATGGGTTTGAATTTGATTTTTGAACATTCCTATGAGTGATTCGTTCAATCACCAACATAATATATGCCACAAATAGCAAACAAATGTAAATTGATAAAAGGCCAAAAGCATGTGCCATGGTCAATTGTACATAATTATGTGGAGATTTTGTCTTTGATCCTCCAAATCTATGTCCTTTCAACCATTTGATTATGAGTCCACTACTGCTTGCTTGCTCTATGAAACTATTTAGCTCTTTCGAAAACAGGAAATTGGTTCGTGTTAACATTTTGAATGAATACCCAAAGATGTTATTTGGATTTCCGAAGCAATATGCGTTGAATCCTTTTTTTTTGCACAGCAATGAGTGAAGTAGCTACTGCAAGTTTATCATTTATTCCTAGCTGAAATAAATTCTCATCTATGTTGTTCAATGACCGAAATGCACGCAATGTTTCCATTGAATAAGTCTATGTGTGAGAAATAAAATTTTATTTGAATGAATCCATGATTTTTGATTCCAAAGACGATACTACTGAATAGCATGAATATGAAAAAAATACGACCAGATGCTCTTCCTGGCTGATATGTGCTTGAGAAGCCACATGTAACGCAAATAGCAGTAATCAAAACTTTATTCAAATCCCACTCTTTATGCTCGTATTGTCCTAAAATAAATCCAGAACATAAAATCGCGAATGTTGCGATCAAAGAAATAGCCCACACGGTTGGATTGCGACACACATAGAACAGATTTTTCCAAAATGGGATCGGTTTTCGCTTTTGAACGCACCATGTAAGTGTGTCGTGATAGTAGGAACGAGAGGCATTTAAATATTTATTCGTCACTAGATTTTCTTCGAGTCCGCCGATAAAGATGTCAATTTTGCTACAAATGAATTTAAATATCAAGGTTTTTCTGTTTATAAACACTACTTGACTATATTCAAAGCTGAATTGATTTATTGACTCACAGAAGCTCTACTGATTTAGAGAAGCGCTTAAATTTATCTTCAGTTATACACACTTCATTGAAAGTTTCATTTGCTGTCATATATTCGATTTGTAAATTGAACTTTTTGCCAAAATTTTCGATTATTTTCAAATCTAATGCTTGCTTTTCTATGAATGAAAATATTTCCGATTGCGATACCAGAACATTGATCTTTCCCGTTGATATCGCTTCTGGCGACAGCGCAAGAAAAAGTATCGCAACAATGAATTTATTTAATACAATCATTATAAGAACTCTCACTATACATTCTCGGACTCAGCTAAAGTTGGAAGTGGATTCAATAATAATATCACTTAACATTGGAAATTCCCATTCATTTCTGATTTGAGGAAATAGATCATTAGTGAAATTATATCCGTGGAATCTTTATTTATTTAACTGTCACGATAACACATGAATCATTAACAGGGCATTACATGTTTATTCAGTGCGGATCGATATAGTTATTTAGACAATATTCATGTTCAATGCATAAAAAAGGTTCAAAAATATTTCTATGTGCAAATGGTTGACAATCCTAAACTGTAATTATTGACAATTCAATATGTCAGATCGTTTAGTAAGAAGTGTCGATTTGGATCGATTATCATTTCAATATATCGCCAAAATAGCGCAGCTTTTCGTGCTCGAACTTTTTGGTAAATAAAATATTCAACGATAAGCAAAATGAAGGTACTGAATAAAATACATGCGTAAATGCCAAAGATATACATGAAGGAATCTGAATTGATCTGATTAAATTTTAACTTCGACGCTTTCTCCGGGGGCGATACAAATTGATGCCCTTCCAACCATTTGAGGATCAGCCCACCTTCGCTGGCATATTGTATGAATTTATTTAATTTATTTAGGAGAGGAAAATCTTTCTGTAACAAGATTTTCAAAGAATATTCGTAGATATTGTTGGGTTTATCAAAACAATACACATTCAACTTAAAATTTCCTTCTTTTCTTTTCATTCGTTCATAAGATGTGGCCACGGCCAGTCCATCATTCCATTCAAGCTGATCCAAATATTCGCTTATATTCTTAGAAAGTTTAAAATTATCCAATAATTCCCTCGTAAAAGTCTAAAAAAAAGGATGTGTCAGTGATTCACGGCAAACTTCTTTTTCACCAAAATGACCATTACCTCATTCTTCTGAAACAACTTTTGAAAAGCAAATCCATCGCCGATGAAACTGAAATTACCACCAATAATTTTTTGGATTGATGTCATTTGATCATTTACAATTGGCGTTGTAATTAACACGAGGACCCTTGTGTTCAAAAGAATGACGAAAATATTGCAGCCAAGCAAAACGAAAATGAAAAGTATCCGATTCGCATTATTTTCGGGTCGGTAGTTACATGAAATACCAAAATAGCAACGAAGCCCATCGAACAGTATACGAAATACATCCCATTGGGGGTGACGCTCAAACTGTTGCAAGAAATATGCAAGGCACAGGATCATACCAATTTGCGCCGCAAAAATAATCCAAATCATCGTATCATGGAATATATATGAGAAATTTTGCCATAACACAAACGACCGTCTTTTTTGCACACACCAAGTTAAGCTATCATAGTAATAGGGACGAGACGCTACCAAATACTTATTTATTACGGAATTTTCATCAAGTGCACCAATAAAAACATCAATTTTGCTAGAATCAATGTTCACCCATAAATGAATAATGTTAGGATATTGTATATTTTAAATGCACAGTAACTTACGAGCCTTCAATTGAGTCGAAGAATGCGATTGAGCGATCCTCACTGTAAAATATTTCATTTAATGTTTCATTCGTCGCAACGTACTCAACGTTCAAATGAAATTTCTTAGCGAAATTTTCAATTATGTTCACGTCCAATCCAGTAAATGAATGTTCGTTCGTTCCGAAATGGACAAAAGGGCTCGCTTTTGATACCATCACATTGATTTTATTACTTGCATCCACTTCAAATTGCTGTAGGCTTATCACTGAGGCTACAAACATTTTTAAGAGAAACATTTTTCCAACTTATTTTCACCGTAGCTCTCAGACTTTTGCGTGGAAAATTTCTCAAAAATTCGATACAACCCCAGCCGTAAGTGATTAGAAATACCAATATTGTCACGCACATTCGGTTATTCACATTTATTTTCTTAAACAAATAAAGAATGAGAGGAAAATATAAAACAATTCTTTTTCGTATAAATCAATGTCGATCAATTATCATTCAATTTTATTGTAATGGATGCTCAAGGGAATTGCTCGCAGGGTGCACGAAACAGAAAATTTCATATTTCGCTCATTAAAATAATGACTGTTCCCAGCAGTGAACCAAATGTTAACAGACAACCAAATAGAAATTCTCCCTCCATTTTGATCCTGCAGAAAATGTGGTATTTTTTCGAAAGAAACGAAGTTGTCTAGACCTTAAATTTAATGTTGTTCCCTGAAAATTTATTCTTTGTATAATTTATTAAACTACTATTTATAGTTTCTGCGGTAAAAAATTTAAGACTTTTGCTTAATTCCGCCTAAAAGTCCATTCTATCTGGAACTTTCCTCTGTCAGAATTTGAAGTAAATGGAATATCGGGCCTACTCTGTGTAATAATGCAAAATTCAATAGAAATACAACAATGAAAAATCTTGATTGCAATTATCACTATAGTGTAGATCTGTGTTGGATATCAAATGTCGACGTTGAAAAATCGTGAGAGTTTTCATTAAAGCTAAACCTTATGATTATTATTGAATTTAGTGGGGATGATCATTGAAGTTGTCATTAAATATAATGAAAAATTTATTAAGATTTTTGATAAAAACTGTCTTAATAAATTCAGCGAAAAGTTGTCAATAATTTTTTTCTAACGAGAACCTAATGAGATGGTACCAAAACGTTACAATAAATTTAGTGAGAATATCTTGAAAGATCTTTAATGCTCACTAAATTCAATGACTAATGCTAATTTTAATACAAGTCGAAAAGATACATCTACACATTCATTGGCTTTATCGTTCATTGTTACGTGTATTTTGTAATGCGCAATTTCCAGGTGAATTCTTCGATTACAAAACATACATGACAGCCTTTGTGGAAAAATGAATACCAATCATTTGTCTGTATTCAAAATCAAACGGTGACTGGTTTTACATGTTTTTCTTTGGCAAAAACATTATTTTCAGTCACTATTTTGCCTCTCGATTGATTTGGAACCAATCTGATTGAAACTCAAGATGATTTAAGTTGTTTTTTTTTTGTTTCAAGAAATCATGGTAGGCCAGGAATAGTCAGAAAAAATTCCCAAGTTAGTCGACGAAAAATTTTCACAAGGAAACGTAAAAGTGGTGACAACGTATGCGAAACGAGTGTATCAACCACAGAAATTCTAGAGAAAAAACACTGGCAGCTGGAAGATTCACTCTGTGTGTGCGTGAACGATTTAAGTTGCACCTTCATTTGAATTTGCGTCGCAACAATTTTTTGTGTTTTCAGTGTATACGATGTACGTACATGTGTATAGTATTTTGGCATAAGCGATGGCTGGTGTCAAATTTCAAATCATTTTTCGCTATTCAAATGTGTATGCGACTTTTGAAGTGTACACGCGCAAACAATGCGAATATTCCAGATCTAGCTGTATATTTTGTTGCTGTAATATTCACCAGCTGAGTAATGACGAACGCCAATACGATTCAATGTCCTTCTGGGAATTAAATTTTCCAAACTTCGCATGGATTCATTCAAACTAGTTGTAACGTCGCACAAAATGTACCTCAATTTTATTAGTTAATGAAAATAGTCGTGAATGTCAAAACTGACAATTAATTCGTGGGACACTTTTGCTTAAGTTAATATATTAAACAAAATATACGGAACAATTCAACTTACAACAGGGTAAATTATACCACAAGAATTGAAATTCAAAATGTGGTGGAATATTTATTTTAATTTGAAATGTTGAATTAATTATAATTTTGATGTCTGGCATGCCTGGGTAGCATAAATATTATTAATTTCGCACCGATTACGCTGTAAAGCTCGACATCTCAAGCAACATGCAAGTATTAAAAGCCAGTCTCTGTATATTCACCATTTCTATATGTGCCGTAAGTGAAAAATCTTTTTCTAGTACAATTATAATTTTTAATTTCAACATAGTTTTCATTATCTTTTTTCGTCGCTTCAGATTCAATTAGTGTCTGGTGAAACTCCCCAAAGCAATCGAATGTTTCGTCACCAATGTGGTCCCCATGAAAGGTGGCGGCAAATTAAAATGCGTTATGAAACTCTATCCGATGCTCATCCGAAATGCACCAAAAAAGTTAAAAATTTAAAACATTTGGACAATGGAACTGTAATTGCGATCAAGGGATCTCCCCGAAAAATTGAAAGTTTTAAAATCGATTATTGATAAAACCGAAAAATTGGTCAATATTTGGTACAATTGTTGCACCTTCTTTGAATTAGAGTATAATCAATCAATGGCTAATGTAAGCGATAAGATGGACGAATTCAAAAGCATAACAACACCATTTACAACGAGCGTTGAGAAAGACTTTGAAAGTCTATATCCATTTTTGAGCGATTTATCGATTGATATCGGACGTATTGCAAATGCTTTCGGAGATTTCGCCAGAAATGCATGGCAGACAAAACTTGACCAAATCGACGTGAATTTGTTCCAAGACTGGCCCGAGAAAATATTGGAAAAATTAGTAGCAAATCGTGATAATTTTGTCAACATAATGAAGCGTAATATAGATGGCAGATGCATCCAGAAATTCAGGGAATTCAAAGCAAAAATTGAGGAAAATTTTCCATATCAATGTAGACCTGGGTCATAAGTACAGGATGTGGTTCCATAAACAACAACCTTATTGTATCTAGGAAGTTGGCTGGAAGATTTAGTTGATTTCTGAGTGATCAATACACTCTTCGAAAGCAATTAAAATTATTTGACGAAAATTAGATGCAAATATTTAGAATTCGACTGAACTTTGTACGAATAAAAAATATAAATGTGAAAGAAAACTGAAGGTCATTATTTCAAACTTATGACTATGTATTTACATTTTCAGAAAATGTCTCTAATTTTTCTTGAAAACGTGTGAGTTGAAATTTGATATTCAATAATACAAAAAAATTGCATGTTTATTGTTATTGCCGAATATTGCTGATTCTTTCTGTGTGACTATTTCGTGGTTAATGTTCATTCATATTGCGCTCATGTATCTTGATAAATTATATTATAAATGCGTGAATGAGACAAAATATTTCAAATTACTTTTATCACTACATCAGTTGCCAAAGTTTTTTTCACCCGTCCCTGTTTTTTTTCTTGCAAAACGAAGCGAACTTTCTTGTGTATTTCGCCTTTTTCATGTTTTTTTCGTTTTTTTTTCATTTCACATTTTGTGTGATATGCATATGTAAAATGCCATGACGTCACTATTCTTTGATTGCGTGTATGTACGCATCAACTCGTTCGATATATGCGTTTTGTTTCTGCTAAAAAGTGCTCGACATTGTGTAATTTTGATCAAATTCATCAATTTTCGTTTGGTTATTTGATAACAATTGAACAATGCAAATATCGATGGCAAAAAGGGGATATCCCACCACATTGGTTTATTTCTATTTTATGAGTGTCTTGAATCGAATTGAATACTTGAGACAAGGAGATTTGCAATGAGTAATGATACAGCATTCCAAGAACAATTTTTGCAGAAGAATTTCAATAGGAACACACTACAAGCAAAAATAACAAAACGGCACATTATAAAATACCAAATTCATAGCATTCAATGCAAACTCCAATGAAACCATGACGAAATCCGAATAAAATGTGACTTTGAAAGGATTTGAAGTGTGTCGCGATCACAAATCAATTGAAAGATTGAATGAGCCCCAGCTGAACGGCTTCGAGCAGAACTTAATTTATGTAAAACGCACTTATTGCATTGCTGAGTATTCATTCATTTCAATGAAATATCAAATGTGTTTGAAAGTGTAATATAAATATCCTTCTTATAGCTGCAAATTCAATTTATTCATAGCAAACACAGTTTTTATAATGCAACCTTCAACATTGATAACTCAATGAGCCAACCGAACCGCCACAAATCAATTCATTTGAATGGAATATTCGGCAATATAGAACAATTGAGGCGTTTCAGTGAATATAATTGACCCCACTTGACGTCTGTCGCTGACAACATTTCCCGATCTCGAGCCGCTTGACGGCGATAGGACTTTTCATCATACAAATTCAAGTGTGAGTCTAAGGACGACGGTTGAAGTCAAAGGAACATTAATTATTTCATTTTTTATTTGCTTTGAACGAATGTTTTTCGTTTATGCATGAGCATTATTTTTAGTTGTAAATGGTGTAAGCGTCTGCTTGTCGTTTCGGTTGTAGCTGCAAAAATTCCAATCCGAACTAAATTCATCGGGCTAATCTCATGTGTTGATATGTTGATTGCCCATTCAAACATTCAGAGCATCTGTTCAAATCAGTAATGATTTTGATTGCCAACGTTCATGGTCTGTTTCATAACAATTTATGCAGTTTCAAATCGTAACTCTTGAATTGCTGCTGCCAATTGGGAGAAGATTTTCACATAGAAATGACTATTTAAAAAAGTCACAGGAAATGATTTTTTATTCCTGTTTTTTTTTTGCATTTCCATTCGCAATCAATTCCTATCTAGAACGATGCATATTCCGAAAACCCGTTTAGCAGTGCCATTCAAATCAAATGTCGAAAACAAGTAACAAATATGTATTGAATAGGCACGTCCCTACTGAAAGAGCATTTAATTTTATGTGAAATCATAGTTTTTTCATTTAAAATTAGCATCTTAAAAGGAAATCAGTTCAAAGAAAAATCAAATAGAAACGTCGATCAGATGCTTCGAAATCGAAATGCACGTTATGAACGAAATTTGAATTTTCTATGGATTTCATAGGATTGTACTCAAAACTGGAAAATGCATAGGAAATATGTGTTTTGAGATCACTGCGTCGGATTCGGTGTTTTTTACAATTGTTTATTGACACGAGTAAAACAGACGAAAAAGAAAGAAAGATGATCAAAATTATAAACACATTTGAAATAATAATGTGAGATATCTTTTTATGTTTTTGTGTGAAATGTTTTACGACGTTTCAATTTACTGGGGCACGTCGTTGATCGCATTATTGAATGATCTCCAACTGTTTCTAATGTTCAAATAGAATGAAACAAAACTGTCGAAATTTCAGGTCTTGTTCAATGTTTATATTTAAATTGTTGGGGTCAATATATATATATAGAGAGAGAGAGTTGAATCGTGTTGCACACAATATTTCTTGTTTCATTTGTTGTCGCCGTTGCTGTCGTCTCTATATTTAAGTTCTTCTTTTCACATCGATTATGTGTGTTTATCGCTTACATCTCAACAGAAGGTTAACCAAAAACAATCATCAAACAGATAAAAAAACAGATGAAATACCAAAATACAAAACACAAAGCAAAACAAACATCGTAATCATAACAGTTTGATTTACGATGCGTAATTTTCTGCTATTTGTTACGTTAATGCACCAATAATTCAAATGAAAATGCGTCGGGCTTCGAAATTCATGGCTATTTTTCACATCGTAAATGAATTATTAATGCAAAACAAGGAATGAATGTGGAAGAAAGGAGTTGAAATTGGAAATCGATCAAAGTTAGCGTAAGCTGTCTGATGCAGCCGCTCTCGCACTGCATGCGTGCAAACTGCGTATTGTTCGGTCTTTTCAATATTGTACCTAATCACATTAAAGTGATTCTCCCCGCTCAATAAAGAAAATGTTCTGTATTTTCATTCGGAAAATTGTATAATAATTCTTGTTCTTTACTTCATCCTTCTTCATCACCAAGCAACCCCAACATCTATCGAGCGGCATTTAGACGTAAGAGTACCATGAACAATATTGTGAAACAAGTTGCCGCGTGCCGAAAAACCATTGAAATTAGTCTCGATAGTCACTTAGAATGCGATTTCGTTTAACACGACACGTGTCAATAAATGTTATCGTCTTATATTTATGCTAACCGTCTTAACAGGATGCAGTGACATTCATACGAAGTAGAAGCGCACACGACGTCCTAAAGGGTAGCGCACCTTAGAACCGTAGTCATTTATCACTCAATTCCATTTCCCTCCATAACGTGCCTTATATGATGTTTTTACGACTAGGTATGAATCGGTCGTTTGATTGAGTGTAACTACAATATTCTCAAAAGGTACCAACGAAACAATAAATCTAATTTGTATTGATGTAGTGCAATCACTTTTGATAAAAGAGCAGCAAGAATTGCATCGTAATGTTCATTTAGATGCTTGCACTCGAGGGCGTGGAAGATGCGATTCCGAATATTCCATATCACATTTATTTTGATTTAATGCAAGCAATCACTTCAATCTACCGTATAATTTGTTTCCGGAGATCCCTTATCGACATTCAAACGCAAATAGAATGTGCAGATATTTGCCCTGTATTATGCTAAATCATTGTAATTACTTCAATACAAATAATATTTGAAAATACATTTCACGAATTTGTTCAGATTGAAAATCGATATTAATATTGCAATGGAATTGAAATTACCAATGAGCAAATGAATTGAAATACAGTCTAGAAAATCAAAACAATACAGCCGAATATCTCAAGCATCTATTATCAGTCCTATGGTTTTGCTGAGCTGGTAGCGGCTGCCGAGAGCAGTAGCTGCTCAGCTATAGCTAACCAGCCGCTAGTAATGCGTTTCTTATAAATAAATTACTATACGAAATACATTGCCAGCCATAGCTGACCAGCTGGCTGCCCTCAGCAGCCACTACCAGTTAGGAAAAACCAGAAATCTGTCTTTTATTAAATCATCAAACAATTGAGCGAAAATAAGTAACATTCAGTATGCATCTAAAAACTGTTTAAAATTTCAATAATTCCATTGATTCGTTTTCTTGGTTTTTTCATATCGAAACCAATATTTTCGATTTTTCTATCTTTCCAACTTCAAAAGTTCGAAAAAGTCAACGAAGTTTTATTACCAATGCGATATTAGTAAAAGTTCATTGTGTGCTTAAATCATACCGAGAATCAAAAGTCTCATATTCTTTTAAAGTTGTGGAAGTTTCTGTTGAAACTGAAAATATCTGATGTCAAAGAGGGGAAAAGCTGAATGCACTTACCGATTCAGCATTTCGTTGGAAGCATTTACAGTAGTCGGTTGAAGTCCAAGTTGTATTTGCTGAGCAAGTGGTTGATGTATGAGCTGCAATTGAGACGATGCTTGTGGAGCTTGTGTGAGTTGTTTGTTGGTGGAGGCGCCCGATTTTGCTTTAGCTTCTTGCTTGTAAACGCTTAGCGCGAAAAACAGATCCAGAATTGAACGCAGATTACCTGAACATATGTCATTGGCTGTAATACCGTCTAGACCACCCACAGCAAGTGTATGCAATGTATTCAGACAATTGTTGACGTTGTCAAACTGTTAAATGAAGTAAAGAAAAAATGTAGATATGAAAATTAAGTTACAAAAGATCATTAAGAGAATCGTTCATTCGGTATGCTAATCAGATACTTAAATAAGATAGAATAATCGTCTATTTTTTATGTTTTGCCGCTGAAAGTCGCTTTTTATAGCTCATTCGAATTGGCAAAGAAAAAACAGACACAAAACGAGTTCAAAAAATGTTCAATCATAATAATATGTTATCTTTATTATAAATAGATGCCATCTTTTCAACATGTCTCTATCTCGTGAATGCGTTGAAATCAAAGAGAGCGATAAAATTGAGCGATTTTATACATGTCCTAACTAACTTCGGATATAAGCGAAACAATAAATTCCTGGCAGAACGACAAACATCGAGAAAGAAACTACAATGTTTGAAAACAATGACCATAAATTTGGATGATTAAAATAAGAGCGAGTTGTCGAGAACAGGTTCCGAAGATGATCGGTAGATGTTCTTTTGTATTCGATCGGTGCTGGTTTTTAAGTCAATGACATGTGACATACGTAATCCAATGTGCACATGAAGCAATCCCTTTTCTTTGGAGTCCGTGATTTTCCGTCCCGAAATCTGAATCATCAATTTCGTTGAAGGAAAAAATGCTAAATTTTTGCCATATATGTCTTGAATCAACTCGGACCGTATGTTTTTGCGTCTGAATAGTCGCATATTTATTATATTTATTGTTTTCACTACCATGAAAGTGTAATGAAGTCTTACAAACAATGTTGCGAATTGACCAAACAATGAAATCGAAGGCGTCTCGTTGATATCAACAGCAGCATCCCATTAATGTCAGCATTTTAGAAGTCATTGGATTATTATATGTGTAATGTATATATTCGGGTAGCTAGCGCGAGTCAATTTCTTTGCTCAAAATTTATTGATAACCCCTTTTTCGTTTCAATAAGCAATATATTTGCTGATATATTTCATGTTGACTGAATGAAACTATTAGTGGGTCTCTCTCTCTCACTCTTCTCCTCTCCTTGCATGAATCGTGAAGTGTTCAAGTGTGTGCACAAAAGTTTGAAAACATCATTTTTAATTGGAAATCAGTTTGAATCAACAACTTGAAGGATATACGAGCACTCAACGCGCTCGCTAACATTGTATAGCTTCTATTTAAATTGAAATTAATGAAGACATTTCTGGAAATGGCATTCGCCAGTGCGCAAATTTGATAGACGGCTCATATTTATGGAATGAGAATATTGTATGAATAAACAAAAAGCAATAGCGAAAACTTCGATCTCTCTACTGTTCAGTTTCAGTCGAACCGAAAGCCGGAATTTATTGACAGCGTGCCGCATTCGACGTTTGAAACTTTTTCAGCAACTTAGTCCCTATGTTTTGGTTAGAAGTTTCATGTCATAACAAATTTGCAATGAAACAAATTAATTCATCAAGCAGTGGTTTTCCTGTGTTCAATTAACGCTCAATGAAATGATGCATTATGAGAGACATGAGAAGTGTTCGCAAGAATTTTTCCGAAGTTCACTTTTATACTTCTAGTCGCTGAATTCTCTCTCTCTCTCTCTCTCTCTCTTTCTATCTCAATAACTTCTTTCGATATTAATGTACTTTTTTGATTCCTTGAATAAGTTACTTCGTTAAAAAAGTGCTGAAGTTCAAATATTTAACACGTATGTATTAATAGGGACCTCTGTAATTACTAATTAGCAAAGTATCTAAAATAAGTGGTTCATTAAATCAATACATTGCATCGATATGAAAGAAGCCGCTGAAGTGTCAGCCGAAAGTTTGAAATGACCATGCAGTGATGACCATATTTAATTCAAGTTGCCACACACGAAAACCCATAAAAAAGAACAAAAAACTGCGTTTTTGTGCAACACCAAAGCATTTAATCCAATCATAAACTATATTTTTATTGTAATATTAAAGCGATAAAAATTCGAGAGAATCGTTCAATGAACGGTTTCTATTCGAATGCTCACGTCAGACGTAATCGTACGGTTTTGAAGTTTGGGTGTGATGAAGCGGTTGTTCGGAGAAATCAATTGATCGTTTGTTGCGCTTGGTCGAAATTTTATGGAAAAATCATCACTTTGATCCGATTCAATGGCACATAAACGTGCTACTGGCTTACTCGCGAGCGATGAAATGTGAGATGCGGTCACCTTTTTTGAATTTAAACATCGTTTTTAGTGCAATAAAATGATGACCAATAAGGCATTTCGTTTAAATTGATAATCAGGTGGGCTGAATATTAGTTGCAACCAAAAATCACGCTTTCTTCGGTTAAAAAGCCGATTCGTGTTTGCCGCCTAACGATCAAATCACTGATGATACAAGATTATTATTATCATCAATATCCAAACACAATCCATAAAAATAATTTTGACATTTTCTGTCAAGAGCTCGGCATTTCTTCTGTAAAATTCTCGAAAAATAAACAAATAAACAGCTTCAATTGATTGCTTTCGATCTCTGCCGTAGGAATAGTGAATATTTATTATTCTTAACAAATGAAATGAAATATGGAAACGAAGCTCGAAACACAGGAGGTAATACAAACAAAAATTTAAAACTGGAATTGGAATGAATGAATGGGAAACGACAAGTGGCTGAACGCTGGACAGAAGAAGAATGAAAAAGAATCGTTTGGACCTTTAACAATGCCGAGGTTGTTGGAAACATGCTGCGCATTTCATAATTCAGTTTGGATACTTTTAATGTTCAAAATTGACTTTGAATCAAAGAAATTTATCGTTAGCAATATCAATTGCTCTCCTTTTCTGTTTCTACTTGTTTCCTCGAGTAACAAAGTTCAGAGAAGTTTAGTGCATTTGAGATCAAGTTTTCTTGAAAATGTTGCAACTGATGTAATGATTAATGGAACTGCTCAGTAACATGAAAATCGAATTATTGCTTACTGAAATCGAAAATAGCACAGCATTTCTATCAATTTCAATTCTCATTTGATTGCACGCTGGGATTCAGGGGAAAAGAGCTTCAGAGAGAAATTTCAATCGGAACAGAATGCAGAAGAAGCTTCCGTTCAAGTTGATATCGTTAAAAAAATTCATTGCCATCAACTTAAAATGCAGAACAGTGCTCCATTGATGATCATAAGGTCATGAATATGAAAATGTGCCATATAGAATTTCATTTCATATTGAAGTTTTTCTGCATTTATTAATGCTCGCTGAGGAAAGCCTGTGAATTTATGATATAGCCAAATGTGATAATTCAATTTCTCTCTCATTATGTACTTTAAATTAAAGAGTTTTTTGCGCTCGACCCGGTTAAAGTTTTGCGATTGCTTGTTATTGCATGCTCGTAAAGTAAATTGCTTTTCTGTGAAAAAAAATGTGCAAAAACCATAATATTTTATTGATTTAACACGTTTCTTTTTGTGTGTTTTTTCCTGATGCCAGTAAAATACACGCGACAATAAAAAATCTAGCTATTTTTGGTTCACTCAAAGAGCGCTGAAATGTGCTGACGATGTGGTAATTGAAACACATTGAAGTGAATCTATTTTGCATGCAAAATGTAAGATATGTGTTGAAATTTATAGATAGAGTTCCTTCGAAGCACAACATATAGAACTCCGACAGTTGTGGGAAAATGCAGAAGAATAGACAATTTATGGAAGGAAGATAAAATCATCTGCAAAAACAATATTGAATACTTTTATCAGACATCAATCTTTGCATCGACACACGCGAAATGGTAACAAGACGATTCATTCTTTTCGTTGAAACAAAAGCGAGGATGCAATTGAAAAATAGTACAGTAATAAATTGTAAGATGCACTTGAATATATTGGATATTCAATGAAAATATTTGTGCTATAGTAAATGCCCTGGGGCACAGCGCGTCGAAGACAGTATGAATTATGAGAGTGAAATTGGTTTCTGGTCTTTTGCATTCTCCAATGAACCATAATATATGTGAATACGAATTTTAAGCCAATTTCAATTGAAATAAGTCGAAGTGCATACAAAATAATGAAATCACCACGAAGTGATTTTACACACTGATGATGATGATACAGCCAACAATGCAATATTCAATGAATTCCCCAATGAAAAATTGATATGTCGAAAAGATTGTACAAGTTTTCGAATGATAGAAGCATAAGCGTGCTGCTTACAGCTATGCAACAAGTGCACAACAAATGCACACTACAATCAAAAAAGCATGTGATACCGAATATGTAGACGCAATTGCATGATAAAATGGAAAAAGTTAAGTAGGAACATGTCGAACAAAGTTAAATATATGAACAATGCCTTTAGGAAATATGAAACTCCCAAATCAGCTCAAGATTCACCTTGTGCAACCTTCATTCGACAACGCGCCTCCTTACACAACACGAATGCAAAGTCAAAACTAAGTTTTTTACTGAAAGTTATGAGAGTTTCTTTTATGCAGACGTTCGTTCAAGTTAATCTATTTAAGATTGTCATGGAAAAATTCTATATTTTACTGAAAAAATGGTTGAGTTTATGAAATAAAGATGATGCAAATGAATTTAGTTGCTTCTTTGAAAAATTCAAGTTTTTGCTTGTTAATCTCTATTTGAATAAGGTTTTCTGAGCGATATGAATGCAAAAATGTATAACTGGCAATAGTTTGTATGAAAACGAAAATTTCGTTCCGTTTTAGTCGAACACAGCGGATCGTTTATAGTGTGAAAATCCCAAAAATTCAATTGCTATTCAATGCGATGAAAAATGAATCAATAACTTGAGTAAATCTCACTGAATTTAATTTTTTTTGCCGCGCAAAAATTGATATGACTCAAAAGTCACACAATGCCAATCAAAATGCAGAGCGCGCTTTGTCGAATCGTCATAGCTTTGCAACGACGACACCAAAAACTTTGAATTTTGGCCAAGAGAATCCCATAAAATCCCCGATTAAATCCAAATATTTTGCGAGACAATTGTTTTCGATGCGAAGCGAGTGGGATTTCGAGATGATAGTTCTCGTGTTGCCATATTATCTATTCACCGCATGTATTCCCAGCCAACAAAGCGATAAAGTAAACGGCCGCATTCGATGTGCGGACAAAAGAGCCAAACGTCGTGAGTCTATCGATATTCTATTGATATTTTTCTCATGTACTCGAGGACGGTTTTTGTGCTGAATAACCACAAAATGCTATAAACCGATATGAAATACGATCGTTTTAAATTGAAATGAAAGCTCAATTTCTCATATGCTCCTGCTGCCGTGGAGCTGCGGTAGCCTTGCATTTTTCTCTCTACGATGCAATATTATTTTGTTACAATTGGGCTTGGTCGCTCTAAAGACGCATCATTGCAATTTTGTAATTATGAAAAACACGTAAATGCGACCGATTCGTCTATGAATCGAAAGTTCGTTAAACTATTACAGGTCCGTGTGTCGCACACAGTTTGTTTGGATAATGTACGATTTACTTGTTAATGTACGTGCATTAAAATCATTTTTCCCCAATGCTTTTAATGTTGCCGTGCGCCATGAGAACGAACGACCAAAGCAAAGGAAGAACAATTTGGAGAACACTCGAGAAATAGCAACAACACAAAAAAGAAACATTAATGCCGTATGAATGGACTGTTTATTTGGAATGTACTTGAGTATTCGTTTTGAGTTCGTGGTGATAAAAACAATGAACTCCTCATGGAACTCTCATGCTCAGAGAGACGACAATCGATCGAAATGAGTTCTCAAATAATCATCGATGCAGTCGTGTCATTTCGGAGATGTTCCAGATACAATCGAATGATTCTCAATGCATTTTTTTTGTTCTCTATTCGATTTTATCCTGCGTTTCTATGAAATGGAATATTAAAAAAAATATATATTGTAATAAAATAAAATGAGAGAAGAATTATTTCAACGAAAAACCGATCGATTTTATTTGTTGATGTCATGCCAATAGAAATTTCGGGCTATTATACAAAATTCAATAATCACGAATGATCTTCATATAAGATGCTTCTAAACAAACGTGATATCCAAGACAATAAACAAATATCTCACGAATAACATGATAAAGTGAAAGATTGTGTGACCTTCGTGAATTTCAAAGTCCTCGGTACATACACTCACGCAAACACACTGAGGGAGGAAGAAACAATTCCGTAACAAATGTACGAAATGACTTATGGGTGCAATTTCGTTGCAAAGCCATTGAAACTCATAAATCATTAAAGTGCGATAGTCATGTTATCGTGTTTCAGGATCGCATAAATTGCTCACATGAATCGGTCGTTCCTTTCATTCAACTGTTGAGGTTTTATCTAGAAAAATTCCGAAATTGCGATGCAAAAAGGAACATTTTCCATAATATTTCGTATCATATCATCACCTCAGACCATTGTAAAACCCTATAATGTATGTTGTTAACGGTGTTCGAAAGGAATTTAGTTGTGGGGTAATGCGAAATTTCGTTATAGTGCGACGTCATCCAAATAATGGGCTGTGTGCGTTAGCCGCCGAGAGGTATTTTGTATAAAAAGGCAAACAAAGGCCTCAATTGACTCGGTTTACATGAAAATGCATAAATTACATTCTAATGATTCAGGCCAAGTAAACATAACTGCTGCGGCACGGCAGAGAAATAACATTAGCAATAACATCCAGCCCAACCTCTGATATTTACCTTATCGCTCACACTCTCGGCGCGAATCAGGCAATAAAAGATATGGCAGTGAGCGCAACAATGTCCGTCAACAAGCAGAACAAAAAGTTGCGTAGAACATTGCGTCAGTTTCAATAAGTTATATGGATGTATGTAAATTATTCATTCCTTCTAATTATTATTATCGCAAGGAGCATTCCTTTTAGAACAACGAACGTGTTTGTTCGAAACACCTTCGAGTTAAATGCAGAAAATACCTCATTTAATATGATTCGGCTGGGCCGATTGCTATCCGTGCCAATATCATTGAACAGTGGCGGTAGAAAACATACACGGCAATTATCCCAACATGTCTGTTTGCCCATTCTCACAGTTCACTCTTTTGTTTTAACACACTCTAGTCCAACGAAATACGCGTTTTTCAATTTATTTTTCTTTCGCTTTCTCGCTGCTCTTTGAGAGCAAATGTTTTCGACAAAATGTTCGATATTGTTCACACACCACTAAGCTTCTAGCGAACGTGCTGGATATGTGCAGTTCTATTTTGATTCGACTTTTTCCAATGCAGAATTCAACGCTCTCTCTCTCTCTCTCCCTTCTATCATATTGTTTATTGATGGATGATGATAAGCATTCTGCATAATATTTATATAACTGGTTTCGCATTCCGAATAGACAGAGGGCAGCCAATGCAAGTTCCATTTAAATGCATAAACAATACGCGAAAATAAGCATCTCTCGCGCAATCGACAGCTCAGCGAAAGAAAAAAAACGTAGCATTGAAAAAATTGTTACGGTTTTTCAATCATTCCCAATTTCCGCAATACACACGATCACACCAAATGGAAAATGCTCTCCTCCTGTATTTTACACACGAAGAAATAAGTGCTCATAGGCACGTACACATCCTGGTAAGCGCTTTTAAATTGATTAGTACCGTGCGCTGCCAAACAGAAACAATAGTAATCCATAGATAAGTTATATGGATTCTCAAAAGTATACATGCGCGTTCGGGCATCCAACGATTTACAATGATTTTTCGTGCTGTTTCGCCGTCCAGACCGGTGTTTATAAAACACAAATTATGACATTTTGGTCACGCTATGCAAATAGGAAAACGGTCATCAAGACCATAATTCAATGGAAATATACGATTCTAAGTTTGCAAAATGCGCACTAAATTCGGTGAATTTGCCAGCTTAAATGATTTTATGAATGAAAATGAGCTGCAAGTTTGCAACGAAACGGTGATTATTCAAATTCAATTTTTGACGTACAAAGAGCATACGTTAATTTGATATTCCAATTGGAAAACATTCGGTAACATTGCATTGCCGCCATACGGCAACAAAGGTCGACGAAATTTACATGTTTCGTGATGAAAGACTTTCATGCAACCAGAGGAAATGGCGATGTGTACAGTCGCATTTCAACCGCTGTTTGATAAATATGCATTCAGCAAATACATCCGAATAAATGCGTAATCTTCATCAAAATGCATTTTATGGTGATTAGCTCATTTCGATGGAGTGACAAAAATGTGATGCATTTTAATGTGAAACGATTTTGACGATTGTTTTAACGAATCAGTCATAGTTCAGTTCAGCATGAATTGTGCATTTGCAAAATGCAGTCATTTGGCACGTAATCTAAACGCGTGTATTGTCTATTTACCATTTATTTTCTACTAAAGTAGTCTTGTCTTTAGCATTCGGGAGACTTTCAGTTTCTTCATGAAGCTGAAAAATTGCTCTCATATTTCCATCCAAATGGATTCAAACACAAGATGATGTATTTTTTCCCGAAACCACAAACCACTGTGAACTGTAACACTTCTCTCGCAATGATTTACCCTATGCATTTTGCACATTGTCCTGCAATTCCATTAGAATCTCATCCTTTTCACTTGATCTAACGTTGCGAAAAGTGCAAAGAGAGAAAGAGAAAATGTTATCGCTCGTATCAAATTGGAATAAACGAATGAAAACGAAATGAGATGCTCATCGAGTGGTGTTCATTGTGCATGCGTGTGTGTGTGCGAGCGATTGTGCTTTGCAGGTTCAAATTTATTCATGCATATAAATTCAAAGAGTCATGTGTCTTTGAATATTATAATTTATTGCCAATAATTTGTAACAATTGCTGTTGACGCAGCTTGGATTCGGTGCGAGCGTACGCAGCAAAAAACGACTCAGCGTTTTTATTCCGTTCCAAATAAATACATAATTCTAGATAATTTGTTGTGTGCGCTTTGCTTTTGGCCCGGGTAATTGTATTAAGTGGATGTTTGCCTCTTGACACGTAACTTCTGTAAAAAATATCTATTCAACATTGCCCGTCCCAAGAGTGCTTTTCATGCTGACTAAATACCGATGGAACCGGAATAAGTGTTCAAAACTTAAGATGCCTGCTATGAAATAAAAACCCATCGAAATTGAGGGCAAAATGAAGAAAAATACTTTTTTTATACTTTTTATGAGATATTTTTTTCCTCGATTCGATCATTCCTTTTCATTTCAAGTCACTTGCGATGGATTTTTTCTTCGAATTTGCCGGCGATTTCTCATCTTTGGCAGAGAATTATTCTCGTTTATAAACATTTTTTCATCTTCGTGCATGCGTTATCAATACATTATGATTAGCCACTAATATTTCGTTTGGTTGATTCGCTTCACGTATCATTTTGAATGCTAAACTTGATTGACGGCTGTTTTTTACCAATTAATAATTTATATTCAAGTACTTTTTTCGTTTTTTTCCGCTCTTCTTTCATCAGCATGTTTATTAAAAACTTCTGGAATGTTTTTTCAGCACACAACAAGAATTCCGGAGACTGCTGAATGTAAAAGTGAAAAAGAAGTGTCATGGGATCAACTTAAAAAGTTGAAGAACATTGTGTTTGGTGCTGGGTGTATTCGATATTCTCCGTAAAATGAATGAACAAGTGTGAATAAGAATAATTGATGATATAAAGTTTCATCTGGCCAATCGTTTGATGCGATTTGATTTTATCATTGTCGCTTCATTCCGTGTATTTAGATTCCACCGATATATTATTATTATATCATTGAGCGCAAAAAAGGTTAAAGGGCAAAATAAAGAAATTGTAGAGATATTTTCCGAGTTCGATAAGATTAAATCAAACTCTATTGATAAAAAAATTATGAGGGTTTTGTTTTAATGAATGCTGGAGAATGCTGAAATTTCAAGTCTTGGTATTCAAAGGTTCATTATACGTTCACCTCAGGCAACACGGTCATGATTTTTCAATCGTTTGTAACCGTATCGATCAGCATTGAAAAAAAATAGATCACTAATAAAATTCGTGATTGCTGCATTCCTCTGAGTTTTTACAATTCGCCTGCCTTGTCTACTGGTGGTTATTTTTAACCAATTTCAGATCATTATTTATATATTTTTAATTGATTACGAAGAAAAATTGAATAAAATGTTGAACAGAAGGAATTTCGATGCTCCGAAAATAGTTCATCATGAATTAATGGCCAGTGGTAACAGCGAATCAACAGCAACGTGTATGCCTTTTAGCAATCACTCACAAACTCACACAGTGAATTCAAACAATTATTTAGTACTCATAGTTCAGTCGGTTTGGAATTCCTTCAATTAACTAACTAGCACACGAGTCGCTCTGCGCCCGCTCTCTTTTTCGTTCTGTCTGTCTCTATCTGTTTTTCGCAATTCCAAATTCCCGTTTATGCTGTGCACATTTGAAAACCACAGCATCTATCGATTTGAGACTGAGTTCATGAAGAACTCGAGCCGAGCGCCAGCCTAAACGCACAACTATTCTCATTAGTCGCACCAAATGAACGGTAGAACATACTTGACTCAGTGCGAAAACCAATCACATCGATGAAATGCAGCTAGCGCGCAGCTGGTGCACACTGAACACACTTTGCTCACTTCGCAATCAAGCGAATAAATTGTCAGCATATTTGGACGAAACAATCCAAAATTGTTTTTCAAATGGAGGAATGCCAGCGGTTTACGATTATGGACTTACAACTACCGGTACAAATGCGTTACATTCATACATTTGTATCGATTTTCACTCGTCCAATATGAAAAATGCTTCTGCTTTTTATTCATCAAACGTAAAAGAATCGAATTCTATTCCAGAAGTTGATTGTGCCCGTTTTGTGGTAAATCATTGAAAATGACAGAGCCAGATAAACCAATTGACTAACTGTGTACGGAATTGAAATGTAGATGTGAAACGTGGAATGTATTGTTTTGAGTGAAAGAGAGAGAGAGAGAGAGAGAGAGAGAGAGAGAAAGATGAAGATACACAGGAAACTACCAAGTATAAGTAACTTATGTTTTAACAGTTTTTTCAGCTCGAATGTATACACATTTTGTGCTACAAAAAACCAGTATTATTTTCACGTTAGAGTCCGAAAAAAAAACCGAATCCATTTCAAACTATTTCGCGAAAACATTATAATGAATGAATTTTTTTCCCAATGGGATTTTTGTACGAAAGGCATGTTTTGTGAATTCAATGCTCTTCACGTCACTTGGAAATAAGTATGGGTTAAACGAAATCTGAAACGATGACGCAACAACTAACACAAAACGAACGACCTTGTTAAAAGACATATACGAGGAGCATTAAATGACCGGGTATACCGAGAGCTGTATTTAATTTCCATTATTCATCGCTGGGCAAATTCATATTTAATTACATTTCCAGAGAATGAGCTGTGCTCGTTGATTGCCAATGCCATTTGCACGGTTTGTGCACTTCGCCTCTGATTTCTGTGTTAAAACAAAGTGAATCATATGATTTGAAGAACAATACCGATCGTTTTCTATAAAGAATTTCTAGTCATTGCGTTTGAGTTATATATCCGTCGTAAACAATCGACTATTTTTTTGTGCCGTGTCTCGTATGACTTCAAAATACACATTTTAAAAACGCAGACAAGTATTATTCTGTTTGATATTTTGCGCTCAGCGCCGCTCATTGTCGTTTGTGTTGGAAACAGATTCTTGAAATGGCAAAAGTAGTATGTCTGTCCTGGAAATTGTATGTATTCCTTTGATGAATATTCAAGACTTTATTCCCTGCAGCTATCCACCTAAAAGACAACTGATTTTCGAACAGATAGCAATTGAAGAAATGTTTTTCGCAAATTCTATTTTGTCGTATGCAGTGCAATTTTCCTTTTAAAGAAAACTCATGCGAAAAAGAAGAAGCTCTATTGCATGCGCATGTTCAACGATTCGAACATCGTCATTCGAAAACTGGTATTAACAATAAAAAAAAATGAGCAAACATTTTGTATTTCAATTAGCTGTACCAAGTTGGTGCAGGTGATATCGAAAATTATCATAGCGAAAAATTGGAGAAAATATAGCGTAATGTCGAATCGAAAGAGGACCCTTCGAGCTACACAATCAAAAAGTCACACACTTTAATGAATGGTAAAATAGTTCTCATGAAATATTGCATGACTTGTCTAATTGCAGCAGCGATTTGCTGGTTTCCATTCTATGCAACAAAAACTGTAGCCTCCGTCCTAAAAAATGTTATCGAAAAAAACATTATACCTATATTTGCAAGACGGGTCCGAATGATGATGTTATGAATGAAGTGGAAGCGTATGCATGCGAACACAACTTTTCGAAAACAGCTAACTGTCCGCCGAGAGACAGAATATTGTTTCTGTTTGGATTTTTTGCAGCCGACGCGAAATGACGTGTTCGAAAATGAATCGCAGGCAACATGGCCAAAGGCATTTTGCGCGAATAATGTCGTGTTCTCTTCATTTCTGCCTCTTGCAAGCAGTAGAATTGATATTTGATCGTTTAACTTTCATTGTTCGTGGGCAATGTTTTTGTTTAGAATTTCGCTTCGGTTTTTTTTTCATAGCAAAATATGTTTTTAAGAATGAGAGATGAAACGTGCGAATGTATAATGCAGAAATGGTCATGTGAACAGAAATTTCGCGCTTGAGTATAAAACGGATATTGCAACGAAATACGGTGTTTCCATTTCATCATAATAGTCAGTGGTTCAGTGTGTTTTGTTTAATAAACACAAATTATACGGCGAACGCACTAACATATGCCTTTCAATTTGCGTTCGCTTTTTTCACTTGATTTCATCGCCGCTCGAGCTAGTCGTGTGTGCGTGTGTGAGAATCAATGCAAGAATAGCACGACTGCACTTCGAATGCCAAACTTCTTTCCATATTTAGGCATGAGAAAATATTATACATAACTCTCTCTCTTTCTATCACTTAGTCGACGGTTCATTCGCTCCTGCATGCCGCCGTCGCCGTCTCCGTTGCCGCTGCTGCTGCATGACACACAATTTGTTACGTAAACGATAAATATGTGATTTTTGTGAACAAAATGAGGAATATTGATTATATTTCGGTGCTGTGTGATCGTACAGATCGTGCTTCGGCTTGATAGTCGATGGAAAAAGAAGCCGAAATATCGTCGCCGAGTTTGTTTACAAGAGCAAAGGTTCACGCTTCCGACGTGATTTATGTACCCGTTACTGTTCATTCAATTTTTTAACATTTCACACAGACACACAATGCATATGAAATTTCAATGAAAATGGGTCGCTGCATGATTTTTGCTTTGTTTCTTTTGACATATCAGACTCCTGCTTATTTAAATATCTCAGACGAGATAGTAAAAATATATCTGTGGCATAAAAAAACATCAGTTCGATTGCTTTATCTACTGAATGTCATTCGATGAGCTCACTAAATGATATTTTCTTACAAGCGATTGACTGTCCATTATCCGTGCAATTTCAACAAGAATGCGAGATTAAAATAGAACACATTTTTTTTTACCTGGCCAAAGGAAACGAACGAGACAATGTCATCTTGTGTGACACATGATTCCTCAACAAATACGCTGCAAAGGACTGAAACTAATATTTAACTAATGCAACAACAAGAATCATGCACTGAGCACCTCTAGCACTTCACGAATGAGACATCTTTTCGACTGCTTTCGCAAGAGGGTTGTCTTTTTGGCGGAACCATTCAAAATCCACGTTGAATGTGATTGTATTGAAAACACAACACAAGACAAATGACGAAGTGAGAAATGATAACATCCATTGATCAAGTGAACGACGTTTTGGGAAATGTAAACAAACAAAAGTCAAAGATAAACTTTTCATATTTCTTCATTGCCCGTTTTTCGTGCATGACGATATTATGACTGTTCAGCAAACAGCCGGAAGAATTGGCTGTTGTTTTCGTCTACTTAGCGACGTTGTTAATTGAATTTCAGTGAAACGGAGCTGAGTCAGAGAGAGAGATATTGTTTGCATTCAATTTATCGAGTGAACGGATGACAATTCCATTTCCATCGAAGAACAGCGCTATTTTGTGGACAAATAACTGAAAAGGATGATCATTATGAGAGAAAATTCCTTGCAGTTGTGTGAATTTGTGGATGACTTTTCCCAACCCAAAAATGCAATGAATATTTCAACACAGTGATACACAAGCGTTGAAAGTAAACATTGAACATTGGACCCTTATTCGATTTCGTTTGGTACTTTCTATTGACATTTCATCTTTCAGCTCGGCAAAAAACTCTCTCGCAATGAGCAAAATGAAATCAATCGCTATATTCGATCGGATAAAGATGATTTGTGCAGACCATGAAAATGGTTAGATGCAGTCATTGCATTTGCATTTTCGAGAAAGAGAAGGCGGCACATTGATAGAACATTCATTACCCCACGAGTATTCATTGTAGTTGGATTAAAAAGAACGAAGCAGAGAATAGAGAATAAAGAATAATGAAGTTTTGAAGCACATAAATCAGTGTCAGTAGCTGTTAAAGTGGCAACCGAACTTATTTAATATAGTTTGACAATTTAAAACCAAAACGTCAAAATAAAATGAAATTAGATCAATAAAATTGGTATTAGATAATTCGTCGAGTTGGAAACGTGTGCGTGCGGTTCTAGCAATCGATCGAATGGACAGGAGGGCAACAAACGAAGACCAATTCAATTCATAAAAAGACGACACAGAGAAAGAAAATGCAGACGACAACGATGAAAAGGCGAAAGAACAAACTTTAAAACCAATTTAAACTTATGATGTAGTTTGTGATACATGTGTGAAAACATCGGCCATTCTTTCTTCGTTTCTTTGCTCAAGCTCTCGAATACACTGGATGACTCTGGATCTGTTTTGAAGAAATTCTTACTTCTTCCTTTCTCTTATTCAATTTTATTTACTTTTTTCCCTCGATTATTTCGCTTTTTTTCTCGTTCTCGCACTCGAAATATTCAATTGTCGTTGACATAAATTTCTGTCTCAACATGCAAGGCTCTCCTATTTCGATTTCGAACTCTAAATGAGATTACTTGCCAGCCGAACACATTTAATCAATTTCTCTATTTTCTACAATTTGCTTTCAATTTCGAGTCGTCTCCTCGTACGTGAGTATGATTTGGTTTTTGATTTTTTGAATTTTTCTCGTTTCCACTCGCACTTTGTCAATGTTTGCGTTGCTCTAGGAATTGTCGTCTCGTTTTACTATTCCCCAACATTCAAGAATGCGACAAATCGTGCAAACGAACAATTCAAAATAGTGTTTGAAATTTTTGTCGTTCTTGCAACATGCACGATTTCTTACATACAAGCAATCAATTCTGTCATGCACTATTGTCGTTGCTCTCCAGCGAAAATTATCACTCTTACCACATGCACACACATATGTTTGACACGTGAACTCTGTGCAACCCCACAATGTAATTTTGCACGATATGTTTTTTGTTTTCAACGAACACTTTTTAATTTCCAACAATTTTGCGATGCAATCACCAATTCGATTATTCTTGAAACCAAACACAGATATGCGCTGCTAATTTGATAATACAAACAAACCCCAAATTGAAACTGGAATGACCTGAACGAATCCCACTTATCGCTAAAATTACACTACTTTTTCAATTCAACCGTTTAGGATAAACAAATTGCAGCGGCAACCGCACAACAGATGGGAGAGAAAATCGAACTTAATTCTCACGAAAGCTATAAATTTCAATATATAAATGAGAATAATGCGGGGAAATAACGAAAAAGTGCCGAAAACAATGTACACATTCCAGTAAACGACGAATGTGATCGATGTTGTGCGCGTAACAGTTGGTTCCAAACTGAAAATCGAAATTATTGAATACCGCTGAGAGTAGTGTGAGCCGCATGCTAGCGAGATGCCATACACACATTACATAAACTATGCGAAGAGAGAGAGAGAGAGAGAGAGAGAGAGAAATAACGACAGCGAACCAGCGACTGACTCTCAACAGACACACAAAACAATAACACAACGAAAGGAAGACGCGAAGTGTAAGAGTCACACGATATAATAAACACACATATGAATAAAACGTACGAGCAAAAAAATAAATATCGAGAACGATACGCTGAATAGAAGAACTCTATCAATGAATGTATACGGGAATGAAGTGAGCATAGCGCGTGCACTAGCATTGATCACATAAATTCGACAATCACACGATTCGAATGGAGCAGCAACTAATAACAATAATCAGCTATTAAGAGCATTGAATGATTCTTAACTTCGTTGATGTATTCTCGCGACATCGAAAGTTCTGAAGGTTCACGGAACGATGAGTATCTGTGTATTGATATGTGTTGCTTTGTGGATCGTACATCTCGAATGAATGGAGTTGAACGCACCGGTAAAGAGAAAAGAGCAAGGAAATTCGAAAAAAAATCGAGATAAAGGATTAACAGAGAAAATTGTAATGTCATTCGAAACGATAATGTCAACATGTAATCGTGCATTTGTTGCTGTGCTGAACTGAACAACAATTGCATTCAGTGCGCTTAATAGCCGACAACAGTTGTTTGTTTCAGCTAAATGTAATAATCATGGAAACAGAAAGCGAACGAAAGTCAAAGTAATGGTGAGTTTTTAGCAAACAATCTCATTAAAGTCGAATACGATATTGTTTTTGTTGCAACAAATTTGATGCGAGAACAGCAGATAGCTCGATGATCTCGAGCACACTCACTCTGCATTATAAGTGCCGCTTGTAAGTGAAACCAACACCATAAAATCCATAAGTTGTTAATTCTTATTTGCAAAAATTGCTGTTGCTGTTTCAATATGGATGCAATAAAATGAGGAATCATGAAGAAGCATGCGCGCGCGATGCTTATTCAAAAAACAAAATATGTAAGCAATCAAATCGAGGGAAAGAATGTGATGGGCGAATCAACAGGAAATTTATCAGAAGGTTAACTCTCTGCGGTTTATTAAAATCCGTTTCGATCAAGTGGCTAAATATTTACACCGCGCATGGAATGAAAAATTTCAATAATCTGTTCTGGAAATCAATGGAGTGGTTGGCATGCGCGTGTGGCGGTCACCGACTTTGTTTTAATCATTATTCAATCAAACCAAAATATTTATATGCAGATGCTGAAATTCTTCGAAAACACCATCTCAATCGCGGCATAAAGATGATCCGAGTATCATTCACCATTTTCATTTTGAAATAATGTGACATCTTCCGATAATTGTTAGTGGCTCATCGCTCACTGGCGATGGCATCCATTTGCTGGCTTGTGACCAATTTCGAACAGTATTGATTCCAATGCGAACCGATCAAATGACGGCATTAAGTTGCACTTCGATGGAATCGAAAAATGTAGCGGCGCCACACACCAATCAAGCCATTTTAAATGAATGAAATGATTAAAAACCATATCAATAAAAGTCAGCGCTCTCATTTTTTTCTCGTTCATAAAACGATCAGCACAAATGGATGGTTCTAAAAGACTAGATAAAATCGATTGAATAGCAAGAAATGAGGTCCGGAATTAAAAAGAATTTTTTTAATCATTGCTATTTATTTGTGGGCATTTCTTCATCAAATTGCACAAGATCACGCAGAATATGCATCAGAAGATGGAGTAAACATCTAGAGTTTATGTTGAACGAATCTTGCATGGGAATGAAGACCATCTAAATCTCGAATTTCGAACGATTTCCAAAATATTTACAATATTAATTTCTCAAACGGTTTAATGTACCTACATGTAAGTGCATAATTAAGGCTAGATGCCATTATAATATTGACTTTAAAGCCATACACAATACCAATTCACAACGCAAATAATAGAAATATTCATAATGCGGCAGATTAAATCGATCGGATTTTAATGAATATACAAGCACACACAAGCGCACAAATTGTGTTATCCATAAATTTATTGTTGGTACATAGAATTTCAAAGCAGCCGAATAATCCAAATATCTGTTTAATGCTGAAGATACAGCTAGAACAATAAATCATACAGCTCATGAGTATAAATGGCGGTATCATTGTGAGCGATTATTATGTTAATAGAGCGTGTTGCGATACGTTGGTTAAATGCCAATTGAAAACCTTTCGCCATTGAACGCTACATTCGGCCCCGGCAAATGAAGATTTATTTTCTGCAATCGAGAAGAATGCTGTCAACATATTACCGCATTTTCACTACATAATCTAAATCAATTATCCAACATTTCAGTTTAATTCGGAGAATAATGAGCTAGCATTTCATTTGAAATGATGTAAGTAGTCGTTTGCAGATAGCGTAACCGATATAAATTGATATTTACTCGAGAATTATTTCCAATGAGATGTTCGAGTACGGAACAATATCGTAACGCTATGTGGATTTTCTAATGTGAAAAAACACTTTTTGGAATTTCCTTGGTTGACAACTTCAACTACAAAGATTTGCAAGATTTGCGATTTGCAGATTCAATAAAGGTATTAAATCGAGTTTTTGCGCAAAACTGGGATGATAGCACGTACGTGGCTGGATGAACGGTGGCGGAATTTCAATTTAATCAATGCAAATTCGGCTTGAATCAACTCCTGCAAAAATTTTAGTTTTTTCTTCTTCTCCATTTTCGACATTGAATGCTCGGCCACGCTTGCCAACCAGTATGCCGGTTTCTTCATCTTATTATGAATATATCGTTTCTATTGTTTGTTTTCTTTTTATTTCTCGATTAAAATTCAACATATAAAAGCAAAGACTGGAGACTGAATACGCATATACAAAGTCAACGAGCAAATACATGCACGCAATTATGAACTTGTCCACGAGAAGTGAATATTTGATTGTCTCATTTTTCTCATCGTCTTGTTTATGATATAAAAAAAATATTTTATGAATTATGACTTTTAAACTAATTTAAACGATTGTTAAATTGCCGATTTGATAAGTGAATTGATGCAAACCAAATGGTACATGTGGGTACATGGTACATTTAGCTTCCGAAATTGTGCACGCGTCATTTTTGGTATATAAAACATTTCGTTATTTATTTCAATGAGATTCACTCAGGCAATATCTCGAGAAGCACACATTGTTTAGTTCAGGCAATTGATTCAAAAGCCATTGAATATTCGAATTATACATTTCTATATAGTGTTGCCACTAACCGCAATACAATCTTCTCGTTTCCTCCTTATTTCTCTGTCTCTATTCCGGAATTTAAATTCGATTCTCCGATTCTCGAAAGCCAAACAAAAACTTGTTTAATTCTAACCATGAATCTGTAATTAAAATACCGCAGAGAGAGTGAGAAAGAGAGAGCAGACAGGGGGAAATAGCGACGGCAAACGAGCGAGAAAGGATTGCTTACATCCATCAGGTCGAAACAGAGAACGCACCGGGAGAAAATTGTCGGGATAAAAATGCGGTTTTGCGTGTTCTAGTGGCGTATGATATAATGGATTCTATATTCAACTGAGAATAGAATGTTACTTAAAGATTTTTTTATCGTCTGGATTGCTTATTTTCTCTCTCTCTCAATCTCTCTCTTTCTCTTCCTACCAAAAGGATAGTCAGAATAGCATTTAGGTTTTTCCAATGCAAACTTCAACTCGACCAACAAACGTATGGAGAGATGAAGTAATAAGAAACTCTTGACTTGTAACAAAAAGCATGCTCGAATGCAGTTTAATTTAGTTTAATCTTTTTGTGTTTACAGTAGCGGTCTGTCTATACGTAGAGGAGAGAGAAACGACCGATCTATGCGCGCTACGCATTTGATGCACTAATAGTTGTTGACCCAAATATTTGTGTTTCTGCAGCAGATAGCATTCAACGGAAAATAAGTGGAATATTGCGTCGGCACACATAAGTGGTTATGAGAAATTCGACTATGTTTTGTTTGCCATATCTAAACTATCGATCGAATCAAATAGACGATAAAGTGAAATGAACACCAGATTAAGTAAACTATTGCGCAAACATGGCGGTTTCGAAGTCTAATTCTTCGAAATCCAACAGTTAAATTCAGTGGATTTTTGAGAGAAATAATTTTCATTCGATTTAAAGTTAATTTCGGGAAAACGTGGCGTGCGAATAAATTTTCCATTTAATTAAATTGAGTTTTTGTTCGGCATGAAATTAGAAGAGCGCCAAAATATAAATCATTGTTGGTCGCACATTGTTGTTTAAGGTGTGGTGCGGCAAGATGACTTTGTGCCAAATGATTAATAACATTTTTGGTGTAAATACGATGATGGCGTAAGATCAATACAAAACCAGTAGTATAAGCGAAATAACCACATCACTTATTCAATGAATAGCGGAATTCAACACATGGCTGCGTTTCTACTCTCCGTGTGTTTTTTATTTCTTTCGTCTGCTCTATATTTTCACTACTTGAGTTCACTCTGTGAGCTCATTAAACGGGATCTGTTGTGGTTGGGCGCGGGCTTTTGTTTTCGCCAATCCAATACAAATCTGTTTTATGTTAAACGCAAATTATTACTTTTTCCGATAGCGATCTTGTTGGAATAACGAAAGTGAAACAGCTGATTGTCGAAGTTTCTTTCGTATTTAACAGCCACACCGAAGAATTCATTTCTTTTGTACATATTTTTGTGGCGAGAAATGAACAGCGGAACAATGTTTTTACGAGTAAATCGACTGCACGTGCTCATATATTGAACAACAATGGAATTCAAGTAAGAAAAATAATCAAAATCGCGATAAATTGGCTGTACACCGTATGTTACCGAATAGGCAGCAAAATATGCGCACATTCGTTACAACAAATATACAAAACACAATTAATTAAAATTCGACTCAAGAAATGAATAATAATAAAAAGTCGACTAAGTTCTGCTGCTATAAAGCGGTTTAAGGTAATGGCTGCCCGTTTGAAAAAGAGGGCGACGTTTTTACTGGTTCAGTAAATTCACAACTATGCATCTCATATATTACTCAATTTCCGATTTTCTACGCATTTGTTGGGGAAACGAAAAATCGCTCGGCGTTGACGTTTTCTGCAATGCTCACTGTTTACATACTATGGAACTGGGTCGATGCGCCGCTCAACAAATTGACGTACGATTTGCCTATGCTACAAATTTGACTTGGATTTCTAGCAAATCTGAACCGGAAGAGTTTTTGTTGAAAACTCATTATTTATAATGTTTCATTTAATTTTTCAGTGAGTTGAACTTATTTGAAAATAGCGATTTCGAAAGACAAATATGTTGCATAGCGCTGCCGAGAAATATTGCGTTTGTTAAAATTCTATTTTTCAGCTATGAGTAAGAATGATATATTGCGCTAGAAGTAATTTCAAGCATTTCATTGTCGAAATAAATTTCAAAAAATACCAATAAACTTCCTCAGTCAAACAATTCACTGCAGAAATATTTGTTCATCATCGATTATATTTAATAAGAACATTTTGTTGTTCGTTCGCATGACAGTGTTTCTGGGTTGGCGTATTTTTATTATTCCAATTTGTTCACAGAAATGCGTGGGCAGTCTGCTTCTTTCGAACATGACTAAGCGTTTGAGCGTTGCCATTTTTAATCATCAATTTGTACTTTTTTGATATGACTAATTAAAATGTCATCAGAAGTCGGCAGCTTTTCCCTCTTACATATCGAGCATAAAAAACTAAATATCTCAGGTTTATCAATTCATGAAGCAATTGAAGAGAATAAATAATTTATTTCATTGGCGCTTATATTTTCATCGCATTTTTTATGTTTATTTTTCGATGAAGATATTTCAGCGTATTTCTCATTCCTTTTAATTATCTAGATTGTTTCAGTTTAAACTAATTGTTATCGGTGGATGCGCAATGTGTAAGTCGCAGATGAAATCCAAAGTGGATTAATTATTGTCTACGAGGAAATTGTATCGGATCGCGCTCACTCTGCGAATATAATACGTTAATTACAGGGCACTGATGTAAATGAGCGACGGTAATACGAGCTATCATCATAATAATAAACCTAAACTGTGCGCATATTAGTGGAAACTCAAAGTGACGACTGACGATAGAAATATCGAGCAAATTGCACGCTTGATTATAATTACGTACAAAAAAAAAATTGTGCGACCAACTGTGATTTAAATATTGAAAATGTGCAATCCATTTTTGCAGAGCCGGTGCGCTTCATTTCGTTTTTTTTTTTTATTTTTTTTTAAAAAAAGTCTAATTAAATGAACCAGTTTCATCGCCCGGCCGTGCAATATGCATTCAATTTTTTTTGTAGATGGAGCCGAATCAGCTTAACCAGCTGTTGTGTGATTGACTAACGTTGTCTATCTCAACAAGATATATATACAAGTATATATATAGTTCAATTAGTTCATGCTCTTTTAACGTCTCTTTGGTTCATTCTCTACGCTCCGTCATTCATAGACTTTTTTGCTTAAAACAACGTGACACAGCCACACATTTTCACTTAATGAATTTATAGTGAAAAATGATGTAATGAAATCATAAAATCTAAATATAATCTATCAGACACAACCAATGGGCATTGTGTGTGTCGGCGGGCGCCGACACTGATGATAGATACATGCGAACATAGTGTTAAAATCTACTTTTTTTCGAAAAAAAAACTAGTCTTTCGTGATGTAATCCATCAAAAAAACATGAACATGCAAAAAATTTAACAGTTTTTTAATCAGGTGTATAGATCAATAACCCATATCGCATCTTGATACACATGCATCTATATAATGTCGAAAATCTTTTTATGATTTTAAATGTTGGATGCTCGTTTAAACATTTCGTTGTTCACTGGAGGCATGTTACAATGGGACATATAGATTAAAGAGATTCGTTCTCTCTATGCATCTTCTATCTGAAAAAATGCCGGATGCAAAACCTATCGAATACATGGAACATTGATTATTTTTATCGCTTTTTCATAGATTGAAATATTTTCGCACCACATCGACGTTATTTGCCGGCATTCTACTGAAATATGTCACACATTAAAACCTTCGGACAAAACCCCATCCTGTTGCAAATTGCACTTGAGCCATATTATAAAATTATTATTATTGAGCATGCATTTGCCGCATCACATCGACCACGACGTCGATGACTTTGGTCATTACTTTTTGACCATAAAATGTGCGTAATGGAAAGAGCGCATTGTCGATATTGAATTGGAACTGGATGCGGTTTTGTGGAGGAGTAAAGTCGTAAAAATGAATCACAACCCAAGTTGCGATAGCCATTAAACTATAAAACATTTTCTATATCATATCCGAGCAGTTATAAAGTCATTATAATGAATGACGCCAAAATCCAACGCTATCAATTCGAAATTGTTTCCACTGGGGATAACAATAGACAATGCTATATCAATACATTTTTGAATGGATAACATATATATATAAAAGCACTCTCGTATAATCATGGGAACGACCTAAAAAGTGAAAATGTACGCGAAGATGGCATTGAACGAGATGATAGCAATAAAATGGCATGATAAGTATTCAACAGTGCATTAAATGGCAATTTTCTTTTAAACATTGTTTCTCATTAAACTCCCACTTCACACTTCTTCGGGTGACGGACACTGCATTTTATGTTAAGTTCATAAAACCTGTTAATTTTCAATTTCTCGATTGGCTGTCATCATGTTGGATGATAGCGTTAGCAAGGAATTTTCGATCGAGAAGAATGACGGTCTATCGATGTGACGAACAATGGTCCGAATCGTCAGCACATTCACTTATTATGGAGATTCGATTATTATTCATTTGCATAATATAATTTGCAGCAACGTGCTGAGATTAGAATCAGAATTCAATTAATAACAACGGCGATTAAATTTAATTGTCGCTCTTCATTATTAATTACAACAACAGCACTGTGGTCGACATTAAATCAATTGTCGCCATCAGAAAGTCTAGGAAAGATTAAAGTGCGGCAATCACTCACCTGCTGTAGCTGGGTTTTTGGCTTTCGTATCAAATCTGTCACTTTGACCGTCGTCACTCCTTCAACCACGTCGGCCAATATCAATCCATCGCGACAGTCATTCGCCAAATCTGTAATCCGTCTCTTCGATTTGACTCGATCCAAATAGAAATTCGCCCATGTTGTATACACCTAAAAAAAATAGAAACAAAGAGGAAAAGTTAGTTTTTTTCCTCGTAGCAAAGACACATTGAATTCGGGTATTAATTGAAATGCTTTATGGTACAATTTTTCAGAAACTAAACAATATGTAAACATTTTTTGAATATTTAGACGGTTCTGTTTTTGTAACACATCACTTGCATTCAGATATTCTGTCAACATTTTGTGAAAAAATTTACAATGTTCATCGAGCAAGTTGGCTGAACAAAAATAATCAATTTTTTTGTTGTTGATTGGTTCAAAATGTTCGGAGTGTAACGAACGATGGAAATATGACGGGGTAGAATCAACATTTGGTATATATTTCGTGTGTTTTTGTTTAACGATTACATATGTTTTTGGTTTGAGAAAAAACAAGTTGTGAATGCTCAATAAACACTGTTCATGAGTACATCATCCAAATACAACATGCTGCGAATGACAGCTCGACTGAATGAACAATCCGGCTGAAAAAATTGAATAATTATATACTTATCAATGATACAACGAAAATTGTTCAGAAGTTTTTGCACAAAATATGCACTGAAATCCAACAAAATTAATAAATGCACACAATTCCGCTTAATTCCGTACTGAACAATTGTTGAAGCAAAACGATAATTTGATGAAACTTTTTTGTTTGTGTCCATACAAAATCATAAAATGCTATTGATAATAATCCAATTTCAATAACGTTAAAACCATTTCGAAAAACAAAAACAGAACGCATAAGAAAATTGTGTGTGTTCTCGTTTAGTGAAGCATGTACAATAAATTACTGTCTACGAAAAGATGAATGAACTTCAAACAAAACAAATTCGACAAGAACCCGAAGAAAGAACCAATTGTAAAACTACACAAATGTTATTTACACACTCGAAAATGTCCGTAGAAGAATACAAACAACTGCAAGCTCCGTGAATATTTGTTTTTGGTTGCTGTACGTATGGCGTTCTCAGTCGATAAACAGACGAATTCATTCATTTCACAAGAAATGTACAAGTGTACGACCGTTTGGACGACGAGCATTTCTCTTTATTTCATTCTCATAAGGACCAAACATCAAACTATTTGGACATAAATTGTTTTTGCAAATACTTCGGGGGATTGAATACAGTACGAATATCACTATCAAAGGACGTGAGTAAATGTGGTGTTTGTCAAACGGCCGTTGACGAAATATCAATTTCATCATTCCTTCAGAAACAATAGCAACGCACATGCAATGACAACGTGAGCTCCAAGTGACAAAAAATATTGCCAGTGATGTTTCAGCACTTTACCGAAGAAGACAGAAAATATATTGGAAATGTAATATCGATAATTCATGTGCTGAAGGGTGTTTGTGAATATGCGCATTGTATCGACACCTCCTCATCATATTCTGGGTAATAAAAGAACCAATATTATTTCATATGTTCCCAATTTTCAAGCGCACCCTATAAATAAATAGATTTTACGTATCGATTTTGGGTCATTCCAAAATTCTTGAGCATTGAATAATTTCAATTATTGTTTTTTCGTTCAAATTGGACAGAGAAAAGAAAACTTGGAGTGACACATTTTGTTTGTTTCATATAATCTACTCGATTATTATTTAAATTGTACATGGAATTTGCCGGATGGACGGATCCGTGTTCAAACACATTTAAATTGGAGTCGCTCGTTACGAAAACATCGATGTAAACACGTGTATTAAAATGCCAGTTTTGGACACAACGAACGTTGAGCATCTCATTAAAGCTCTTGATTCATTTAAATGTTTATTAAGAACGAAGTCTCCGTTCACGAAAAGAATACTTTGAAAATGATGCGGTGATCAAAATGTATTAATAGTCCACTTTAATCGCTTACGGCACTTATTTACTTGGCCCTTATTTTGATGCCTTCAATTTTCTATACGTGTTTTTTACTTCCATCTTCGAAAAACAACATTATTTTTTCCCTGGTTTTGTTCTTCATTCGAGCTGTAATATATTTGCTCCGAATAAAAACAATATTTACAAAGTAAACAAAATCTCTGTTCCACAAATGGAATGCCATCGTCATAAATTTGACTTGGATTTGTGTGTAAACGAAAATACAGTCAGTGTATGATTTTACTGAAATTGAGCGAATGAAATGCGCATCCATAGCAATCATGTCTGATCGGGAGCGTTGTTATATCAACCGAAATGGCGTGTTTTTTTGAAAACGAAAGAATGTTCCCTCAAAGGAATGTCGAATAAGACTTTCATTAAACGAGCTTTCCTATGCTTCCATAAAAATAAATAAGCGAGAGGTCAATAACATTGGCGGTTTATGCGAAATTCCGAAATTCGGATGTCACATTATTATTTCGGAGGACGGCATTCCAATTGCCTGCCGTTGGATAGGCCAAATCAAAATTTATGCATCTATATCCCTACTTATTTTTCAATGCTCCGTCATTTTTGTGACCCGATTTTTTTTTACGAACTTTATTGAATAATTTGCCGAATGGCTTGATTCACTGACATTTTCGCAGCTTAGGAATTTGATGCGGCAGATTTAAAGTGAGTGGGAAATGCACAAAATTCGTGAATATTTATGGTAATAAACCGATAATGTTGATATAAACTAATAAAATACGAATCTAAGCTTGTTTCCTTCTAGCGCTCCATCTCGTAGTGGCAGTGACGGTGATAATGCGTGGCTCCCGCACTGACGCACACCAATCAGAGCTTAAAATATTCATGGACGGGTATGAGTTTGCGATAGCAAAAAGAATTCACCGTCGAAGAGCAGCAGCTTTACATTTGTTTTCCTTTGCATTTGTATGCTACGAGTCGAGTTCTGCGTAATCAATGTCATACAGCAAAATGGCACGATTTCAGCTTTTTCCCGAAAAAAAAGCCAGGAGACATAGAGCAGAGACGACATTTCAACTTCATTTCAACGTCGCTGTCGTCTGCGTTTCCATTCTTACCATATATATTAGGTTCATTTTTAATGTGGCCGTTCAATATCGATCTTTCTTCCCTCGGTGCAGCCACGACAAATCAGCAACCAGTATAGTGTGTGTACATCAGAAATTCCGTATTCAAAGTCGAAGCAGCAAGAGCGATTCAATGCCTCAATTTAAGTACATTATGGAATTATGGATTATTCATGTGTTGATGTATTGTACGTGTTGATATTGATGTTGTTGCGTCTATTGTCGGGGATTTCAATTTGCTATGTCGCATACGACATTTTCTGCATTGCGATCGCAAACGAAATGAATAAATGAATTGTCGGGAAAGAAGAATATACTGAATCGGAAGCGAAGAAGTCTACGAAATAGAAAAAAATTAGCTATCGTATGACTGTGCTATCGAGCGCACATTGAAAAAAAAAAATTCTTTTCGTTTTTAAATCGTTGGGGCGCAGACGGGGGGATGTTAGAAAAAAAAAACAGATCGAAATCATGTCGCATAAAGATGAAAGAGCTTGATTTGTATGTTACTGCTCTCAATACTGTTGACAGATTTAGCTTTTTGCTCTACAATCGGAGCGTACACGGAGTGCGAAAACATTTGCTTTGAAAACTAATCTCGATCCATTACTTTTCCGTTTTTTCGCAAATAGCATTGATTTCATTGAATGCCCTCTTTCCTATCAAAAGCGTTCTATTGAATACCTTGTGAGTCACATCGAGTTAAAAGTGAAACGAATTACATAAAACACAAATTTAAAATCGATTTCCAACAGATCGTTTGTAACGTTCGACTTTAAAATGCTACACATGCACACATTTCTTCTCCGTGTTAATGCAAAATTCTGTTACATTTGACAGAAACACATTTAGTATGGGGCACGTACTGAAATATGTATGGAACGTTTTCCCATTGCATTAGATTTTATCAAGCAAATTATTCAGCAAGTTTCATTTTAATAATTTCCATACATAGCGCAGTGGATTTTTGATGGAAATCAGGGCTAAAGCTTCGTGATGGAGATGGAGATGGGAATACAGTTTATGGTTATTTACTCCACTCGATTCAGTTACGTAATAGGCCAACACAATTGAAGGCATATGGTGCATTCGAAAAACACCACGCATGCTTTGTAAGACATGCAAAACAATCAAGAACGTACGCAAATGAAGTTTTTTCTGCATATATTAGAGTCACTCAACAAATTCACAGTCTAAATTTTCACATTTATTCAACCCTGATGAGCTTTTTGTGGCTTATTAGTTCAACAATTCATTGAATCCCCAAATATTCGTGGTAAAGTTGTCCAAAATGCAGATCCAAAAAGGCACGATTTTTTTTCATAAAATTCATAAAATGTCAAAATTCTTTGATATTTGCAACCATTTTGCATTTTCAATCAACCTAAACTCAATCTTCAAATAAATTCTGAAATTAAATTGATTTGTGAAACAAAAATGATGCGAAAATGCGAACCTGTGCCAAATTTCCGTGACCGAACGATACATCATCGCTCGATCCTTGCCCACTAACGCATTTACCCAGCATAATTGGCCAGTGCTTGAGTCAATATTGAATTTTCACTCTCAATATTCTGTCATCCGTAATATTGCAATCACTTTTTGCACTTCATTGATGTGTAAAATGAAAACAGAATGCAACTTAAACGCTACTCCATTTAATCTTTTGATGTTGTTTTCATTTCTATTTTTCACGATGAATATTCACCGTTTGATGTATCAACTTCACTTCACTATGTTGCCGGTGGTTTTTTTCTTATTGTGGATTAATTCATTGCAGTTGAATCGTTTAAAATCACCACTTCAATTGAACCAACACAAAGACGCTTAAATTAGCACTGAAAGCAGGTATGAGTATTTCAGATGTGCATCAGACCGAATCAACATCAAAGCCAGCACTTGCTTCCTTCATTCATGTTAATTGTGTTTTTACCAGTTTCTTCTCCGAATTAGAAATGCGAAATGTGTGTTTATCGAGCAGAGTGAATTTTCGGTTCTCTTCATTCTTATACATTTTGCTATTGCTAAATTGGCATTTTCATGATCCGTTTTGTGACTTCAGTGCGTACCACAAATAATATTCATATTTATTATCATCATATTACATTTTTTATAAAGCATTAGCTCAAGTACTTTATTTTGCAAGTCCTCGAACAGTTAACATTTTATTCACAGTGCGACGTTTGTGGAGCTGAACCAAATCAAAAACGACAAATTCAAAGAAAAGCGACACCGCAATTTAATGGGAATGTATGGTTGAAATGTGACTTTTGCGTGCCGCACAAACATTCATCATTCAGTGACAGCGCAAACAACACTTCTAGATTCAAATTGTTTTATGGTTTGTTATTCGTTCATTTTTGACGGAAAGTGAACGAACGCGCACAAATCTTCGCTATCAGTCAGTGAAAATTCAGTGAGTGTTGACAATTTATTTTGTTTTGAATTGAATTGAAGAGGAAACTCAACCGAAGAAAAACCATTATTGAACCATAAATCGTACGATTGCTGTGCTTTTATCTTCATCATAAGACATTTGACACGTTTGCACTGTTCTTCCGATTGTCTGGCATTCAGCGCTCCATTGTACAACACACAAACACATGAACAGCCGGAAAGAAGATTGCTTTTAAATACCGCAAAAACTTTACGAGTATATAAATCACAAAAGATTGCATAACAACAGTGGCTACCGTTCAAAGAGTGGCTATACTTCAGATCATTTTCAGCGGAAACCCTATCTTTGGAAGCGATTGACTTTGGCGAAACACGGCGGAAAATGGGTTTTCGTTAGTTTCACCGTCATTATATTTGTTTTCTTTCTTTTTTTATCTTGCGTCGACAGCAGGGAAAATAATGCTTAAAAATAGCAACTGAATCGAAATGTGATGCTGTTTGTGAAAATTTATGGTCTTTTGAGAGCATGTAGCCCATCAAAGTGACAGACTTGTGCGCGTATGAATTAGCGTCATTACAACACAAATAACGCGAGCGCTCATAAAAATTTATTGTGTTGGCTTCGAAGAAATCAAACGTCACAAAATAGTTTTCACTTCTCTCTCTTATTTTTCCCCGAGCCCAATTTTCTTACGCCGAAGAGAAATGGTACCCACTGTAAGTATTTAAAATCGGATTTGCGCTCGAGTCTATTTTTGTCACTTTAATTGATTATGTGTTTTTCGTTCACCGTCTCACTCGTGCCCTCCTTTATGAATACGGCGTTATGCTTTCGTTTTATGCTGTCTCTAAATCAGAATTTTCACACAAAAAAGTCTGGGGAATTTAATTCATTAATTACGTTTTTTTTTATGTCGGCAATTTTTTCTTTTCTGATTTAACCAGATCTCGAAATAGGTCTTGTCTATCGACAGAGACTTCACAGAATCTGCTCGATCATTTGGATTTGGCAACCCTTGAAGTCCGTCTACGGAAATCGGTTTGATTATTCCGTATGTTTGAATGCTTAGATTACATTCAGTGCAGTACGGCACTCTCATTATGCTCAGGTTCATTGAACCAAACTATTCTGTTGCTGCATAGCCGTAACTGTACGCAACCGAAGCAAGGATACACACACATTTCGTTTGTATTTTCTGTATGATTATGTAAAGTCATAATTCATTCGAAAATGCCAGCACAAATCTGTATATGTTCAAGTAGCGAAAGTGAAGCATATGTTGACTTTAAATTGTGTGCACCGATGTAATGAAAAGTGCGTGAGGAAGTAAAGATGGCGAAATGTGATGAGGCAACGGTGTTTCTCATCCATCATAGCAGCGCACAAATATTAATGATGTTTTATTATGCGAATAGCGATACGAGCCCGTTTTTCATGTTTTCTTTCAACGATTCCCGAACACAAACAAACACCCATTGCATTTCGTTTATTCAAAATGGAAATGGAGCACACGGTGCAAATGTTCCGCTCCGCAACGTTATGCAAATACTCATTGGCAATTGTGCAAGTATATACGCCGCCTATCATTATGCATATTTGTCACACTTTTGCGCGTCATGCTCGGTAAGCATGCGAAAAATTGAGTTGCTTCCGTATAATGAAGATTTTCTCCACACTTCGTGCAAAATACATTTCGTTTTTTCTGCTGAATTCGTCGTGTAAAAGAAGTTCTTTACAGAGGAAATGCGCAAGAAAACAATGACGATCAACAGTCATCCGTCGGCTCGTATGAAATCATTCTACCATACGAAAATGCATGGCGTGAAACATGCTCCAAAAAAGGGGGATACTTTACGGCAAACATTCGTTAAGTATCGACTCACAATTGATTTTTCTTCTAAAAAATTGTAATGAAATGGCATTGAAGCATGGCGCGAAACACATTCACCAAAATACAATTTATCGATATACATTAAAATATTTCCTGTATATCGGCACAATTTCCTCGAAATTGATGGATATTTTCGTTGAAATTGGTGTTAATTTAGTCACTGACATCACTAAATCACAATCAACTCCATTTGCACATATCGAGCTTAACCTTTAAGTCAGGGCAAATCGACGCACAAAATCTCATATATAATGTTCCTTTTCTATCATTTTCTTTGACTGTCATTTCATTATGCGTCGTTGCTTAAACAAGGAACTCTTCGTTTGCAAATATATTCATGCTGCGTTGCGAGAAGAAATAAAGCATTAAACATGAAGTTGATTGAAAAGGTTTCGCGATGTGTACCTCTTTCTTGTCTCTGGGAATCAAAAGGAGCAGAGAAGCCAGTGTTTTTAAATAATAAGGAGTGTGCAGTGCAATTGTGACGCTTGCTTGGTAATGCTGATGTTTATTTTTACCACATTATGTATGTATTTTAATGTTTATGTTTTCCTGCAGTATTCACTCCAATGTTTGCTCATTTTTACGTCGGGTGTCGAATTTTCATTCCGGAGCCGGAACGAATTTATCATATTTCGAATGAAAATAACATGAAAAATTGCATTTAAATGAGCGAAGAAAAATGACTTGGAAATTAAGTGGCAGTCAAGTGAGGGAAAAAATCGGCGAAGCCGCAGAAACAGGAGATAAAACTAGCGATACCCGCAAGTAATACCGGCAGAAAGATAGCATAAAAATGATAATAATATGACAAGATTTCGAAATAAGAAAGTGGAAGGCACAGTCGCGTTGATGGCTCTGACACTATGACGTAAAACACAATTCAGCGTGATTTCGCAATAAATTTCCCATTTAAAATGTCTCATTATTGTCAAACGGTTCGTTATGACGATTGCAGATGCTACAACCACACCGCATGAATAACATTACGTTAGAATTGTGTTTACGCGTATGATTTTTTAAGTTCATGTAATCATTGCTGCCTTTCCGAAAATTGCTATATTCACTGCGCACTCATTAAATACACATATCACATTTTCCTGCAGAGAACAAATCACACATCTCTTTCAGCGAAGCAATTGAATCGTGAAGATACCAGAAATAATGCGACTGATGAGGTGCCAAATGAAATGTCAATATTAACGTCAGCTTTTATGAATATTCTGTTATGACTTTTTGTTTCTTCAAAATTTGCATGAATTCACAATAACTGGTTTGAATCACTTGGTTGGAAATCTTCTTAGGAGCTGATTGAAAGCCGTTGAACTGCACGATCTGAATTGAATGAGCTCAAAAACGACATCAAAAACTATGTTTCTACTACTTGTCTTTGTTTCTTCGTATTCACCATTTTCTATTGCAAATCTACTGGATTGTGGCAATGCACTCAAAATGCAATCGAAGTTATAATTGCGATCGAAACATTTAATCGCTTGTAAATGTTTATGTCTGTGTTCTCACGTTATGCATTTAAACTGAATGAACACATTCGTCTCGGTCAAAGATCTTTCGATCAATATTGAATAGCGAGACGTTCACACAATAAAACAATATGTGTGCACATTTCACAGTCAAATTGTTTGTACAGTTTGAAATTTACAAAATAACACGAGACAAGAGAGAATTCCCGTTCGTATGGAATAGCGGCACACGACCAACTGTCTTTCGATCGTTTGAAATCGAATGTGCTATAGGCCTGAACGAACCTAGCAAAAACATAAACAAAAGGAGCAACACACAGGAAAAGCTAATGCGGCACGAGTGAAAAATCGCTATAAAATAGAATAGTTGAGCGACGATCGCACATCAAATGTTGTCAAGTGAGAAAGAGATGAAACAAATTGCGGCGAAGACGATACGCACACCCATTCGGATGGAAATAGTCGTGTGTACGATTATCGTCGTCTCCATTAGCACACCAAATCAATTGTGGTAGAATCTCATATACAAACACAAACGCGAGCAAGCATCAGCCACGCAAATGATCAAAACGAATGGGTCAGCCGTCAAAGCGTAAGCAATGTACCGTGTATAATTCATCGCAGATTTTCTAGCAGTTTGGTTTCACTTTTGCTTGGTGTGCACAGCTTCGATATTCAGAGTCTCTTATTAATTTCGCTAGCGACGAAGCGTCACTCTCATTTTCTGATTGCACGTCAACGTGGCCAAGGTCTTTTTTGTTTCGCCGCGCGGAATCATTTTTTACAGTTTTTTAATTGGATTTGACAGTTGACAGAGACAATTCGATTCACAATACAATTCCGAGGATCTGTCGACTGAATCGTTAGATATATGGGACGGATCGTGATTCGAATGACAAACGTTGTGTTGTGTAAGAATCTGTCATGTGCTTGCTTGTACACTCATTTGTTATTCAATTGTAATTGATATTTATAAAACTATTTTTCATTGCTCATTGCTTAGAATATAGATTTCTTTTTTTGGTTTCGCAATAAGATTGGGTCAAGAACTTCTTTCTGGTGGTACAGAGAAAATTGAAAGCGACACATCCAGTAATCAATGTCCAATTCAATATCACAATGACATCTATAAACAAATCGATCCATCATTAAATCACTTAAACGCAATCGCATACGAAAATTGACGGATTTGTTAGAGAAAAATGAATCTTGGCGACAGACTTGAGCCACGTATGCGCACAGCACAGTTGCTGTACAGTAACAAATAAAAATTATGGAAAACAACGAGAAAAGTTGCATCATTTTATGTAAAATTGAAATTTACTATCGTTTAAGTGAACCACCCTACAACATTGAATGTTGCAATTTCTACGAAATTGATTGCATTTGGGCTGCTTTGTTCATCTATATGTCACTCACACATTTTACTTGACTTTTAAATTATTTATTTGACGTTGGGTTTAGCTGTAGGCGGTTCAAATCAGTATTTCATTACAATTTGTTTGTTAAAATGACATGTGTTGATGTCGTTGAGAAGTATTTGTTGTTGAATGGAGTCTTTTTTTCAAAATATACACTTTCTTATGGTATGACAGAAGAGCCATCGTGCCAGACTGTTAAGTAGATAAAAATACGTAAAAATTGAATTTATTGCACTCAAGTGACGACAATACTTCGTGTATGTTGTCTATTTTTAATTCCCTCGTGTTTACGATAAAATTCACATAAAACATCGCTAAAGTAGCTGGTGCGTGTTTAAAAGTATTACATATTACCTTTGGAGCTTTCGAAACGTTGATAAAATTCTTTGCCACTGATACGTTGCCAATGATTTACATCTTTATTTCTCGATGTTTTATCACTCGTGTCTTTTGTTTTTAAACAACAGCATGGGATTTGATGGTGAAAGTATTGGGTGTATTTGCCATTAGTGCGCATATTTAACGATTTAATAAATGTGAACCAGCGATTTTCATTTTATTTCAGCTTATTTATGAAACTTTGCCGCTGGTGTTATCTCAAACAGAGTGAAACCGCCGATTTTTTTATGACAAAACACGTTTCAATCGCTTATTTACGCACAGAATTTGCATTTTTCTTATTCTTGGTGCGCTGTGCATTCAATATCACGCTGGAAATGGGTAGCATATGTTTTCGAGCGTTTACTTTCTTAAAGGTAACTAACACAGAATATTTAAGACGAAAATTGGTGCACGCGGTAAGGAAATTTATCTCTCTCGTCGCTCTTTATCTCTCTGTCTCTATCGTATGTTTATCTTTACAGTCTTTGTGTAGAACAAGAAAAATTTCACGCTCGACGCAAAACTTTTCCATTTGATAAATACATCCGTATGAACATGCACGCCAACAAAATATAACTCAAACAAAACGGATTAAGATATGGAAAAAGACGAGATAGAAATGTTGATTTACTTGCGTAGAAACACCGCGAGCGATATAATCTACGCAAAATACAATTTATTCGGATGAGCGTGTCTACGGCAAAAGAGCATTATATTGAAACAACGTTTACTTCGTTTGCACAAGGTTGGAGTTTCTTACTTTTTTTTAACGTGAAATTCAATTTGATTTTTATGCAAACTGCTTCAACTGCATGGAGTTTTAATAAGCTAAATGTACGACAGCAAATGCTTTTACTTAGTTGCTTGCTATTTGAAGAATGGCTCTCATGTAGAAACAGTTTCATGGAATATTTAAACATCGCGGAAATTAAAAGGTTTTCTGCCCATAACATAGAAATGTTGCAACGAAACAATCGAAAGCATTGGCAATATTAAATATTCACTTTTCCACTGTTTCAGAACGAAAAACACTTTCATGGATTTCCGTTTGTATACAAACTCTCTATAGAGAGGGGATAGATTAATGTATAAGTGACAATGAAGGCGGAGGAATTAAAGGTTTAATATAGATCCATTAGCGTACTCTTTATTTCCAATTCGATTCAGTCTTTGTTCTTTTGTACAAATAACAGAGTCCTTCCGGATATTTGATCTTTTCAATTTAGTTCAAATTACTGTTTCGATTTGCTTCCAGTTATCATTGATTTTTGGATTGGTTTTAATTGGACCCTCAGATATCAGAAAGAACAACAACTCATTTGAACTCATTTTACGATCCATAGACTTATACATTAATTTCAATTCAAATCAGTTGAATAGGAACTTTACGATGTTTCTGATTGGCTTTCAAGTCGACGAAGATGAGCTTCGATAAACGCGGGAGTATGGAAGTCAGAATTGCCTGGCCTAATCGATCAAAAACTGTTTTCTTCTTTTTATTCAATTCTTTGAAATCTCGACAGTATAAAAAATGTTTTTCTAAACCCATTTAATCTCGATAATTGAGTGCTGCTGGGATAGAAAATTCACCTCTTTCAATTTTTGAAGATACTTCATCGACTTCTTAAACTTTTGCCGAAGAATATAAATAAATTAAAAAAAACCCTGACGAAAAGTTAATTTTCCTTTTTATTCACAGGTATCTTGAAAACTTTTTTCTTGATTATTAGCTTAGGCAAGGGTGTCTTTTTGATTACATGGGTTTTCAATTCAGTCTTTGTTTCGAAAGGATTCAAGTCGCGTTTGTTTCAAAAATAAGCATAATTTGGTAATGTTGACATAAACAGCCTGCCAAATTAGTAGAGGCAATATCGAATTGATCTGAATAAGTCACTCGTGTGTTATTATCCCATGCACGGATTCTATATTTTTAGCCTTCTAATCAAATGAACTCATTATTTTGAAAACTGGACGATGTCAATTAGATTACATTTGGTTGATCAAATTACATGGTACTGGGCAACATACACCTGGATAATGACTAAATTAATGGCTTCCAAATGAAAATTGGATTTTTTTCGAAATCACATTTTCTCGTCGTACTTTTGGCATGCGCAATGACCAAAGTTTCTATTGAAAGCCTACATATAAAATCCAAAATCATCTGATCTTATCAGTCAGTTTTGCTTTGTCACCGAAATTGAATTAAAACTAAAAATTTGAGAAACAATGAAAGTATTAAGTTTGGACCAGAAAACATTGAAAATGTTGGGGATAATCAATTCGAAGGGGAAACCATATTATACGTGGATGATAATTAGTCAATATATCTGTTTTATTACTCCAGTCTTATTTCTGCTCGCGCAAATTCCATATTTCCTGGTGAATTTTGGCGACGTTGGGCAAGCAACGAGTGCATTTTATTTGATTTGCATTACTGGAATGGCTTCTATGACGTATTTGGAGTTCTGGCTGAAACGCTCTGTTGCTCTATCCATCATTCAACGTATTCAATCGATTGTGAATGATTCACTCGAAAATTGCATGCCACTTTATAGGAAAACTGAACAATTGTCTTTCGCAATTGTTCATTATTTCAAAATATTTGTGTTTACGTCGGTGTTTTTCGTTGTTAGCGTTCCAATCGTTATGTTTGTATTCTTTTGGATTAGTGGCAATTACAGCGAATACACGAAAATGCTACCAGCAGCTTTACTGTAATTTTTTTCATGAGCTTTTCTCAAGCATTTCAGTAGCGTGTTCAGTTTAAAAATGCCATGATTTCACTCTTTTCAGACTGCCACTTGACAGTGAGCGGTGGCCAGGCTACATTGCTGGCTACGCATTGTGCTATTTAGCTGCTTACTTCGTTTCGCTAACAACCGGCTTATATGTGTTTTTCATTTCGGTTGCACTATACGTGAAGGCTGCGTTCGACGAGGTTCGCTTCAAATTGAACAACATCAATCAAAATCCGTAAGTGGTGAATAGATCTTGCACTCTTTTTTTTCCAACAACAATATGTTTATTTTATTTTTCATTTCCAAAAACAATTTATCGCAGAGCATTGCGCGCTCGATCAAAGCACTATGATTGCAATATTCATCATCAACTTGTGGACATAGTGAAGTCTCACTTGAAAGTCCTTGAGTAAGTGTTTGTGCTGATGTTCATTTCGCATGCAAATGGAATTACAGTTTTTGGATTTTAGTCTGTTGGAAGAACTTAACTTTTTCCTCATTCGGATAAAATATTACATTTTCTCGTGTGGCTCGTTAACACTTTGCACTGGATTGTTTCAATTGCAGCAGGTAATACTTTTTCATAATTATGAACAATAATAATGACACGAAACATCATATGCTTTCGGAAAATTAGCATTTTTGCCACATTTCATTCGCAGAATGCGCTTGACGGAAATACAATGCTATTTCAGTTAGTGGCGGCCTGTTCCTGCGATATCTTAATTTTATTCATGATTTGCGTCGGCGGTGAAGTAATCATTCATTCGTTTGATTTGTCAAATGATGTGTATCGGTTGATCTGGTATCGATATGACTCCAACTCGAAGTACATTGTGTGGTGGATGATTCATCGCACACAAAAACCGTATTACTTTGCATCATTCAAATCCATCAATTGCTCACTTGAAACCTTTACAAACGTATGCATTGACGAATAGATTCTTTTGAAATCTCATTTGATTCAAACAGAAATGGAATTTTTGTTGGCATTTTGTTTATTTTGATATTTTTTTATACTATTAGATAATTCGAAAAGCTGGTGGCGTATTAGCTATGCTTGAAAGTATTTGAATGGCATAAAATGCATTGATGAGTTTTGAAAGTAGCAGCATATCAAGCTTTATTTGACGCGCATTTCAGCAAGCAGCTATTTATAAACTAAAAAAGTGTTTAGTGCCATTCATTCTATCCGCATGAAAATATAAATACTTTTAATTGCTGTTGAAATTTTAGGGAATTCAAAGAATGATGTTTCAACTGAAGCCTCCTAACAAAATGAAGCGATTCGGAATCGATTCGTTGTCGGAAAGCAAACATATTTAATGCATATAATTTATATTCAAAAACGTATTTTTTTATTTAATTATATTCATTATTCATTATTATTATATGACTACAATTAGCAACATATATATCAATAAAGGCTGTTGGCTGTAGTTGAATATTTCGGATCGAAAAATATTTGTGAAATCAATAAATTCCAAAAAATAAACACAAATAATTCAAATTGGTGGATTTTAAATACAATGCAAACCGAAAAGAATCCCCTGAATGAATATCAAGCCGATTCAATTTCGTTTGGATTTTACTCATATTTCAGTAAAATTTAACACTAGATGAATGAAAGCCTATGCTTCTGATTGTTGTTTCGAATATGATTTTGTGAAGTATAAATACTAAATAATACATTCAAATTTATCATTTTCGGCGTTGGTTCCGTTTTTTTTTTTGGTGGATTTCCCATTGTGAAATTGCAGCTGATTTCAATTTGTTTTCGCTTCATTCAATCAAGCGAAGATAATAGTACAATTAGAATTATATTTCATTTTCCACATATAAAACGCGAGCATCTGATGTGCTTTGCTCCCGTGAAAATCCATATTAGCGAAAATTTTGATTAATCTATTGTACATTAGCGACGACATTTACGAATTCAATTGTCGAGTACTAGATTCGTTCCATCAATTATATAAATGCTATCGATTTTCTTTCGCTGGTGCTCGCGTCTGTCATTTTGTACGAATAATGTTTTTGTTTTATGGTGATTGTGGTTCGTCTGAAAAGTGGTAATAAACGTAACCCGACAAACCAGAGGGAAAATGGTACAGGTGAAGAGAAAACGCATCGTATGCTGCGCGCCGGATGTTGCCGTACATAATGACAAAAAAGTATGAAAAACCGCCAATGTTGCCATTATGTTTTCGGCAAAAAGGGAATGAAAATATATGAGCCTGAACTACTTTTAGCCATGAGCCACAAAGCCATTATATTTACGCACAACCTGTGCGCTCATTGCTTTAGATGTTTCTTTTAATTTCATCACAGACTCCGAAACGTGACTCTAAAAGTACTCTGTAGAGAGAAAAAAACACACACGCACATTCCAAATGAATATTGTCAACCGCAAACTAGCTCTAATTTACATGACTTTGACGGTAAAATCCTGTGTTGACTAGCAAATGTGGAGCCAACACTTCGCCGGTCTGTGCAATACCTCTACAATTCATCGGATGTATTCAGAACGGGCACACGAGCAGATACATTTGAATAAATTATTCACGAATTCTCAGATTCACACCTTGTCTGTAGCGTAACAAAAGGGACACACAAGACAACAGGAACATTTTTAATGGAAGAAGCCACTTAATTAATTTATTATGTACATTTTCTCGGAGCTCATAAAATATTCGTTGTGGTTGTATTTTGCGTAGTCGAAAAAATTGGGCCCCAGTGTCATATGCATGAAACCTTTTTATGCTCTGAAAAGATTGTTGGTTTTTTGAAAATTGCCACATTTTAAAGTCATTTCCCTTGACTGCTGTTCAATGAATACCTATACTGTAGGTCCTCCAGCCATTGTTCGCTGTGTTCGAAGCGAATTTCTTTCGGTTCACATAATAAAGAAGTTAATCGCGTGGTTTATGACCAAAGTAAGTAAAATCGAATAGAAAATGCATGGAATGAAAACAGGATTAGGATCGATCTGAAAGCATGCCATTTTTTTTGTTCGCCTATAGTTTACCTAAATGTCGAAGCCGAGCCGAACAAAACAAAACCACACACATACAGTTCACCTTCTGCCAGATAAAGGGTTTTCTTGTTGTTATTTCATTGAATATGAATTGAAATGCAAATGCGTTGACATTAAACACACATCAACATTGAAATCCAAATGACAACATTCGGTGATGCCATGCAGCCTATGTCGAACCTCAAGTGTATGTGTGTGGTGCATGAATCACGGAACAACATTAAACAACACGAAAATTATATGTAAATTGTATTTAATGAATAAAACATGATCAACGAACTCCGCCCGCTCGATGTTCTATTCTCGATTTTCGGCATTTTCGACTGCATATCTATTTTTATTACTTTTGTTTTATTTCGTGTTCAAATCTGTTCTGTTGAGGGTTAACAAACAGATAGAATAATCGTGATTTTATTGTTGGAACGTTTTTTCTGGCCTTTGATCTTTCCGTTTTCAGCGAACAATCTATCTGACGATTTCAAATCGGATTACCATTTAGACCATAAAAATATTACAATTGTACAATATATCATGGATATGCACTGCAACGACTTATAAATCAATAAAATACTTTTATTATAGCTGTTAAATCGAACTAATCTACATTCGATTGTTCGCTCGAGTGGCAAATACCACGAAATCATACGTACACTTGAAACTTTGCAGGAAGTTCTTGGTAAAGCAATCGAGATCTCGATCGAATCCGGCGTTGGAATAATTTGTTCCTGTTTTTGGATTGCATTCATCAGCGATGGTTATAAACAATATACAGCTCTCATTTGGAGTTTTTTTTTGGTGTCACCAGTCGTGAGGAGCGGGTTTTGACAAACGGCCGGGTTTTTAATAAAGTACGTTTTCCGGTTTCGACATGTAATGGGCGGATAGTAAATTTGTCAATGTCCATTATGTCGTTCCGATTAAATCTCATCTAATAATCACGGAATCCTTTTGGCCTATCTGCATTGAACAATTACTAAATTGAATTAATGGTCGCCATTATAGCAAAAGTGTCATCAAAATGACTAATGATTAATCGATGGACAAATTTATTTTGATACATACTGACAGTGCACGGCGACAAATAGCATTGTCGATATTTTCGCCACTTTAACACACAATATGTTTTATTGGGTAAACAACGGTAGTAGTACATAGATTGATAGGGACATTTGTTTGTCCCATAGTTCAATAGTCGAACCAGCTTGTTCCACATCATCGAATGTTAATTACATTTTTGGACGATATAAACCGAGGTGACAATCAACTAATGACTTTTTTTGGTTTGTGAAGCCGATTTAGATTTCCAATACATTTTAATCCAACATCACGATGCTTCCAGCCAACCAAACCAAATGTTTCGATGTTTAATTTCGATATCATACTATCGCAGCATATTTCAGCCGATAATATCCGCCGGAATTTTAGATGTTCTGAAATTAGAATTGGATCATAGTTTTTTTTTTGAAAATCCACGAATAAAATCCGTTTTGACCCATCGACGAGGCGCTTGCAACATAAATATTTGGCAGGCAAATCACGGTCGCTTTTAAAGGGCTTAGAACGAGAATATGTTACACATAATATGAATACCGCTTTTCCCTCGAATAAACAACTTTTAAGGATTTCAGCTGATTTACATTGACTTGCAGGCAAAAAAATATGGAATAACTATGTTTTGTTAGCCGCACATAATCGACCAAAATTGGTGGCTGCTTATAGCATAAATGTTCACTTTTCCAGTTTATAGGAAGTATCAACTCGAGTCGAGGAACCAGTGAAATATTCTTGTGCACGTATGGATTAGCATATTTAAAAGGATAAGATCTAAAGGCATTGATAAGCCGCTTTGAAATTGCGCCTTGAAAATGCTTCAGCCAAGCAAGTCAAGCTATTGATAAAGAGAAAAGCAAAACGGTGGCCCAATTCAAAATAGAGTCATTATTTATTTCACTTGGATCTAGTGTGCGTGTCAGAATTCAGAAAACACAAAAGGGTTAAAGTTCATTCAGAATTTTTTTTATTCATTTTTATGTTTGAATGGCTCCGGATATTCCGTAGTGGTATGTGTCATCAACTGATTTCAAATTGTTCCATTAAGAGAGAATTCCCTTGGCCATTTCCGTTCAAGCATCAAACACGCACACTCCACCAGAAACTCTGTGTTTGTTTTCCTGTTGTCGCCATTTTCTGCTTAAAATTTACATTAAAACTGCCCTTAACGCTGTATGCGTGCGCGTTTAATCGTCTCATTTGCGTTTGAATGTTTAAATAGAAGATAGAGAGGGAGAGATTTTAGAGCTATAGCAAGAACTTAAATTTTCAACCGAAAAAGTTGAGCTCTTATCGATAGGGGTATTTACAGCTAACAACACTTGATGTATGGTTTGACGTGAACTGCATTTTTTTGCTCCACCGAATGACATAGATGTATGAGGTGCGTGTTAGGTTCAACAAAATACCTTCAGGAGTGAGAACGAAAAAAAATGTGGCTCGAATTTTTTTCTATCCACTTCATTGTTACAAATGCTCTTAAAACCAACAAAGTAATACCAACAATCAACTAAAATTTATGTATTTCATATTTTTAGCATTCCATGCTCATTATAATGCTCATTTCATTTGCTTAATACGAATTTCTTTCCGCACTCAAATGCTAATACACTAAACATTCCAGCAGGTTTTTTTTTCTCGTTTCTGATGGTTTTCGCTCGTTTTTTCTCTCCCTAATCCCACATTTATTTCGCGTGATAAGCTAAATGAGCCGCACTGACTAGTGACTACAGTGAAATGGAGATTCATTGAAGCGGATTTCGTTCAAGATGTGACCGGACTGTTTCCGAGGTGCCAAATCGACACTGCCAATCCTACATAAATGATAGCCAACGGGTAAAAAGCCATTTGCCATTGCTTTTATCTGGTAATTAGTAAACTTGAAACATTTCAGTCCCATTTACAATGAAAACGCTTTGTAGATTTTTTTAGTATACATTCGGGCGCAGATCATAGTGAGGGACGGTTGGTGTTCTTTTATCTGTACGGGGATTTTGATTAGAGTTTCTACTCTGAATCGCACATATTTTTGTCGATGGAATAATTAGGTTTCGTATTGTCGAATGTGCGTGAGTGGGAGCGCTGATTTCATTTGCCCTAGACATTGTGTCTATATTTGACGACGCTGAAGACGATAGGCTGATTTCAAATGGGGGAAGTATAAATAATTACAAATAATAAACAAACCGTCATCGGACAGTGATTTTGAGTAAATATGTATGCATATATTCGCTGATGTGCTTGTACATTCAACCTTTGCCATCAGAAACGTGGAACTTTGAACGGCGCGTCTCTTCGGCCGCTTTTATTGATTGCATTGTGTATGTCCACTTGTGCACAACTCTTGGGGAGAGCTCCACAGATAATTGTTATTGATTATTATCGGTTATTGTCCGGCCATTCATATTCGGCGATTTGGGGATGCAGATTGATTTATTAATTCACAGTGAAAATGAATTCGCAATTGTATGGGTGAATGCGAAAGGTAAACATATTGAACGGTTAAGTCAATAGTAAGTCTTTTAACGAATGAATTTACAAACATTCAAAATTTCATTAATTTTCTGCAACAATAAAACAACAAGCACCCTACAAAAATTGAGTATTTCATTATTGCAATCGATATTGTGCGTTGAATCTCCCCCATTTTGATCAGTGTATCAAAGCTAGAATATAGAAACCGCACGGAAAAGCCACTCTTACGGATGATTCCATATTTTTTCGGCAAATATTTATCGGTATCATTATCATAATACAAAATGACAATATTTTTGAGAGTTCAAAATGAGAGCATGCCAATTAACCTGTCAAAATGTTCAAAGTATGACATTTGTTATGTTGATGAAAACGAGCATTTTGACGATAGATGGTTTCACTCAATATGATAACCAATCAAAAAATTTTGGAGCAGATCTATTTATGTGAGCGAACTGAGTGCTCAGAGTATTCCGTGCAAGAGTTAACGTCCACTCAATTGTCTCAATCGAATGAGCAGCGCAGATCACACAAGGGAAGCAAATCTTATTCAAAAAAACTGAGAGTTCGATCCTAATGCTCTGTTTTGGAAATTTCGGTGGCGTCGTCATTCGATTGAAACTCTGTTTAACAAGCGCGATTTCTGTCCTCACCGCATTAAAAAAGATCCACCTTTCTAAGTCTATCGAAGTTTCGAGTCAACATTGTGCCGAACCGAGAAAGAGCGACTATGAATAAATGAAGAGTCTACCAAATCGGAGCGGCCGAGGGCGCTGTATCGCTTCAGTTTCTCGCATTGAATGGTACTTCAAACGATTTATCGTTGCAGTGCATGAATTATTTGCGCGTCAATTAAATTGAGAACATATTTGCTGTCAATACTTCATGAAATATATGATTTATTAGTTAAATATGAATTCACTTAAATTTGCATACGCACAGATTGCATTAAGATACAGTGTGTGGAGTTACATTTTTTGCACTGACAGTCGGTCGAGTGAATTTCGATTACAATGTGAATGGTGTTCGCTAACGCTTCGCACAACCGCCAATTGAAGTTTCGGGCGTTTTTTTTCTACGGTAAATAACTCCGAAATTCCATTCGATTGCAACACGCAGCTGTCACTACCACACACGACTGTTTTTCAATCGATCGCTGAAAAAACAATGCAAATATAAACAAATGCAATTGATTCACGATTCCCGAAGTGCACTAAATGAATATATTTCCACCGGCCACACTCAAAATAGAACATTTAAATTCACATTCGAATTCATTTTTTAAATTGTTGAAATTCAATTGATATTTTGCTATCGGGCTATGAAACGAGACGGGATTCAGCACAAATGAATTATGATTTTACGAAACCATATTCAAATTCATACAAAGAATTCAATGAAAAATTTTCGCTGAAGCTGGAAATAAAATTGAATGTGAATGGACACTTCTGATGAACAAATTATTTGCTATCAAAAGCAGCAATTTTTATCACCCCCACAGAATTCAATGGGAAAATGTTTTCAATATTGCTTATTATGAGCACTTGCAAACATGTTTCATCAGTTTATGTGAAAAATGAAACAGCGTCATTCTCTTCCACCTGAATTTAAAGAGAAATTACCCAGAAAATCGCATGCAGTATGTTGTTGAAAGAGAAGGCACGATTTGGATATTAGCTTTGCAGAATTCTTTCCAATAAATAAATACAACAATGTCAATCTAATCAATGCATTCATTTGACTTGTCTTTGCGCCGATTGTGTTATTAGCTTATGAATACAAATTTAAATTCCACGAATCGACTCTCAACGGCATAAAAATTGTGAAAGTGTTAAATATTCGAGTTTTCGTTCGCTTCATTGTGATTTGGTTGCTGAACTTTAGCCAAAAAACATGTACTGCACAAGTTCTTTGTATGCTATTTAATATTATCATATGTGAACGAGTTTGTTTTTTTTTTGCACATGATTTGCATAAGAGAGTCCAAACAATATCCATTCGGGTGTTGGCTTTCTAGCTTCCTAGTTGAAATTTTCAGGGTTATTGCATTAGTTTTCGAAAGAGAAGGTGTATTAAATCGGTTATTAAATATGCATAAATCAACAACTTAAAAACCCCGTGCAGACACATTAATTGCGCTGGCAGCTTGCAACAACATGTTTATAATCTCTCTCTCTTTCTCTGGTTTTTACTCTTATTCCGGATTTAATGTTTTTAACTTCATGTGTGTGTGTGTGTGTGTGCTCATATTTTTAGTTTTACGTTCACATTCGTCGCTTTCTGCATTCTCTCGCAAACATGACACGCCGCTTTATGCGTTCAGTCACCAATGGATTTGGGATGCTTTCAGTGTGGATTGCACATCTACCATGAATTTTCACAATGCATATTATGTTGTAATCGCTTTTCTTGTTTCTTGTTTGCAACTATTTGTAATTTGCAATTTTGCATGTGCTTGCATTTACACACGAATCCATGTACGGTTTGCATTTGTGCAACAAATTTCCGAAGTGAATTAGAATATTTTAATGAATATTCATGAATTAGACAACGACGAAAAACAGAAACACTTTTCGCCAGAGCCTCGCAAAATGCAAAACGATGTGATGTGGCTATGCAAGTGATAGTGAATAAATCACTGCAAGAGTGCATCAGAGTCTTCAAATATGCTCGATTATTGTTAAATTGATTTCAATTAATGTTTTTATTTTCAAAAGTAAGCAGATAGCGTCAATATGAATCGACCCACTTTACTCAGTGATAGCTTAATGAAACATCATAAATGAATGAAACGAGGCGTAAAATGTTTCTTCGAGCGAAATTTCCAACTCACTTTTGTGCTGTTCTATTATGACTCATTCCATTTTGAAGTTTCCGGCCAATTTCATTTGCAATTCATCATGTTAATTGCCAGACACAACATATGGTTAGTTGAGAAAGAGAGAGAGAGAGAGCTAGCGAACACAGTGGACACATATAGATAGAATACACCACATCAAACGCATTCGTGAACACTATCAAACTAAATACACATTTGAAACGTTCCTAAAATAGAAATCAAATCATTGTGCAGATGAGTCCTATGCGATTTGATTGAGTACTTTGATGTGGTCAGTTTCTATGTCTGCTGCATGTGGTTAGTTCTTTTCTATATGTATTTTTTCGGTCACGCTGATTTCCACCCCTACATATTGTCAACTTGACGACATTCGTCGGATGATTGAAATCAAATTAAAGTACTAGCAATTGGCTCGAATTGTCCTTTCATTTGCGGTTTACTTGAAGCCTACTGTCAAGCATCTAATTAGTTCTAAGCGGATTTGGCTACGGATCAACGCGTTTCAATTTATTTTGTTGGAACATATTGAAAGGAACGAAACCAGCCTCAATAAAAGGCAAGTAGTTACTTTGTTGCCATGGCGCAACTTAGCAATTTGTTTCTGGTGTTTTTATAGATTATTTATTATAGACATCTTCCTTATTCAAATGAATCATCATTCGTTCATTGTACAGTCAGTATGAAAAAGTAGTCATTAAATGTATAGTAATTCCACTTCTTGATTAGATTTTTGTATACATCTTCATGAATAAAAATAGCGGAATTCATGATTTTCTTGTGCTGCTTCTTGCTCTCAGATGTGAGGGTAATTATTCTGCATGAAAACCTAAATAGCAGCATCAAATGATATTCTTACGATGGACTGGTTGCACATTTTCTCATCAAATAAAATTCGATGCGGTGATGTTTGAAATGGTACTTTTGAAGATTTGATTGTACAGGAAATTGCAGCGTGTCTCAGACGACGAATTATCATTCGACGAAATACAAATTCAATCGAATGCCAAATAAACTTATCGTCACATCGCCCTCTTTTTGGGAATCAGCGCGAAGCGCGTCCCGTCTTCCCACACACACGGCATATACATATATATATTCTAAGCAATCGTACATTTGTCGATTTATCATGGCAATTCATATCTTTTTCGATATTGCATCATCGAAGCAGCGTTTTCCCTTTAGTATAATCAACATCAGAAAATTACCCCAATAAATGAAGGAACACACGCTTAACTGCACATTTCGCTCGCTCTCTGCATTTCTCTCTACGCACTTTGTGCACAAAACAAGCAATTACATTGCACATTGCGCAATTTCAGGAAAAGAAGATGCTGCGTTCGCAGTGGATAGATTTCGCTATAATTTATATCTCTTTTTTCTTTGGTGCTTCATTTTCTTGTTTGATAGATGAGCCTTCGGGCATTTTCCAAAGGGAAACGAACCATGATTTTCAATTTTTTTGCGCACATTGGCTATATTTATATGTAGGCATAAAATGTGCATATTCCAGACGCCTCCGTTTACACCTTCTCCTTTTTTCATATAATATAGTCCAGAGTGAGAATAATGCCAGACGCTCACCAAGCAAAATCGTACCGTGTATAACTCGAAATAAATTAGTTTTTCCTTTGTCTGCCACGAACTTCCTTATTATATTTACATAGAAGAAAATCATTTGATGCGAATGAAGGTAATCACAGAATTATTCGTTTTGAACGCACCACAGCCACTTTTCACGGATAATCCAATGGAACGTGGCATCATTACATTTCGTTGACAGACATTTACTGTTTCTTTTATCCAATATTTTATGATACGTTCCTTTGTGTGTGTGCCGATTTGTACGTTGGCAACACAATTTTTTCAGTCCTTTCAATTCAAATTCGAAAGATGCTGTGATTTCCATCTGCCGATGTTTTGTGTTATCGAGATAATGGAGGCATTTTGGTACAGCCAATGAGCGAAAAATAGCTGAAACTCAATGAAACCCATTGAATTCTTCAAGTCGATCGTTGAGGGCACCCAAATATTTCACAAATATATCCAAAAAAATCCATTTCGGTTTTATTGACTACAAACCTTTGAAACGGTTTCGTTAGTAATTTTATTGCCTGCACCATTTTCTTTCCATCATTTCCCCGTTCCGAATCAATTTTAGCCGTGAGTCATATTTCGACTAGTGTCTTCGTTATAGAAAAACAAAACGACGACACAACGGAAACCACTGAGCAAACACATCACTGTAGATGGATTTTTAGATAGGGTTTCGTTTCGTTCCATCAAATGCATATTGAAAGCGCCACAGGGCCTTCTCGTCTTATTGAATGTGCGAAGTACAAGGCGAAAAAATAATGTAAAAATGATATTTTCCACGTTCACTTCGCCCTTCACCAGTTGCTGCAGAACGTGCATTCGGATGTAAATTGTCAAGGAGGGCTGCTCGTACGTACGAAAAATGTTATCGCTTTGCTACATTTTTCTCGATTTCATTCGTTTGCCGTCGTTTTTTATTTGCTCGCCAAATTCATTCCAATATCAGTGATCCAGCCAACACAACTGGAGCTTGTTCCAACAAATTCGGGGCCATTTCGCCAGCCAAGCGCCATTTTCCATGCCAAACGTGCTGCTTTATTCTTTCCTTTTCAATTAAACAAATAAAACATACGAAAGCAATTCACTTTAAAATATTTTCTTAGATCGTGCTCAACGCTTCTTGCCCGACAACGGTGGACAATGATTGCGCCGAGTCGATGCAGAGAATGGCAGAGCAAAACAAAAAAATATTTGCTTCGACCGTGATTTATCTCGTGACGCCTGGCAATTCTATAATTTTTGCACGAAGACATAAAATGAGCATTGGCAATTGTGTTTAACTTGGGGATTTGCTTTGATGAAATTGAATACATTGAATGTGAGTGAAAAACGTGGTAAATACGGAACAAAGTTTGTCTTTGAAGAAAAGTATCGATCGTTCTCTCGATAATTTCGAGCATATTTGGAGACATATTTGTTGATGGTGTTAGAACATGATTGCTTTGAATTTCGGCAAATTAATGAATAGGGCGTCGCCATGCTTCGCTCTTTTTGTCATGTTTCGACGTTTCGAAACAATGATTTAGGTACGTATTTCTGACACAATTCCACCAAGTTTAATAAGCTACGTGATTTTTCGATCCGAAATCTAATTTTCTTTAGAAAACCGTTAATAATTACATAAAAAACTCTCTTTTTAAAAATTATTCCAGATTGGAATTTCATTATTTCAAGTTTCTGAATAACGACTGTAAACTGTGTGTCTCTTTTGCAACTGGTTTTATATTCCAGTGTGACGCTTATTTTTCATATTTCGTAAAGTGCAATGCGATATCGGGGGAGAAAAAACAAACTGACAAACATAAAATATTCAAATGGGGTTGATGATCATGGGCTGATACAAATGTACCTGTGCTCGTTGATAACACCTTTTTTCAATTGTTAATTATTTTTTGTGTTGCTTGCATATTTTTGTTTGCATTTTTTATCTTTGTCCATTCTTGTATTTTTATTCACATTTTCGCTGCATTTGAAAAATTTTAATTGCCATGGAGACTGCAAAGTTAAATGTGGAAAGTTTTCGAAGTTAGATAACTCTTTTCATTGGAGAAAACGTATTTTTTATTTCATTTCTCGCAAACAAATCACCACATGACTCTTAAAATCAGAGTATTTCAAATCCAAACTCAGTTGTTATGCTGTCTGAATGCGAAGAAAAACGATTCTATAATTCATTGGCAATCTTTGCATGCGCCGCAAAATAGGATGCTGATATGGTTTGGTTGGATGCTAGAAAAAGGCAAGAGATTTCGTTCAATCAACTGAACGCTTGCGTGTGCCCGTCGAATGAGCATCGGAATTCACACTCTTTCTTTATCATTGTTGGAAAGGAAGCAGCAACAAAAGATAAATGAGACTTAATGGAGTTTTAAATGGAAGCCAAACTTGTAATGAAACGAAAGGAAACGAAATGGATTCAATGATGAGAGATTTTCACTACAAATAAACACGTATATGTCCAAAAGCTATCTCGAGCAGAAGGACAATAGTAATAGTGATAATAATGATTATGATGAGACACAATAATCGAGTAAGCTCGACGAATGTGACAACATTTAGGCCGATATGTGTGTGTGTAGTGTGCATTCGATGTGCTCTTTTCAAGTGTAGCTGTGCATGTTGATAGCACTCGTGAGCATTTCAACGCTATCAATATCGAAAGGAAAAACAAAATTGCTTACACGTTATAACCAGAAATCTCTTGGAAAACTGAACTTCCCGTTAAAGCCGAAATCTTGAGCGGTTGGGGGGCAAAAACGAAGTCAACAAAATTTATATTTGCTGATACATTCGCCCCGAAAAACTACTCTAACTTAATTGAACGTAAGCATTTACCAGTGTCGCCTCGTCTTTTCGCACTCTACAATTCGTGTCGAAATTGCAATAGAGTTTGCGCCATAAAAGGCTGCAAATAAAAGCAACACCAAGTGAAGCTAAAGCTGAATCAAAGAACCGAGCCAAAGGATGTATTCCCATTTTATGTGTTAGCGCCTTTTTTCCCTTTTTTCCAACGCTCAACATGCGAACAAAACATCGGCGATACCGCAACAAAAACAACAACAAGAGCGGCAGCAGCAATTCATGATAGCGAATTATACACGGGCGCATTGTTCGCATTGTTTTCGGCTGATTCCATACAATAGCTGATTTTGTTTAGTTTAGCATAGTTATACAGTAGCAAAACAAACAAATAAAATGACAAGGCACCAAATTCTCATTCACTTTGAGATGCGTTGCGGGCGCGTCCGCACGCACCCACATTCAGCCCCCCGAGTCATTAAGGAATTCTATTCAGCGAACAAGAAGCTGGGCCAAATGTACACGACTCTTTGTTTGTCGAGTGTCTTGTTGGTTGTGTGACATTTATTTTTCGTTTTCTTTCGCTGTGGGTTTTGGTTTCAGTGCTCGTAAAATATGGAAATGTATGTGCACTTCTCTCATTAGAGAGGATATTCAGTGAAGATAGAAACACGGAAACTGTAATGACAGATTTCCAGAAAATGTTGGAATGGTGAATGTATTGTGGCATTACACAAAAACCACCGAAGAAACATTCTACTTCAATGCGCTTACATTCGACAAATGACATGGTTTTGTGTTGCGTTTTATTCGACGAGATGACAAGCCACTCAAAGAGGTACACTTTGCGAACTCTTGCTCTCTGTCCCTCTCTCTCTCTCACTCTCTCAATATATCTCTCGAGAGAGATTCCAACGAGTTCAACGAGCAAAAATCATAATTTTGGCTTTTTTGTGGCCTCTTGTTTTCGTGTATAAGAGCAAAAGCGTGTGTGTGTGTGTGAATGTGCGGATGTGCACGCTCATTCACTGAAATCACAAACACTCTGACTTTTGGCATCGATGTGTGTAATGCATTCAGCGAAATTGCTTTTACCAAATGCGATGCGAATTGATGGAAAGGCTTTCGTTTGTAAAATTAAATGTTGTAAGGGCAAAAATGCCAAGCAAATATATGGATGCGGTCTGGAAAATGTATATATGGAAGGCAAACGGAACCGCATGCAATACAAACCAAATGCGCGCACCATACGAACGAATGGAATTTCATCATTTTACACATTTCTCACAATGTCAAACACATCAGCCTGACATTTGAACTTCGTTCACCGTCATTCCCAGATCCAATGAGAAATTCAACTAAATTTAACAACAGAGAATAAAATGTCTGCGAAATAGTGTTGATGCACATTTAGATATTGAAAATACCATGTAATTGATATCTCAAGGTTAAATAAATCGTAATGATATCTAGCCATGTAATGCAATCAAAAGTTTTGCGCATCTTTTGAATGCTACCAATTCTGCTATACTTTTTTAACCCATTCAATTTTAATTTAATTAATTAAAGACGATTTTCGCTGTGCACATTTCAAACATTTTCATTAATTTGAACCAATTGCGGCTTCGAAGTGAGGCAGTAGATATTAAATTCTCTGGGGATGCAATGAAAATATAAAGCACTTTCATATTGCTTATAACTGGGAAAACGCTTCATCTCGATCATATTTTTTATGGAAATACAGAGATGAAATTGAATATTCTGCATTTTCATTTACGAAATTGCAAAATGCAGCACATGTAAGGCTTGGATTTTGATATGCACGTCTCCAAGGAAACGACCTTTCAAACAATTAGCCACGGATAACTAAACTTTTCCCGTGCAAAAACCGAACAAATTTTAATGAATTCAAATCAACTTTTCTAACTTGGATTTATCAACTTCAGCATTCAATTCAATTTTTCGAGATGAGAATTAGTCTCGTGACTTAAAATCATTTCAAGTGAAAAGGTAAAAATTGCAATAATTTTTTTAAAATTTAAACGATAGCCGATTAAAATGTCTTGAATATGATATCTTCATTCGCTGGCTAGCATCAATACAAACCACAGTTTCGTATTTTTAATAATAATAATACTCAGCCAAAGACTGGCTGCTTTTATTCATTGAAAATAAATAAATAAAAAATACATTTTTGACAGGAAAAAGGTACGGGTCATTAATCGATTAAATCGTATCTCGCCACCATTAAAAACCTGTATCTTTTCGAAAAATTGTTATTTAAACATTGCAAGATTGAATGATTCTAATGAACTCATTGTCCGCATCATGTGTCATCGTCATCAGTTGATGTACAGCGTCTTGCATAGCCACAAACATCAACCAAACCGCAGCTGAAAGATGAAGTGTCGGTAAACTTGGCGCATGAAAACTTTGTTTAGATGCAAAACACTGCATTTCAAGTTGAAACTAAGTTGCTGTGCGATTGTAATTTCCATTTGTTTTGCACATGAAAAGCTCATCATATCAGCTGCAATAATCAATTGTTTGTGATGATGTTTGAAATACTTGGTTTGCAAAAGTTTTCGGCAGCCCGATGCAATTAGAGTGGCTGCTCTGTTACGTACGGTGACGAATAAATTACTCGAATGCATTTAAATCCCTTGAGTTATGTGCGTTGAGAGTCATTTAAATTTGAACTTAAGCGAGCAAACCGTAGACGAAGCGTGCTATCTTCATTTTGTGGCTTACATAAATTAAAAGGCCTATTCTCGTAAATATACGGGCAATTACCATTTATAACTGTTTTTGTTGCGCGCACATTTTATTGTTGTTTCCTTTTTGCCGAACGAAAATTTGCAACAAAATCCATTTTTCACCGACAATTCACAGTGCACGACGAAATCCCCGGATTTGGCAAATGGCAAAACCACTTGTTTATTTGATATTGTGGACTATCGTAAAATAAACCACCGTACCGCATCGCACCAACCAATGAAAATGAAATTCGTTGTCGCCTAATTCGAGACCGACTCTTTTGTTTGTTGACGAAAATCAGCGAATGTACAATAAAATGCCAATAAAAATAAAATTCAATGAAAAACCTCAGGTTTCAACCAATCAATGAACAATGTGCATGAGCAAATGCCGGTAAATATGTCAGAAAATTCAAAGTTTTAATTAACACTGACACATGATGAGTCCAATTTGCAAATTAAACTCTATTACCTGAAGCGATGATCGCTTTTTTCTGTTTTAAATTAATTGTAAATGTTGGATGTTGTTTGGGGATCATGAAAAAGCCCGTCAAAATAATCAAACTCGTTGTTGGATATTGTGTAATGTTAGCTTCAACAAACCCAATTTATGGTGCTTATTTAAAGCGGTCTCGTCATCGGATGAATGTGGAATGATCGGATGAAAGTGGAATGATCTATTCGGCAGAGTTATATAACTCTTGTTCCCGTCAAACGCAAAGAATTATGGTAAACGAAATGTTTGTTTCGAAAAAACGTCAAATTTGAAAAATACATGAGAAATACATTTCAAATCAGTGGTTGCAAATTGTGTGCAGAAATAAAGAAGTTTGATTGCATGCTGCTGCTGTTGCTGCTTTTTTTGCCCAAATTTCAAATGACATGAGTTCAAGTGACAAGCGTGAACGAAGATATGTTCTTTTTATCTCACTGGCTTATTCTAGGATCAAATACGCGATTTATTGCTTCTGGGAAATTTACCGATGGATTTTCCATTCATGGTCTGGTCTCTTTTTTCTATTTCGCTTAAAATGTGTAAACAAAAATACATTGTAATTTATTCGCTTCTTGTGAACGCAACTTCTGGTCCATAGATAAGGATCGATGCAGCAGCAGCGAGTGATAGCGAATGAAAAACGGCAGCCACTTTCATTTAGCAATAACAACCAAGCACTGAACCAGAAAAATGAAGCGTTTGCTGAAGTTGAAAAAATGCGGTGATGTTGTTGGGGTCGGGGCCAGCCAGCAATGTGCAATGCATAACAATTCGATTTTATGAAGCGATCTCTCTTTGCTCACTGTTCGACTGGCAGCACCGAATCAATATGAGTCATCTCATGAGCGCACCAAATAATGACAAAGCTATTTTGTTTCGGTCCGTTACAAATTTGCGATAGAAAAATTTATGGGTTTGTTGTTGAAATTGGATGTGCGTATAATTTGTAGTGGATAAAGCATCCCAACAAAATACCCGCTTTGTGATGATATTGCATCAAAAACGGTTTTTATCTGCGCCTTTACACTGCCGTCACCATCGAAATTGTTGTCTATGAATCACGCATGCATCGAGAGAGAGAGAGAGAGAGAGAGAGAGAGAGAGAAAGAGACAGAATGCAAAGGAAAAGTAAATCATTGGAGCAATCGAGTTGATAAATTTTCCATAGACGACTCATTTATTATCCATCACAGCAACTGTTAGTTAGAAGACAGCCAGTGGCCAGTAGTTTTGATTGGGGTCAACCAAGCATCCGTTTGTTTTGGGACTTCATCGAAAACAAAATGCTGCGACTGCTTGTGTTTGATGATGATACCTCTTCACCGAACAAATACTGTCTTGTTATATCAAGCGTAAATATTTGCCATAATACGCGTCAAATGTGACGGTCATTCTGACCAACATGACTTATCTACTCGATTGTCTGGAAAATCAAAATCATCGTTACATCAGAATGATTTTACAGGATGTTGTTTGCGGCCGAATTGATCCGGATTGAATCCGAAAAGTGCCAAAGTTCCAACTTGTTACAGCGAAAAGTGCACTCGTACTAATACGTGCTTACGGCTCACAATCTCGGTAAATGACGATAGTTTCTTGTGCAAATACTCCAAACCAATATTTTCTCTTCAATTATTCCGGATTTCATTGCATTTGAATCTGAGCTGAAATAATCAATTTTGCTGACTGAGGAATGAGCATTTCTGCTTTTGCTTTGCAAAGGAATGAATTCATTAAATTTGCACGAGTTTGAACCACATGAAATCGAAATTGATACTGGATTTAATAAATATTCTTGCAAATTTGTTATGTTAATCTTAAAGATCATTAAAACGCTCCGATTTTCCACATTTAACTTGAGTTCATCCAGACTTTATGGATAATTTTTATTTTTTCATCACAGGTGTTTTTGATGGATGGGGTGTTTATGGATGTCAATTTTCGCCAAAATTTATGTTGCAAAACCAGCCCCAGGTAAAATATAAATGTAAAAAAACTAATTTCCTCCCAATTTCATTAAAATTTAATTTTCATTCAATTTCGGAACTGTGAATGGAAAATATCTCGATTAATCAATGGTATGAGAGATGGGTTGTCAACTTTGAACACAGATCCCGATGATAAGGTGCTTGAGATGTGAGGGAAATTCACGCAAACGCATTTTATTTAATTAGCATTGTGTAAAAAGCCACCATTTTACAGTACACAGCATACACATTGACATTAAATTCGATGCTTGGATAATCTTCTTAAAATAAAGTAATACGATCATGTTTGACGTTCAGCTGTGAAATTAAAATGATTCCTTTTATTTTGGCAATTTTTAGTGTTTATCATTAGCTCAGCTGAAACGAGTTCCGCACCTGCTTTCAATTATACTTTATGTGCGTAGATTAGTATGAAAGCCACCGAACGTGTTAAGATGTAGACATTTGAATGGCATCGTTTTTAGGTTGGTTTCCATCTGAATTCTAGTTATTCGAGCCGAGCAAATGATATCGTCTCGTTCAAATGATGGCATTAAATAATGGATGAACGTGTATATTTTCCACGCTTTCGTTGCAAGCTACATTGAACATCACGGCATTAATCGTTAAAACCATGTACATATATCCGTGTTGTTCCAGACACAGAAAGTGAACGCAATCGTCCTGAAAAATCCACATTTGCAAAGTGATTATTATAATTACACACGGCCTTAAAGGTGTGCGCTTTGTCGTCGTCGTTGTCGTTCGAAAGCGGAAATTTTGGAAATGAATCGGTTGGCATTCGGGTATTGTGTATCTGTGTAACACATCATCTCATTTCAACCTTTCACAGAAATAATCATTATACATTTGAACTCTAGCCCGGGCTTTTGCTGCCACAGCTATGTGCGTGATGAGTATTGTGCACGTACATTTCACTAATTGTTAGCCTGGATGAGCTTGTTATCTTTGTTTGCCAACTGCGTCAATGTGTCGACGATGTCAATGAACATGGGTTTGCTTTTTAAAGAGGCTGCCTTTTTATGTTGTGGCTTTCGTTTGGTGAAATTTTCCACTTCTATTTTGAGGTTTCAAAGTGAAATGTGTGGTAGCACATCATTTTTATCTGTGCCATTCGTCGAAGGCACCGAAAGGAATGAATTTCTTCAAAGAAATATCGGCATTTGCACATACAGGCCATTAAAATTTGTGGGTCGGCTCATAAAATGATAGTGGCCCGGGGCTAGTGAAATGGAAACAAGCACGATTCCTCCGAACACGAACGAGCAAAAGATTTTAATTTGGCATCGTGTTCCTTCAAATTTGCCACTAGTTTTGCAATTTGTTGCTAGAAGTCCGCCGGGAAGCCCGACTATTCACTTCATCGACGATTCGTACTGTCATTCGAATTGTTAATTTCATTAACAAAATTGATTTTATGCTTCAATACTGGAAAATTACTATTACCGATTAGGCTGAGTGGATGCTACTAGTGCGGCGTCATGTTGCAGGCCCTTGAAATCAAAAAACCACCGAATTTATCGATACACAACCGAACTGTCACACACTGTATTAATGCGGCGAATGCATATATATATATCGTTCCGTTTTTGTCAATATGTTTGAAGTAAATTCAATTTGGTCACGCTTTGAAATGAAGTCTGTTTGTAGCATTATGTCGTATTATAGATTTAATGGCATTGAGCATATGAGCCCATTTGTATTCGGAAAAATATAAAAGTGCATAAACGAAATGGGTGTTTTTGTGTTTGGACGCGTATTCTGGCTTCCAATTCGATAAATTGAACGTTTACGGGAAGAGAGAGAGAGCAAAAAACGCGGGGATTTTCATTTGAAATTGCACTTTACTTTCCTTGCGCCAAATGCGCACTTGAAGCATAAGCGCCGCGATTTGATCACACACTCAGTTAACTTTTCAACGGGAGTCTCTAGTTCAAACTATTCTCTTGTTATTTCCTCAAAACCTGCATCAAGCCAAATAAAGAGTTTCATTTCAACTGCAAACGTTCGGATATATTATTCTTATTTTCACATTAATGGCACGTGCAGCGCACACCACAGTTAGTGCAATTTAATAGGGGCCCTTTTTTCACCGTTTAATTGCATTAGAGAGGAGATGTCGTGCTGAGTGAGCAAAGTCATAACGTCAAACGGAATTCCTGTAACTTGCTTCACTTAAATTAAATTAGAAATTGAAGAGAAAAATATATGATAATAATATCATATAGTGGAATATAGTTCGAACATGCACGTCACACTCATTTCGAATTTTAACTCTTCCGCCGAAAGTTCCGATAGGCTGTTTCTAATGGAAGCATCATTACAATGTTACAATATCCTGTCACTTGCCGTTAGCATTGCTTGCAATTCCGAAAAAAACAGCATCCGACAAGCTGCAAACTTTCTGATTGTAACACTTCATGACTCGTGCTTAAATGAATATGAATCGTGCATCGGAAATCTAATTAATATCGAGAGACAGTTTTCATTAGGGCCAACTTTTTGAACATGTGAAAAAAAGATTTGACACAAAGATACCTACAAAATGAATGCAATAATTATTTGACAGCATGATTAAAGAACAGAGACGTGCTTGCAGAGCAGCTCCGAATAAGCACACGATAGATAACGAAAACACAATAAAAAAGAAAGCACTTTTTTGCCGAAAGTAATTTTCAAATTAACAGACGTTGCATCAAATTAAATATACACCAAAAACAATAGACAAATGGGATAATTTTTCCATTCTGCCGTTGTTTTGGAGGGTGCGATATGCTTTCGCCATCTTTTTTATGGACAACATAAAAAAAGATATAAAAACAGATGAAACTACTTCACGTCTTGCATTTTTATGACTCAAATCTGAATCATAATAACGCCTAACACGTTATATACAATAGACATGACAAGAAGAGCCATAAACTTGCAACTGCGAAAATTGGCCAAAGAAAGTCTATACGACACATTTATATATCCGGCTGACTGCAACTGGTTGAATTTAATGACCAAATGACGACTTTGAATCAGATTTCAGTCAAAACTTCTTGGTAAATAACGCCCTGTAGATTATATTTGAATGCAAAGAATTTTTAATTCCGTTTCGTTGGAAATGAGAGATTTGAATGAAAATGATATGAAAATTATGTTCATTTCCTAAATAACAGAGTGAAATGGAGCGAATCATTTCAATTTTTACGTCAAATCGGAAGGTATCATATGTCTGATTGTGCGACGACAGCGAATCACAAAAATTAGCTGCAACTTGAAATTTATTCACCGCTTTTTTTAATTTTTTCCACCTTTTTTATTTCTTTGTTCTTATTTGTATTTCCTCTATTATTGTGTTTTGCTGCATTTATATAGGATGCCGAATGAGACGGTGTCTGCCAAGTCAGTGCATTGAAGACAATGCATAATACATATAACACTGTTTTGTGTTGTATCGACACTTTCGCCCGTGCAAAATGGATGTGTGAATGTTTTTATTTCGTTGAAATGTGAACAACGCATAAAATAAATGCAATTGTTTGCATTCCACGAGCACGAGCACAAACTCTCCCTTTTATTTATTTGCCTCGCACGAGATATTTATGTCGAATTCTCCTTTGCACGCCGCATTTATGTCTGCGACGCTCACATTCATATCTGTAATAATCGTTGCAGTAAAACCACGCGCGCGCACACGCCTGTCCGCTCACGCGGGTGTATTTGTGTGTACACAAACACACACCGTCATTATTGGTTATTGTCGAATATATTAAAGTGAATGGAAACTACAGTGAAGGGTAGTGAGATGGCGATGGAGGCAGAAAAAACCAAGAGCAACCCCGTACAATATTTTAATTAGATTTGGCTGTTGAATGTATTTCGACGCAGAGAATTCGCATTTATTTATTTGGATGTGATATTTTCATATGGATTCGTTTCTTCACAAACTATTAAATTTTGTTTTTATTATTATTGCCGCTTCGGTCCCCTTGTTTTTTCTACCGCAACACATCCATTCGCCTACAAATAACAAATAACCGAAAGTGAAAGAAATAACAAAAACAAAAAGTGCATGAAACCATAAATTATTGTCTGCTATTCTGTTGCCTAAATTATAACGAGACTCGCTCAATTGCCATTTGACAAAGGCGAAATGAGAAAAATGAGTGGCAATTTGTCAAACGGCTACTTACTTCAATGTATCCTTGAATAATTTCAAACTGTGGAAAAGAAAATGGGTCCGATGTTGGTGTGGCTGCTGGACTAAGAAAACCGCTGTCCGCATCACTGTGCTGTGATGCTGGACGCCGAAATTTGATTTGACTCGATCGATTCGTCGAACCAGCCGCATTTTTACCAGGAACCGTACTTTTGATTACTTCAATTTCTACGACAGGTAATGTGGCATTTTCTTCCAGCAAATCTTTGAGACTTAATTGTGGCGTTGAAACGCTGTGTTTCATCGTTATACTATTTCGCGTTTTTGACGCTACTTTCATTACATTTTGATTGGTTGTGCGCAATGGTAGATCGTTCGGTGGGCTCAATTTTGTACGCATTTTTGTGGGCGCCTTGACATTCTGGTATTTCGGTGCGGATGAGTCATTTTTTATCGTGGCCGGTTTCCCGTTGCCCGTTGACGCTGATATCATTTTCTTTGCAGAAAATGTTGAAATCACCGGCTGTGAAGCTTGACGCACGATTTTCTCGATTTGTGGCGATTTCTTAATCGGAACATGTGTTTCAGTGTTTTTATTGGCTTGCTGATTTTCATAAATATTCGTTCGATTGACATTCGCATTGGTGTCACTATAAATATCTTCCGTCTCCGATTCGACGATTGGATGCAAATGATTGGCATTTCCAAATAAACTTTCCATTTTATTTCCTTCAATATAGTCCGGATCGATGGTGAAGTAATTCGGATACGATGTTTGCAACTCATCGTGTTCCTCTTCATCTTCTTCCTTCACATCTTCCAGTGTATCGTAGACAAAATCGTGGTCTTCGTAAATCGTTTCCTTAATGAGCTCTTCTTCATTGTTACGCTTTTCGAGTATTTTTATTGGGAATGGCATGCAATCACCGCTCACCAGGCCGTATTTCTTTTTTAGCTCTTTTTCATTGACAAAATCTTTGCTCGGATCAAATAGACAATAGTTTTCTAAATGTGGTACACCTTTTCTCGGTCGAACCGGGATATTTTGCAAATGACTTGATGAGAACTCGGGCTTGGTAAGCATATCGCACGGTGACGTTAAGTTTATTATTGTGCTTGGATCCATATTAATGCTTTGATTTCCGTCAACTAAGTTTATATTGGATATTTTATCACCACTTTCAATGGCCGTACTATCGCTACTTGTACTCGAACTGCTGAAACTTTGACCGATCGGATCTAGCAATAAAAACTGGGAGTCGACAGTCGATTTATCATACGATGAATCTTTATTGTCTTTGCATTGACTTTGTACGGGCAATCTGTTGTGTTGGCGCGATAAAAGTGCTCGATTATTCTGCTTTTGTGACTTAGTTAGGTTTGTTGACTTTTCCACAGCTTGGTTGACTGTCGATCCGGCAATGGGCTGATTTGCAATTCGAATGTGCACGCTTGAACTCACAACAGTTGGTGGTGAGCTCACGTCTATTTCGGTCGGTGATTGTACATATGGCACAGCATAATTTCCGTGTTCGTCGTCGTAGTCGTAGTGGTTGCTGTCGTTGTTATCACCGATAATATCAACCTGAGCATTTTGAATATCGCTTTCGGCTTTGTTATTTTTAAATATTTTTTGCAATTCGAATGAAGAGTGATTCGTTTGTTTGCTGGTGGCGGATCTGTTTCGTATTGAAGACACCGTTCCCGGTGCTGGTGGATCAATGTATGGCGGTGGTTTCAGTGATTTTCTCTGGTTGAAAATTTTCACTTGACTCGTTGAAATGCCGAGCAAATTATCATGAATTTCACTCAAATATGAATCTATTACATGTGAATTTTGCGTCTGTGCTGCAAAATGTGCAGATTTTATTTTATTAGCCGCAGGCAATTGCTTCAAATAATATCGCTTTGCAGTTGAAACGTTATCAACAGTTGCCGTCGCTACTAAAACGATGCTCTCTGCATTTTTGTTGACTTCATCCAATTTGTTGTACTTGTTGTCGATTTTGGCATTTTTCCGCTTAGAATTCGGTGGATTCGTAACGATGGTGATGTTATTTGCCTGTTTCTGCTTCACTGAAGTGGAACTCGACTGATGATGATGCTGATGTTGGTGTGGTGCGTCTTTGTCAGTAACGGCTCGAATACTATCAATTGCTTTTTGATAATTACTTTCGATGGTCGGCAGTGTTCCTCTTACCTGCGTCGAACATTCATTAATTGCTTCATTATTTGGAGATGTGGCGTTTTTTGCGAGATGCTGCTGTTTTGATACGGCTTCTTCAATTTGATCTCTTGTTATGGCTGTTGTTTTACGACGGAGCAAACGTTTCGTTTTGCTGTTAACATTTTTCGATGTGGTCGATGCAGCTGTTGCCAGTTTCGTCGATAATTCCTTGCTACTGTTCAATAATTGGTTGGGCAGTTTCGTTACTTTTCGTTGTATAACATCACGAAGTGGCACATTGTTGATTGTCGTTTCGACATCACATCTTTTTCTCGATAACTCAATTTTATCTACAGCTTCATTTCCTTCACGTTCGTTGCAGAGTGCATCTTCTTGGCTAATGTGAATACTTCGATGGCAATTTCCGAGTCCAACAACAATATCCTGTGTTCCAATTAGATTATTTACGAGTTCGCTATTATTCGATTTCGGACATGCTGTAGCAGTAGTAACAGCAGCAGCGTGACTGTTGTAGCGCTGATCATTGTTTGTTTTATCCTTTTCACTATGACTTACATCACTATAGAGCTTATTGGTGGAATTGTTTTTATCATCGCTGATGTCTTTTCCATTTTCAATGTTTGTTTTTGCAATGGCTTTTTTATCGTATTCGATCGAAGCAGCAGCAGTAGCAGCAGCAATAGCAGTGGAAGATTCTTTAATAGGATCCAACAATGATGATTTGCTGCTCTTAGTTATGTTGCTGCCCGATGCTTGAGAGTCACAATCAAATCGGCGATTTCCCTTGAGACGATTTTCACTTGCTAACGATTTTATAGTCAACGAAGGGCTAAACACCCTCTTTGGTATCATCTGGATAAGACTAAACGCATTGACAAGTTCGCATGCATTTGCCTGCCCTCGTCACACACGTAATCGTACGTACAATGTCTTTTTTTACAGATGTTGCTCTTTACCGTACCTCTCTAATTCGTCTAATGTTCTAAATAGTTGATTTCACTATTTCGTTTCTTTTATTTTCTTCATCGTTATCCCTCTATCTAGAAAATCCTTTAAAAAAAGTATCTTATCTTATTTTCAGTCTTGTCGGTTCAAGTTCGAATTAAAGTCAATGCGAATTTCACTTAAAGTTTATATGGTGTCTGTACGTTTCACTAAATACGAGTCAAGGATTTGGTTTCAAGTTCTTCCTTTTTTGCATCGCTCAGACGGATTACCGACTCATTCGATGCAATAATATGTGCTGAATGTAATCTCTACCAAAACATATTACACAAAAGTAGATTAATACTTAATATTCTAATCGGATTATCATATTAAACACCGATGAATTGTGTATGTGATGCATCTTTTCCGGTGGTTTCAACGCGCGCGATCTCTTTCACTAAAAATCGTAATTTAAATCGTTCTCGCTGAATTTGTGTGTGGGTTTATGTGTGTTTTTTACTGTTTTAACACTTCAAAACCATTTCACTTGATATTCGTACACCACCATCACACTTCCATGAGGCGCCTTTCACCGAATCAATTTCCGCTTGGTTTAATTGTCTTAATTATTGTAAGTTAAATGCTTATGCCGTCGTTGGCAATACGTTGAAAATATCAGTGCATAAATTTCAATTAACAAACTTCGTTTTATCGACTTTATTGTACTGTCTAACAATCTGCTGTGTGCGCGCGTTTAACAGAATAAATCTCATTATTTTCATATTATTTTATTAAAAGAGCCTTAGACACCAACGATCGCAGTTTCTTTCGATTCACTCAATTATGTCTTGATATTCCGTTGAGCTCAGTTCATTACGGGTGCACTACAAAAACGGTACACAAATTATTGATTTTCGGTGGAAATGATTACGGATTGGGATGGAAAACAGAATGTTGTTGGCATCAAACAACGCGACTTAATGCACAACAAATAAATATCGCCTAAAGTATTGAAACAATTTTTCGGGTAGACGGATCTTCAACTGATTATAAATATTCCCATTTTTTCTTGGCAAATAAAATTATTGAAAATTGTGGAAATTTAAATGGAACAATGCGACGGACGGCAGGAAAAAAATGTTCAAATAAATAACGGAGTATTTACTATAGCAAAAACGAAAAGAATCCAAAAGTCTAAATAGTTTCCTCTGGCATAGAAAATGAGTGCCAGAAATCGTCATAAATTCAGAAAACACAAAATGAACGCATAAAGTATGCACAAAGCCGTAAAAGCAACACTGTTGCATTGCAAGTCGTCGAGAGAAAATAGTTTTCACTTTATTATTTTTAATTTTTTTTGCTCTTTCATTGCCACACTAGCAATGGTAAGTCGTAAGCACAAAAAAAAGAACTGACAGAGGCGAAAATAGTTTTAGGTGCGTTGTTTTTGTTTAAAACGCCTTCAAGATTTTTCTGCTCTATAGTTACAAAGAAACTGTTACTGAAAATTATACCAAATTGCAAATCTTGGTTACCGAACAGAGGCGGGAGGGAATGAATGGGAATTGCATAAAACCCAAGGCACGCACATGCCATCCAAGAAGATTTTCTTCTTTCAGTATTTTCCAAGAGCCAAGTTGTTCCGAAGGAAACAATCATGATAAGTTTTTAATAGCATACAAAATCCGATGAAAACAATTATAGACATACCGTGCCTTCGTACATGTTCACAGCACGTACGCAACACAAAAACTACCAAGCCTTGCTCGCATGACTATGCGGTACTTCGTTAGGTAAGTTGAAGCAATGAAGCATCCATATCGATTTCCACGTCTCCAAAGTTAAAGAAAATAAATAAAAACTTGGAAACGTTGCAATTTACAGAGCGAAACTGAAAGAAATCTTGGCAGATTCTTAAGTGTTTTTTGGGTGTGTGCGGCGGCAAAGAACCGAACAATGCTTTACTCAAAATCTAACCAAATCGTTTTCATTTTCATGACGTGACGCGTGAATCTATACAAATGGTTAAGTAATAATGATAACAATGATATTCTGTCTATCAGTATTGGTATACAGCTCACATTCGAACCGTATCGAAATGAATACCTCTGTCACTCACTGCAAGAAAGAGAGAGCGTAAAATTGAAAATTGATCAATTCCGTTAAATAATACGAGAAACGTGCCGAACAATACGAAATAATACAGTGAACACAGTACAGAGCACTGATGTGCATCTTGTGACTGAACCACTGTTTGTTCATATTTTCTTTATGCGAAAATCATCTCCAGTACAGTTGAATTTTTGCAAAAACGAATATTATATAATGGTGAAAACCGATATTGTTTCTGATAGAAATATGACGTAAATATCTTTCTCGTGTTGTTGGTTTCGACAAATGAAAATTGAAATATGCAAATCGTAAGTTTTTAGTGCAGCAACAACAAAAATTAAGGGACATCCAGAAGCATCAGAGACGAGAAGAATTTGGGAAATTTGTTTTGGGAAAGATCAACCCCGGTGGCATTCGGTGCAACCACCTTTCTTCTCGTTCATTTAATCAAATTGACTGCATCTGCTATAAACATAGCAAACGGCTCCGATGAGAATTCCCAACATATACAAATATAAACGGATAAAACATGCACGCATCGTTTATGCCATACCATGTTCTCATTTGAAAACTCTCTGTTTATCATAATAAATGCTGATTCAAGCTCTATTCCCTCACTGGCAACATCCACATAGAGCACAGTCCCATCTAGAATTTATTTGATGATATATGAAATCTTGTTGGAGAAAATGCATGCACTGGCAGCGCAGACGGTCGGTCAGTAGAGATCAAATTAATGTCAAAATCAAGTCGCGAAGGTGCATTTGCATTTAAATTTGAAATACGTTTAAAAACTGTGAGCAAAAGAGAAGTGCAAAAAATATTATTTTTAAATATAGAATAAGATTTTCACATGCACAAAATTAAAGTTTGAACATTTGTGCATTTTATAATGAAAGTTAGCGATTCATGAGATTCTCGACAAATTATTATCGAAATCGGAGTAAATGCAGACTTTTTCTATGCAAGCATCTAGATGCCAAATTCAAAAGGGCATAATCGGATTATTATCCATTATGACTTATGGGAGATGGCACTTGTTAATCCGTAAACGATTAAAAATCATTGAGAAATACACGAGAATTGGCTTTATTATCGATTCCCTTTAAACTTATAAAATCGAGTTGCACAACTACTTGGAAGAAAATCAGCAAATTCAATCATATTATCTTCTAAAACCCAGCTAAATACTTGTGAGTTAAGTACATACAAGTTTTATGCTTAGCATAAAAGTTATAAGAAAGAATGTCAAAGTTCCATTAAATATTGCCAAGTTGCTGGAATAAGTGCGAATGTATAAGCATATGAGAAAATCAAGTTGAAATTCCATGCAAATGCAATGTCAACTGCAGACGACACGAGGGAATGTGGAATATGGATCACAGAAAATTCCAGATCCATGCGGAAGTTTTTCTGCAATCGAAGAAGCTTCTTTGAACTTCATAAAATTAAATGCATGTTAAATCTTAATTTCGCCAGTACATCTTTTGCGCTCGTTCGAATAAAACTGACATAAAAATGGGATAAACTGTTTTGCACGCAACTGGTAATTAAAAACCACATTTGAATAAATGCGACTTGAGATGCAGATTCTGAATGAAAAAGTGTCTTTTCAGCAAGTATCGCCACATGAAAGGTCAAGAATATCCTCAATGCTAAAGATGTTCTCCAAATTAAATAGCTGTGTTGCAAAGAAAAACTTCTGCGCGTTTTATTCGATTGACAATAGAATTTATTAAATAATATAAGCATGTAAACGAATTCACTCCATTATTATTAATATCCAAATATTCTTCTCGAAAAAATGCCGAAATCTTTTTTCAAGTCGAAAATGAGAGAGCTTTACATATCAAAAGAAAACAGCGCACCCAGTATCATGATGATTTCCATTGTTTCATTTTAAATTCCAAACTGGAGTCATCGCAAGACAACGAAACGGAGTGTCTTCTCTCTTGGTTCGAACAGTATATTTTGAATGCCAACGCATACGAGGAAGTGGCGAGACCAAGATCCAAAACTTAAATGTGCAAATTTCAATTGGCTGGGTATTTCACATCTACACACAACATACAACTTGAACAAAAAATAAAATGAAGCAATTGAATAGCTATTTACAGAACAATTGTTATGCGTTGAGTTTCTATATTCAAGTTGATGGCTGAACCGTATTCTTCTTCCTAGTCTCTCGCATTCAAATTGAGTTCCATTCGGAAAATCTTATTCAAGCTATTTAACCTTTCATTTTCAGTTTTCAATCAGCTCCGCTTGAGTTGCTTCGAATATGTTCCTGCTGAACTTTGAATCCAAAGTTCTCTTTTTCTCTCGTATGAAAGGAGTTTGCTGGCGGGCAGCAAAAAGGAAACAAGAACAACGATTTGCAATAGCAAAAAGTGGATCAAAGGAAATTCATATTATTGCTGCCGCATACTGTGCAATGGCGATGTCGATGATAAGCTTTAACTTTTATCCATACGACACAAGACTTGCTGTGACTGGCTGTGACATACAGAACGCTGTCTGCTCTTCAGTGCTTGAAACAATAAACAATCCATTTTTATTGCTCAGATTCCGACTGTTTACTTGACCTAGACCGAATTGCACTTATTTCTCGGTTGCATATTTTTTCCGCATAATTCCAGGTAAGGAAACAATCTTGAAGTTTTCTGATGAAAATAAAGAGAATATGATTGAAATGCAGACGTGAAAAAATGTTATTTTCATAAAATAAAGTGCTGATGTCGACAGCACTGCTGCTGCTGAGAAAAAGAAATTTAATATTTCAATCAGACACTCAACAATTTTCGCGTTGAACAGATTTCAACTACAAGAAAAGAAATAAGAGGTAATAATAAAATGAAATTAAATGCTCTCGATGGCTTGATTGCATCTCCTTACTGCAGAATGCGTTTTTTTCAGGCTTTCCCCCGTTCCACAGATAGAATGAAGAACAAGAAAAATATATCTTTCTTTAGCCTTTTTAAGTCACCCAGATTTTTTTTACTCTGCTCCAAATCGAAATAATTTCAGTTTATTTATCTTATTCTGAGTGTGCACTTTATATGCTTTTAAAGCTCCTAATTATTTAAATATGTTTTCCGACGTTTTTTTTTTGGTACTGAGATTGAAAAATATGTGTTTCCGTCGAGATTACCTAGAAATGAAATTCAAGGCACGGAAAATTCTAGTTTTGCGAGAGAATAATAAACACAACCGTTGTTTCGATAGAGCTATTCGAAGTAAAGCTGTAGTTGTGGCTTTAATATATTCATACATGAGCAAGGATATTGTGTGTGATTTGGGAAAACCTCATATAAACAGTTATTTCGCACAAATTCAAAGGTTGAAAAGAGAAAAAACACGGAATAATGGCAAAGTATTAAATTTTTCTGCATTTTCGAAAAAAAAATTAATGGAAAATTATGCGCACACAAAACAACTTCTGTACGCGGCATGCAACATTTGAAGAATCTTTGCACATGAATATGAACCGATTATTAAACCGAAAAAACGCACAAGCGTCGAGGAAAAAATATGTGAAGTCATTTGAAAACCGAGAAAATGTGGAAAACCTCCGACCATTCGCAAAGCATGAACATAATAGCAAAAATAATTCAGAATGGGAAAATACAACTGTAAAAGTTGGCGCTCCTTTGTGGATTAAATTTGTTGTCGTTAAACGATTAAATGGAACAAAATAAATACAGTTGAACTAAAATGCGAATTTTTGAGCGCCTCGTCTATGTGTTGCGTTTTGGGGATTCGAGTACACAGCATGTGCCGCGTTTTTTTTCTCATTCATTTCTTCCAGCAGATTTTATGTTATTTTTTTATTGCATTTTTATATTTAACATCAACCGAAATAGTAGCAAAATATTTTTCGATCTTCTCTCTGACTGAATCAGCAGAAATGAAATGTTGTGTGCAAAAGCCAATGGCATGTTTGCAAACTGTGAACTCATGTTTGAATTTTTATATTTTGCAGCGCACAGTTGTTGTCCATGCTCGAGAAAGGAAAGAAAAATGGCTTTCGGATGCGAAACGATTGATTCGAGACGGCAATTGGTGCTGCCGAAATCCACCTTCTCTGCATTCCTTCACCATCATCGTTTTGCATCATTTATTATTCCAAAGACATCGTTAGATCGTGTTTCGATTCTCTCCGAATGAATCATGTGCACGTTTCCTAATTTTTTCCATAATCCATCTTTTGGTAGATCCGCACTGCTGGGTTTTAGCACATACACACACACACCCCCATTCGGTCGGTAGTGAAAAAGCATTTTTGGATGTGAACGAATATTGCATGCAAAATGTTTCTCTCCTGCTCAGGAATAGAACTCAGCAATGAAATTCATTATGGATTGAATTTTGTGTTGAATATACAATTCGAAAAACATCGTCAAATGTTTGATTGTAATGAACACACTGTTGTTGTCCTCATTTATCATTGTATTTATTTGAAGAGAGCGCTGCTATCGACTTAATCTGCATAATTTTCACGCTCACTTCACCAATTAATACTGTTCTTTTTCAATTTTCATCATGGAAAACGTGTCGGGATTATCGTGCACGAGTGATATGGAATGTCTGATGCAAAGACATTGATATGGATATTCCCGCGCGCTTCAAAATTGTTGCTGTCAAAATTCCTCGAAATAATACCGAAATTCCTTATTCAATTAAAGTTTGAACAATGCTCAAAATGAACGAAAGACACAAGTTTCTGTTTTCGAATGCTATGAATTCCAAATTGTTGCATCGAAGAAGAATGAAATTGACTGTCATTCAATGACCAGCTGAACATCGAATTGAATCGAAGGCGTTATCACAGTGAGTTTTTAGAATAGCAATATCACAGCACTCCACAGGATCAAATGTGAAAATTTCACAGAAGTGCAAAAACGATGATTATTTGATTTGGGAAAATGGCGAAAAATCTCACTCAATCATAAATTCATAATCATTGAGCACTCGATTATGCCATGGGATAATGCATACTTGATGAAATAGAAATAGAAATAGGCAATGCCATTAGGCACTGTTTATAATTACATGCCATTCCATCTAATGAATACATAAAGAAGCCCGCTCAAGAACAATTAAAACAAAAGTGATTGAATGCAAACGATACGAAACGAAAACAGAGCAGCATTCTGACAATGCGGAATGAGCGAATGCAAAACCGAGAGCTATTATACATTGTCGGTTCATTTGGAAATCTCGACACTTGCAGATTGTCGGCCTCGTCCACTTCAACTCGATGCAGATTTGGTGTGCAGCAATATTCTTTCCGACAAAATGAAAATCCACCCGACCACCGGATATATGAAAATAGGCGGAAGCAGTTGGCTATATTTTACACATGTATTTATGCAATTGAAAGCTTAATATAGAAACATATTCAAAGCGAACCGAAAAGTAGTTGAGAGAATACTTGGCTTTGGCTGAAACGAACGTGAATGTAATGTAAAGTGAAAATGAATGAGCACATGTTGAGTTGAATAACGAAATTTTGTTCAATTCGATAACAAAATTACAGTAGCTCATTCCGCATTAATTCGACACGGTTCTTTGGAATTTGTAAATCAACAATTATATTATTATGAAGTCGGGAATGAGTCGGGTTAGGATTCGAACACTAATTGAGATCCATTCATATTCTTGGTTCGTTCATTTTCAGCGTCACTGTTATCAACGACAACATTTTTCTCGATTCCAATCCGTAATTATTTCCAATTGGTCATAATTAGTGTGAGAGCAAACGTGACAGCGATAAATTTGTTTATTTAGCGCTTTTAATTATCACTGTATTCACACCTTTCATGCATTGACCGAAAACAATACGCTCGTAATTTCGCTGACGATTTTTCTTCATGGAAATTCCATTCGAATGCATTCGAAGTGAATCACTTCAATTTATCCGTTGTATTTTTTTTGTTTTTATTATTTATTTGCCATTCCATATCGTGTGATGCAAATGAATTTTTGGCCATAAATTCTCTGAGTGCTTTTTTGCGCTGTTTTTATTTTCCGCGTTTCGATGTTTTTGTTTGTCAAAATGAGAGAAATTCTCCTGCATTTCGCACTGATAATAATCCGAAATTCATTTTGTCACACACTGTGTTTTATCGTATAGCTAACATCAACAGCCGGTCATTCATTTTCCTTTTTCTCGTTTGTGATTTCATTGTGTTTGTAACTTTACCGCGCAATCCTTTACTTTTACTTGTCGTTTTTATACCGAGTAATAATATTTTTTTCTCTCTATTTGCAGAGTTTTGAAAGTATCCACGGAAACGAAAAATAATCCGTGTGAATTTAACGTTGCAATAATGCCTCGACAGCACACACACGACGCAATTATATGAACAACAAACAAAGCAAAATAAAATTGCTCAACTCTATATTATTCGTGGCATATGCGCTTTTCATGATGATGACGACAACTACGACATTCATATAATTCATGGCACGCACACATGCTTTTATTGTTTGCCAGTCTTTTTATTTATTAAGCATTTTTGCGGAAAACGATATGCAGTGAGCAATTGTCTCATGCATGTTTAAATCACAACTTTGTCGGCCGTCGCGTATTTGCGATCAATGCACTGAAAATAACTACTTGCCAGTCTTTTATACAACAATCAAAAACACACGCGCACAAACAAACAAACAATAAAAAAGTTTTATATTATTCTATTCATCATACATTTTATTCGAATGGAATTCATTTGAATTCCGTTAACGGCGGAGTTCTCAGTTTTTCAAAGCGATTCTTCATCCGTATTTGATATTGCTCGCTTTCACTACACCTACACACAACTACCTTTTGATCAATGTTTATAAAAATGTTAATGTATTGAAACGTGTGAATTTTCCGAAATATTGAGTGAAAATCACACTACATCCGTACGCTGAGCGTTTCCTTTTCGAACTGAAGCTTGTTATTGCTTTTCGGTGGCTGAAGGGCTCGTGGTTCCGCACGCGGTCGTGTTGTTGAGGGTGTACAATGCGCGTCTAGCAATGCGGAAAATGTGCAATCGAAGTTCATTCCACCCTCGTCGATTGACGATACATCGCAGGATAAACAAACGTTCATTCGTATCGGCTCGGTTTGCTAGCGTGCGGACGAACTATAGCGTTAAGCATGTGATTTGCAAACATTTATAGGGTTTACGGCTGCCGCACATTCATACAGTTGTTTGTTGCCATATTCTACGAACGCACCTTGAATGAGTAACCCCACACACGGAGTTTTGCTTACAATTTCATCCTTGACATTGTAGCATGAATCATCAACAAACAATGTTCAAGTTTAGCATTTCATTTCAGAAATTTAATTTGAAATTATTCAGTTCGTTAAATTCAAACGAGTTTTCTGAACTGATATGAAACGAACATTTTTACGTTGACTTTTCCTAAACGTGAATCGAAACAAGACAGACACTCCGGAATGAACAAAAAAGCGAGAACCTTCAAGAAATGATACAATTTTTTTGGAGTCGATACTTCAAAGAACATTCAAACTTCGTCAGAAAATATTATTTCGCGCAAATTAAAAAAGTGAAAAAAGGCAACATTGCTTTGTTTCCGCAGCAACAGGACTATTTGTGCTCATAAAGCCTCAAAGGTCAAAGTGGATTTTTTTTTTTCACAACATTTCATAGAATTTGATACCCGAAGGCAGCTGGCAAGGACAACGAAAACCAAAAATCAAAAGCAATTGATCGATACCTTAATCGCATGCCTCGCACACCTACAAATTCGCTTTCAGCCATCGTGTGTGTTTCTTTTCTCCATTCTCAATTCGGAAAAAAATGTCACCATGGGTACACTTCGGATGGCACTTTATATGACCATTGCGAAAATTGTATGTGGTTTGAATTACACTCCGATCCCAATTTTTCACATTTGAACCGAGGAAAATGGTTTCATCTATGCATTCACCTGACTACGCCACCTTTTTTCGGCTCCCAGCTTATCTTTTGTTCGATCTCGATTACAGCATCAAAGAAATGGAAAAAGCTGGATATTACGTTTGCCGGCTATTAGAATTTTGATGTGTATTTGCTCTAGCCAAAATACACACGAATAAAAAGCTTTTCATATTATCGTGAATAAAAAAGTCCTCTTTTTTTGCTTCAAAAGACTTGTCAAAATACAAAGCATCGGTAAGAACCTCTCAATAAACCTACTTTCATTTGTTTATTTACGCTCATGCTACCCAAAACCGTACTTGTCTCAATTTAGCCGTACAACTTTCTTTCTTTCACTGTTAGAATTGCTTTCATTTTCGTTTCGACTATAAAAAATAACGTCCGATCGATAGAGAAAAAACGCGTTCCGTTTACATTTTCAGTGCTGTGCAAATACGCAAAAAAAAGTGAATACACTTGTAAAATGGCATGCTTCGCACGTGGTTTAATACGATATTTCCTTTGCAACTCGTCATTCAGGATTTCTACAGTCACATTTGACTTAAATTCGGCGTCTTTTTCGTTGCTGTTCAGCACTTCAAATGAATCGAACTGATGGATAATCTCCAGACATGAAAATCTTAAGCGATAAAACCAACAAACATAGGCACGAATGTTTCTTCTTCTTTTCCCTCCTCCGTTTGTTACATGATATATTTCGATCATGTAGAAAAACGTTTTCAACATTCACCTAATAAGAAATATCGTCATTTTTTTCCTGTTCTTTCAAAAAAACGCGTGCAAAATACCACGGCAAAAGCTTTTGTAAGCCAGTAACAGCATTTTATCGATTGCATAGCCAGGATGCCAAATGGCACTCGCAATGGCATTGCCCAAAGGGAATAGGATCATTGTGTAAATGTTTTTTTGCCGTATTTTCTATATTTTCAGCTCAGCTGATACTTAAGAAATACATATCTCGTCAATAATTCATGTAATATTTATCGGAAACAACACAACCATAGTCGTTTCTAGGTTTCCAGTTGTTTCATTGCGATATCCATATTTAATATATAGATTGTTGGATTAATCCGTCGAAGAAATATAGGACTTGATATTTCAATTATTGATGATTTTGCAGAAAAATGAAATCGATTCATATTGTCATGCGTCACTCCAGAATTCGTTCATTGGATTAAATGCGACTATTGACAGGAGTCTGTGGCATTTTCCGGCACATTTTCTTATCAAAATCGATAATAAACGTATTGCGGTTAATGCTTTCTCCTCGAGATCGAAAATTGAATGTCTTAACAGGAAATGATACAATATCCGAAGAACAAAACATATCCAATTACAATAAATCGAAAAATAAGGAACAAAAGAAATAACATCTCAAATGTTGAAATCTAATAAATTTCGGCTTAGAGTTAATGCTCCAGAATTAATTTCTTCCAAACTGTTCAAGAACAATAGAAAATTGTTGAATTCTTGAACAATTCTACAAATGATAGAAAGATTTTCAATGAATAACGTGAATGTTAAAATTAATTCAAAAGCGATTCAAATCTAATTCAGAGCTCCGATTGGCTTTTGCCACCCGATTGAATTGATGTATTGTAATTTATCATTTCAATAAATTGTGAATGAAAATCGTCCATCAAAACGATAAAATTCAATTGAAATTGAAACATCAGTAGACCAAAGACAAGCAATGTTATCATAAATCATGAGACAATGTCAATAGTTTGACTGCTTTCGTCAACTTATCCCACAATGCGTTCGACAAACTTCGGCATTTTTCTAATAATAATAAATGAGTTCCGAAAACTTGTTACATCAATGCTTACTTGAAATACCGCTTTGTCATTTATTATTAATATTGTCCCAGTTTGAAACAAAATAACAAAGTTTTGACTTGTGCCATTATTTAGTTAGCTCTAGAATTTAGTTTTCGTGATACAATTGCCGAATGACGACAGAATAATCAGGAGAGAGATTCCGTTAGTTTTGAATTCGAATGCCGAACAAAGGTTTTGTGCACGAGCACGATGCGTATTCCAATAAACAGTCAGCATTTCGATTTCAGCACAGAACTTCTAATTGGGGTGATCAACCCTAACTATAATAATAAATCGAAAGATTGCTCAGTTGCTGCGGAACACATGCTTCAATGAAAAACCATCTCACATAAACACACAAATGCACGGACAGCGCTCATATTTTCCATTCAATGCACAATTTCTAGATTACGACGGTCTTATGCACTCTAATCCCAATGCACAAAAGGCATATATTTACATGCGCGTGAATACATTTTCACTTGCCGAATCTAGCCATTCAAGCCAGATAACGTTTAAGATGAGTAATAGAAGAGGGATATGAAGTCAGTACAATTTCATCGAAAATAACAAACACGATAAAATTTAAATACATGGAGAATTAGATGAAACTCATACACATTCTTTTCGCTTTTAAAGTGTTTAAATTCATGTGTAGTTGAAATGTTTTCGTTCGCCCCATTCGTCGTCTAATTTAAATTATTTCGACCCTTTATTTAGAACTATGCAAGTTATTGTTGCCGAATTCACCATGGCTTGACTCTCAATGTTGCCCCATTTCAAATGCTGTGTGTCACATGCAAACCGACGTCAGGTTAAAGTCATTGAGTTGCTGAGTTCAATCTTTTGTTTGTTTAACGAAAAACATATTTTTCATGTTATCTATCACTCTTCCTTTTGTTATTTAAATAAAATTAATATAATACTCAAAATATACAAACCAAAATGAATAGATTCTGTTTGTCATTTAATTTTAGGCTCGAATGGTATTTGCCGAAGGAAGAAAATACGTCAAAAATGTCAAATGAGTAAGCAAAATTGAAAGAGGAAAAGAAAGTAACTGTATTCCAAGAAACTTGTTGAAATCTTTACATTTTAAAATTTTATAAGCATTGGCAAAGTTATGAAATTGCAAAATTTATTGCTCATTTGAAATCAAAATAAGCGCCTTTTACTGGTCTTATTCCATATTTGATGGTCCGATGCCGACCGTCTGCAGATCGGGCTCTGTTACATACGGTAAGATGCCTTCCTTTTCGATGCATTGGACAGTACTTTTGGAGCATGTCGTGTTTCCAGGAGGACAATAATCAATGGCCAGTATCGGCAATTGATAATTGGTTTTGATATCGTTTGTTTTTGCTAGAAGCCAATCACGGTCATTCTTACTCACAGGAATGTATTCTTTTTGCGCTGGATTCCAACCAGAGCAAAGTGATTCAAATGCCACCATATTTGCTGCCTGGTGTGAACTTGACATGATTTCAAAACCACGATTAAAAATCAAAATTGCGTCCTTGAAATGTCGTTTCAATGCGAGAATTGTGCGACTCATGCCCTCTTCCTGTTTACGGCGTTCTTCGTCCGTTTTCACTGCCAATTGATAGGAATCCAATGTATCAAGGAAAAATCCTCTGAAACCGCGCTGCCACAACGGTGCCACCATTTTTTCAATGAAAAATTCGGTCCATCCGGATGCCGTTTGATCAATAACCTCTGCAGCCCATACCGTGTTATTGCCAATTATCCACTCACGCGGAATTTCCTTATAATAACTTCGATACGGTGCGACTTCGCCTACACTAACATATGAAAGCCAAAGCGTAGAACCATTTGTTACATTCAATGGTTCAAAATTGGCATCCGAATCAACTACTGCCCATTGAAATTTCTGGAGCGCCGCGATCGGAGGATTGTATGCATAACACAAAGCGACAGAAGTGACTGCTTCGCTGGAACTCACAACCAGTAACAGTGACGAGCATAAAGTCAGTAAAATTAACATGTTATACAATCAAACTAAAAGGGTTTGTTCGATTTTTTTCTTTAAATGCTCAAAGGCCTAAAATAAAATGCTATTTTGATACAGACGATGATTCCACCAAAAAATGTTAAATCTTCACTTATGTTTCCTATTCTTTTAACTATTGAGTTGAAATGTCTAAAAAAAGCGCAAGTTGGAGTTAAATAACAACCTTATCCGACAGTCTTGCTTACACTATTATCATTTTGTGCATTTCTAAAGCTTTAAAACTGTAAATAATTGTTTATTCAAGATTAACCAGACACGCTTCGCTCACATGCATAAGCGAAAGCAAGTTGATTCAACAGAAAATTTCGCGGAATCAACACGTTATCACATAAAGCCCAATTGATGTCACAAAAGATTCATTATCTGCCATTCAAAACAAAGGCCTGACTGATATTATTTATATAATTAATGCAAATAGAAACAATTCATTTTTACATCATTATTTTGCAAGTCAAAATATCACTCTATAATAACGAACATTTGAAGGAACAACAAGCTCTATCTCATTTAATCTAATTTCAACAAACTGTACAGATAAACGTATCGTAAACATGCCTAGTTGGTAATTATATAATTGGAAAGCTCGTCAAAATATTCTACTCAAATCGTAAAATAATAAACTCCCAATCAAAATCGATTAGAAAAACACCCAATCTTTCGATTCCAATGTTAAATTTATCAACATTCATAATTAAAATTGGTTTTTTAACAGATTTTCTAATTTGGACATGTTTCGGAATGGGCATGTTCACGATATACAGACTTTCTACAAATTGAATTCCGCATTTGTCTCGTACATCATTTTTTAGTGTATATTATCTTCATTCATTAGGTTTATACCGTTCATCTCGAATAAACAGTCCAAAGATTACATTTTTGGAGCTACAAAAAAAACATTTTTCTCGTGTAATTTATCACTCTTCTTATAGCTATTTAAATAAAAACTCATTCGAAAAATGCGAATAAAAATGGATGGATTTCGTTAGTCATTTGCTTTTTACGTCCGAATAACTTTCGTCGCCGAAAGAAAATATGTAGAGAAAGTTAATAGAGAAAGCGGAATCGAAAAATGTGAGAGGAGAAAATCCAAGTTTTTTTTTCGAAAAATTGTAAGAGATTTGCGATATAAATAACCTGAAGGTTTCTCATTATATGCAAACCCTTATTGCTTATTCATTCTTATGTGTATTCGAATGAAGCTGCTATACATTTAGCAAAGAAAGATTACAGTTCATCTTTCATTTATAGTTTAAGCAATTGTAAATCATTAGATTTATTCCCAATGGACGTGCATTCATTTGGTGTGTTAATGCAGCGTTGATCCAAAGGTGAGGGTGATCTGTATACACAGTTTGTAGCAACGAAATTGGAATGAATGGATGCAGCAACGAGCGGTGGATTCAAGGAATAAACGCATACACAATGATATAAGAAGCATCAACAAAAGACCAGGGAAAAAGTAGTGTAACCAATTTATCTGATTCGAATGCGTTTGCGTTACAGGCAGCAAAAAAGGGGGATGCAATGTGTATAGGCTATGTGTTAAATGGTTGGTGTAGGTGTTGTAAGCATCATTTTGTACTTGGATGTTCGTAGAGAGGCGAACATTTGTGTTCCTCTTACAGACAGATTCGAGTTATTCAGCGATGGATGTCTTGGTCCCTTGCAGTTTACAATGTTTTATTGTCACACTGTCTATAAACTGTTCCATATTTAGTTCAGCATTGATTTTGCCCTTTCATTGTAGCTCGCCTTTTGTATGTGTACGCTTGTACTGTCGGTCAGAGTGCATGTCGTATGCGACCATTTTTCATGGGCCATATTGCTTCAATGAGTTAGTTCCATGAAAATCATGAATGGTAGCCATTTCTTAATGTAACAAATGCTTTTCACGATAAATAATGATTTTCCCTAAAGTTTCTCGTGCTCTCTCAAAAAACATGAAATCCAATTGTGCATTGTCCAACGTTGAATTGTATCGGACGATGAATCTGGTGATAAATCAAACCTTTTAATAAAAATACTCTTGATACAAACTGTTTGAGCAATGAGTGTGCATTTTCTCATCAATTTCAGCTCCTTCTTCGTATTTTTCGTTTTCCTGCCGTTGCATCAAAATACAAAAATTGCCCATAGCAATAAACAAACTCGAAGCAACATTTTATTCACTCGATGTTTTATATATTTTTTTATGAAATTGATACGTGCAGTGTGCAAAGACAAGTGCAGCCCTCACTTATCTTTTACTTATTTCGAGTACATTTTCATGGCAATGTTGAATGTGCAAATATGATGAGTATTTAAAGTGTTTGAACGAATAGAAAGAGAAGAAGAAGTGATAGGAATTATTTGACACTTTGTTCAGACTTGGCAAAATCGAGACAAATAGTTGCGTTCGGCAAATATGCTTGTTTTCTAAAAATGTATGTGCATCGCATTTGGCTTAATATACATAGTATCTACGCCAACAGACTGTCTGTGACTCGATAAAAATCGAGCGTGATTTTCTTTTTTTCTCTCGATTTTCTTCAGAGTATTTGCTTTTTGATTCGTTTTTCGTGATTGGCGAAAATTCACTTTTTGTCAAATTCTTTCTTCGGTCTGTTGAGCGCTCCTCATTTCTGTAAGATGAAATTTATTTAAATCGTTGAGCATTCGCTTTCGCATGTTTACCAGTTGAAAATCGATAGATAATAAAATCGCATTATTCTCCGCAAATTGTGCTCGTTTGAAGTGAATTGTTGCTGAAAAATTCAGATATTTCTTTGAATCGAATTGGTTGGCTTTGGAATTTCGAAGTTTCATCACTGTCTAATCAGACTGCAGTGATTATCACGTATTCATCAGATGGATCGCAGTTAAATCGCTCAACTCTGTAATTTCAACTTTCACCAAGTATTTTTTTGTATTTGACTGGATTTTTCGGACAATTCTACATTCTGACATAATTGAGCGATTTATTTGTGGCTTGTTAGTTTTCACTTCCTTTTAATTTCGCTAATTACAAAAAGGAGTTCAGACGAACTTGGCAATTTGAGTCCGCTTTCAATAGGTACAATTGCAATAATGTATCCGGGATTCAATCGTGGATCGAGTTCTCTTATAAACAGAATGGAACACGAATAAAGTTGGTTGTTCGTTACGCGCGGAAAAAAAATAGTTTCACATGCTCTTTAGCACACGATAAAGTTAGTTTCACAAAAACGTCCAACATGCATCCATTCATTGACTGGCTGCATTTTTCTGCCCACTTCACAACTCGTTCGCAGAAAGTTTCATTTTCTTTTTTCACTTGTTTTCCTCCTTTTCGTATGTGTGTGTGTGTGTGCAGGAATTTTTTAAGTTTGCGTTGTTAACGAATTCGTGTGTGTCGCCTCAAACTTCGTTTCGAAGTCGAATCATGGGTAAAAAGTTCCCTTTTCTTGCACATAAATTCTAAAGCATGTCGTTCCATGGAAATAGCGCTGAAAAATCTGCGACAAACTATCAAGTGGAACGTGTATTCACATTGCACGTTCATGATAAATAACTGAAAGGCCAAGCAACACAAGGAAAAACGACAAGCGATCAGCTCCTAACTATTCGTGCACTCAATTGGGTTACACAAACTAGACCGAATTCCTCTCTCTTTTTTCTATTCTTTTTGGTTTTTTATCAGTTGCACACACAATGCCAATGCAGACAGTGTCGTCTGCAGCATATCAAATTTGCTGGATACGCTACGCTTTTTATGGCATCAAGTTTTCCATCAATTTTTCGGTCGAGTCAAATGAATTTGCATGTCCGAAGAAGTAAACATTTATTGTTTAGATTGAATATGGTAAAAAGTAACCGAAGAATACACTAGGTACAAGTATTATTATTATGAGCTTGAGAAGCGAGCTGAAAAATGGCCAATCGGATGTTCGGATTCCAAGACGGTTTTGTTTGCATTGAAAAGAGCGAACGCTTGAGAAGTGCACAAGCATAATTCTTATTTCATGTCGAAACTAATCCGTCAATGTCAATGTAAAGTGAATGGCTAATAAACGTGACTAGTACTTTAAAATATGCGAATTCCAACAGAATTTAGTGGAACGAACGAAAATTTTCTTTATTCCTTGGACTTGCTTGGACTTCAAATAGAAAGGAAATACATTTGAAACTTATAGAATTTTCATACATATCGAAATGTTGCTTATGTTCTACGATGAATGTTAATTTAGGGAACGTATTTATAACGATTATATGGATACTGCCTAAAAGGCAAACATTTTATCGAAAGCTGTTAAATATGATCTACCTCATGAGATTTATCCTCAAAATTGAATGAAACAATTTCGAAATGTCCCAAACATTTTATCAGATTCTTTCCATTTCAAATTGGACATGTGCGGAAAACTTCCGTGAACACCCATTTCGCGCGCAATTTTCAAATATATACAAATGCTTAGAATGATACAATTTAAATGAAGATGAGATTTTTAAGAGTTTCATACTGATATTTTCCCATTGAGATTGAGTAATGAACAAAGGGATTCTAAGGCCGGTCCCGTTGGTTTTATTTCAAAACTTCTTCCTATTATCATTACTTTGGTATTTTCCAAAAGTTTGTGATTTGATGCTAAGTGTTTTTCAACATGTTTTATTCCTCATGTTTCATTTCGGGTTCGAGCGACGCATAAAAGAAATGGAACGATTTACGAAAAATGTTGAAAAGTTAAAAACCATCATTCCAAAACATCGAATACGAATGCCATTTAAAAAGTCAAATAAACGGTCGCAAACAATTTCGTTTTGTTTTGAAAATCGTGTATTTCAGCAGTTCAACAAGCAACCCAAATTCCGAGCCCAATTTCGAATGTCGCATAAATTTTTGAGTTGAATGCGACGGTGAAATATCAAAGAATTCCATTTCCGTGCAAACGAAGGGAAAAGTAAATGTCAACGATGATTATTTGAAAAGTTTCGCGAAAAAACGGCAATAAGATTTATTTCGGCCATATGATTTCGCACGCACAATAAATTATACTGTCTTAGCAATAACCCGTGTCGCGAAAAAATACGTAAGTTGTAAGTAGATGCGCAAAAAAATCGAAGAGTTGAAAACATGAAAATACAGAAAAGTTTCGAGTGAATGTTTGTGCGATAACAGTTAAACTCACACGGCCGACTGAAATGTTACTTTGAGAATGAATTCGAACACTTTTAAATATGCGTCGAAATGCCGTTTCGCTGAAAAGTTCTCCTATGCAACTATTTTAAAATGCTTGCACAGATTTACGTTTCCTTGAAACATACGACAAACATACGTATAAACCTATGGATGTATGGGCGACGACATATTTGACTGGAACGACACCTTCATACTGTTCCAATTCGACGGCATAAAAGCATACAAGAAGAAGAATGACGACAAGAAAAGAAACAAAATTAAAACTTTTTATTTATGGAATGGCGAAACGGAAGTGGGGAATCAGATTGGAAAATTTACCGTATCATTGCGACTTGTGTTCATTTAACTCGATGCAGTTTTTCACAAAATTTGATAAATCCTTTCCGTTGCTGCATGACAATGAATCTTAATTTACAAAACGGCATTTAGTGACAAACACACATGTGACTTCAGACTGACGGAACAACAACGCCGAGAATCTAAGCCCAAGGCTAAAAACATGGCAGTGCCATCATGGCACATTTCTAATCAAACATGAACCGTAGCGGAAATGAACGAAGAACGGATATAATATATGATAAGATTATCTGTGCACTTCTTCACTCCTCTCCGCAATTGTTTTCATACTGATGATGGCAAACAATGAAACTAGAATCGGTCACGAAATACTGTTGCTGAAAACGGAAAAGTTTTGTTTGATCAGACCTCTGCTGTGCTCACATCAAATATATCCCATCCGATACATGGAATGGGCTTCTATTCTCGCCGAATTGCTTGCATTGTGCGAAAATCAGCAACAGATTCGCACACATTCGATTTTGCTGTGTAGGAGCGTTGTGCGTTAGCAATGGATAAAATCGACATATCGCTGCGGTGGCAAATGTAATTAATGCGTTCGTTTTGTATTCAATTTTATGCCGTACGGAAATGCCGAAACATGCACAAATCACCGGATATTGCGATTTGTTGGCCTTTTGTGGATATACAAAACTGTTTTTGTCGTCTTCTTGTTTGTTTGTTTGTTTGAAAGAGAACCTCTATCTATTGCAATCTGTTCACTTTCCTATCACAACTGATACTAAGTTTGAGTTCATTTTCTTTGCAAAAACTTGAATTAGTGCACAGTGAAACATGAGCGAGATCCGAAATTCCAAACGCACTGTAGTTTGCTATTGAGTTGCCAGGGGTCGAAGTTCTTCTGAGAGAACAAGTTTATTCGCCTTTGATCTTTGGCTTGGCGAACAACAACTGCATAACAACAAAACTTTCATAATTTAAAATTTTCAAATCCCATGTCACAACCATAAGTCCAATATTGAACCTAGCTACTCGTTTGATCATTTGTTGTAACTTTCAGACAAATAACAAATACATCATTTTCAATAATATTTCTTGCTGTTTTTTTGTTTTCGAATAGAATGTATTCCACTTTTCTACGCTTTGCAAAATTTTATCGATGATGAATGAAATAAAAATATAAATAAATTAAAGAAACGAGTATTATTATCTTCGAATGTGTATGATGAAAGGTTTGTGCGATATAATTTTCTAGTTTCATTCAGTTCAGCATTGGGTAGTCATTTATATTCATTGCATGTGCATGCACAAGCGACATTTTATTAGGAATAAGTGGATGATTACATTCAAATACGGCACAGATATTCCTAAAAATAAGCCCAGTTTTATGAAACCCAAGAAAATACCTTGCTTGAATCTGATCGGATTTGGCTTATTAGGTTTAACCCAATGGGTTAAAATCGAATCATAAATCAGCCGCTTAAATCCGTTGAATTCCAAGTGCATGGTTTTATTGGATTGATATCGGCAATGAATGGAGGGGGAGAGTTCAAATCACTGCTATTTTTTGGATATTTTCCAAATCGAAAAATTGAAATGGCATGTCCATTCTTACTGACTTGTGACATTTCAGGGCCATTAGATTGGATTCATTGCACTCCAATATCAATAAGTAGCAGATCGGTTACATTAGCTCCGGTAAAGATTTATTTTTAGCTGCATGTGTTCGATATTCTTTTTTCATCTTTTGCCAAATAAGACATTCTATGACGATGGAAAAAGTTGAACGCTCCATTTATATATATGTGCCCAGTTGCTGCTTATTCGCTACAGCCTTACGATTAATTCCATTTTATTGGAGTGTCTGCGCTTGCTTTCTATTGCCCCACGCGAATGAGTGAGACAGAGAGCGTGAGCGTTTAGCACAAGCAAAAACTTTATGCCAATATGTTGATTCTTTTTGGATTTTTGATCCTTTTTTTATGGTCGTTACAACTGTTACAATTTGCTGGAAGCAGCAATGTTCTATGCAGTGTGCATGTGACTGAAGGCTATCCATTACGAATTATTCGTTGTTCGCCTTAAATTGCCATCGCTACTTAGTATTGTCACTGTTTCTTCGCTTTGCCTTTAATTTTTTCTCTTTCCGGTTACTTGCATTTGTTGTTCACTTCGTGTTTCATTGTGCTACTATTCGCACACACCAACTCCAGCCTACAATGTTTCACATCCGTATCATGGAACAAGTTGAAACAAAAAAAATCAAGTTTTAATGCATATTATGAAGAAAGTGAGTAGCAAAATCTCTGTTATGGCTCGAGATAAGCATTAACGATTACTGCCGAATAGCAACTGATGCAAACAGCACTAATTCTTAATTTCGACAGGCTTTTATTTCTCTTCCACTGCTGCTGCTGTGCTCGAATTTTATACATTTCTCTTCGATTTACTTACTGATTGCAAGATTCGCATGTTGCAAGAATTAAATGGAAATTATATCAAATTGTTACATCGCTGCGCATTTCAAGTGTTGCTCGTTCGTGCCACAACTATATCGGATTCATTTTTCATTCACTACTCTGAATGAGAATCCCATGCAATCATAGATGGATTTGGCGAAAATGGAACGAAACTCGAACGCATTCCGATGCTACAATTCGGTACCGTGAACATCTGTAGCAAATTTCGTAATGAATTATTATGAAAAAACGATGTAGAGGATGAGCCCGGGGAAAATGTGTAATTTCGGAAAACTCGTAAATGATAATCAATTCAATATTAAATTAACAGCCAAATATAAACACAAAAACTAGAGTGTTTTGCCAATCTACGCGTGAACATGCTGTGCGGCGTAGAGCGGATGTGGATAATCAACATAATATATTAGCGATTCGTTCACGCTTAATCGGCACAATCCATTAATTATGAGATTTTGTCTGATTACACGAAATGGCATATGCTGTCGCGTAATCAACAGTGTCGATGAATAACCAATTTGGGCGCCAATTCCATCGATGCGCGGCTAAATCCACTTTTGAAAACATGTTTCGTGCAAAGCGCGATAAGCCGAAATGTGAAGAAGTCATGTTTTCGCTTGCTTTTCGTTTTCGTGTCTGCAAAAACCCTTTGTTGTTGTCAGAATGCTTAATTGCCCATAGACAAAGCACATATCACGCAACGAATCTGCAGAAATGAAAGAAGATTACGTATTCGTTGGTTTCGAGCAATTTAAACAACGATTGGTGAGTGAAGGCTTTGCATTCAATCGAACACAAAAGATATAAGTGAGAGAATCCATTGCTATCTTAATTCAAATAGTTAATTTTATAATCCGAGCAAAGTCTCCCCTCCACACGTTCGGTTCATGTGTTGCTCCAGATCTTCTGATTTTTCCTTGATAACGGTATCGAAGTGTTTTTGACATACATGAAAATGAGAATTGGTTTTTCTCTCCAGACTTGGAGCCGGATAAATTGAAACGCACACCCGAGAACAAAGGATCTTTCTAAGACATATTCCGTCGCATATTTGAATATTACAGCTTATTTAATGTAATATTACTGGTGCTGAGCGAAGAATACACTTGAACTCAAAACTGTTGAGGTTAAATTGTCAAAGAAAAGTACACCAAATCCTAGTGTTCTCTGTTGATTCAATAAAATTACGTTTTGGGTGATTTGAGTGTGTGGCTTCATGTTATGAACCAGCAATGATCCATTTTATTTCGAAGATTCAAGTTCATTCCCATCTTCTTGTACAAATTTCGCAAGAAGATTTAATTAGTCTTGTACACTCAAACAAAATCCAAGGCTTTTTGCTGCCGTTCGGACATCAACAGTTTTACGGTTATTTTGAAATAATGGCAATGAAGGCAATTTATTGAAATGGGCAAATAACGTTAAAGCTACTTCAATTGGATGCACGACATAATTTATAATTAAATCTTGAAAATGTAGCCATTTTTCAATGGATTGAATAGCAATCGGATGTACTATATGAACATCTTGGACCTTGTCATTTTGGATAATTAATGTTCCAAATAGAAACTCTGATAAAGTACGCACAAGTGAGAGTTGAATGGAGTGTAGCAGGAGCTTTTGAGTGAATTAGAGTCCATAGGGTGATGGCAAAATTGTGCGAGAACATCGGTAGCACTGCGTTCCTAGCCGCGTCCACAACACTGTAAAGTGATTCACATTTGAATGATGTTTTTTGCTTTTGTTCCATTGTGCAGCGAGATGAAGTGTGTGCTTGAAAAGTTTAAGCGCCCAAATTCGCACCCACCAACCATCACACACAGCTTGAATGTGTGAAATTCAAAAAACCCAGTCCAAATTGCGGGCTGGTTGATAAGAGAATCAAAGATCCCTTTCACTACCGAGAGATTTGTTTTTGTAACACATGACAAATGCAGATAAAATGCCTTGAAAAGAAACCCTTCCGATCGTTCAACCTTATTTAATTAAACATTGAACGCTTTGGCTAATTGAAAGTTTTCGGATGGAATTCGATTTGACTTTATGGTGCGAGAGTGAAAGAGAGATAGAGAGAGAGAGAGAGAGAAAGAGAGGGAGAGAAAGAGCTGACAAGATAATGTGCGGACAAAAAATCCAATCTAGTTTTCAATTTACCAAGCAAAAACCCCACATCGTCTCTACGCATTCATTCGAACTGAAGGGATTTCACTCCCTTCTCTCCCTATGTGTGTGTGTACAAGGAATTTCGCAATCACCGTTCGATGAATGAATGAATCTTCGTTTTTCTATTTATTCATTGGACATATTATGTGGCGCGTTGCATTTTACATAGAAAAATTGAGCTAATATGGAGTCTGAACAAAGGGTTATAACTCCGTCGCTAAATCGGTGTGTTGTTGACTCCATGTTGAAACGCTCTCCGGCATTTGTATCAATGTATTTAAATTGATGTCGCCAACTTGCCAAGCGATATGGTTTGTTGCTAGCAATTCCAGGCATTTTTATATGTGCGCCATTATTCGAAGTTTCACACATAAAATTTCATTCTGTCGCACACACTTTCTCTCAGTACAGACACATTCTATGTCAATTTTAAAACAAATTATTCACAGAAGCTTGACGCTTTTGTTGAATTAATGCTGTCCGAAGTTGAAAATCAATAAACAATAGACGTGCAATGGACGTCCAACGATATGGATACGTTGGACAGTGTTTTAATGTGATTGCAGCAGGTAATAGAATAAGTACAGGATTTGCTCATTGTTATATTTTCTATCGCTCGGCAAAAATGTGAATGAATTAAACATATCGCGATGTCCATTCGATTTGATACGATGCGATGGTTCACATTCACGCTCCGTTTCGATCAGCGAGTTCTGTACAGACTTTGACGGAATATTTCATATTTTTCATTTAATGTCGGAAGGTACATGATTGGCGAAGCCGAGTCGAGACATTGGTGAAGTCGAGTCGAGGCATTGGCGAAGCCAAGTCCTTGTTTGTGTGCGTTCATTGAATATAATGCGTAATTTCACAGCCTGAAAATTCAAAAGCGAGAATTTGTGTTGCTGGAATGAACAGCATCAACATTTTTCAATCAAAATGGTTTCAGTCAGTGTGCTCTAAATTAAATTATGAAACCCCATTTTTCAAATGAATTCAAAGCATTCAATTAAAAGTTGTCTTTGCAATTCAGTCTTTGCCTTAATTAAGCCACTTTTTTCCCTATATTTAGTAATTTCCCGTTCGCAAAAATTTCGTTATTATCAATAATGATTTCATGTGTGTGTGTGCCATTTTTGCACTTGAAAATGTAATCAAGAGTGGATGCACAATAAAAGGGACTGTATTTGACAGCACTGAATGTATTTGTGAGCTCTAAAAATAGATGAAAATCCTCCTAATAGAACTATATTCACGCAGAATGAAAGCATAACTGTACTTTCACCCTCAATACTCGACATTCACTCGGTTAACCAATGGAATCCCATGCACTTCCACAACATGCCGTCTTTATAATAATAGAAAATATTTACAGCTTTTTAATAGCATTAAAATGAAAAAAAGAAGAACGCCGACTAGGTATTTCAACGGCATCATTTTTTTTTTCTTTGATGAAACATTTTCGGGATTCCATTTAGGCGACAAAATCTGTTTACACTCCTCCGATCATCCCGAATTTATATTTTTCCATTTTTGCTTTTGTTGTTGATGTCATGTTTTCATGAATCTTTTTTTGAATGCGTGCATTTACGGTGTAATTTTTTCCGTATACTCTCAGGATAATCAAATTGGCGACATAGAACGATGAAGTTCTGCAATCGCAACAGCACAATTAGTTATGAAATGGATTTTTGCTCTGAAATCATGTTGGAAATGTGAGGGGTTGTTGCTCTCTAACCATCGCACACACGAATCAGTGAGACGAATGCTGAAAATCGGAGGGTTGCTCAAAATACCGGCTCAAAAACCAGTCGAATCGCGTACACAACCACCGGAAAATGGAATTTTATTAAAAGTCAATTAAAATTTCTTCAAACACGCACATGCCGAGCAAAATCGTTGTATTCATAAGCGTGCAAAGTGTTTTTTGTTTACCGCTTGATTCCCTTCCTTCTCGTCGCTTGTTGCATTAACCATTTTTGCCATCGTTTGAAATAATCAAAAACTTATTTCGGAATTTATGAATTTTAAATTAACAAAGAGAAATCGAGACCAAGTCTCGTTGTTATATGATTGCCGGGGTTTTACATTGTACGAAAAGGAAGCGAGAGAAGTAGAACAGTGTAGTCTTTTGTTAGCAGCAGATTATTTGGTGTCAAATAAACAGTAATCTCTTCACACGGATCAAATCTCCCTTATTGGACGCCGTTGGATTAGCTAAAATAGAGTTTTATGGGTTTATCATAAACGATTTTGCAGCCACTGAACTATTTTTTATGCATTTATGGTGCGCTCAAAGTGGTAATGTGTTGACATAAAACGATAAAGAGAAATTACGATCCATACGTGACCACGAATAATGACGCACACACTGAAACAGCAGCGAAATCACTCATTCCAATGGCCTTTTTAAAAGGGCTTGTTTGCACGCATCGCATTAAATAACTCAATAAGGATGAACTTTGATATTGTTTTTCATTTAAATATGCAATTTGGGACTGAATTGACGCGACCAAATCTGCATACCAAAGGTTCATATGAGAATGGTCACGTGCTCATGTTTATTCAGCAGAAATATTTACTTTTTGCTGCAGTCGCTTAATTTTATTTTTGTTGACGAGCAAACAATGGACATATTTGAGCGATGGAAGAGATTCTCGATTGTTACCCAAAATGAAGTTGATTTCGTTCGAGCAGACATCTGGAAGAATTAATTTGTTAAAGTGAACGAAAGATGGCGAGAAAATTAATGCGCCGCACTCAAATTCAAATTGCAAATGACGTTCGCATCACCGAATTCGATAGCGATTCAAACCCCACCGATTGACAACTACTACGCTGAAGATAGCGTTTTTCGTTTCTTTCCAGCCACAAAAACAAACTTTTTTGTGCGTTCCACACTTTCCACGAACAACCTGTTCCGCACATACACACACATACCCACTTGACGAAGAGCCATATACAATATCTGTTCATGAATCGTGAAATTATGCTTCGCTTAAGAGAGGAATGTTTGATTTTAATCGCTCATATTACGACGCATTAGACAATGGAAAATTCGATTTGAACATTTATTGCGTGCATAAACGTATGTAATGTGCAGTGTGCCTGTGCACACACTTCGATGTGAATGAATTTGTAAACAAGACGGTTTCGATGTTGTCATAAAGAGGGTCGTCGAATTTATGCACATTACGAAAATGCCACGCTGCATGCGGAACACGAAGCGGTGCACCCTTGTTACGGCAAGATTTTTTTTGCCCACATCGCAAATTGATGCGATTCGGTAGTATTATGGCGAAGCGTCTCATTCTGAGGGTGAACAAAAAAATGATGACAAAGACAGATTCACGATGTAATTTTGATATTTTCTCGCCTAATATTCATTGTGCTTCACGTTTTGTTTGAATGTGTGCAAAGCCTCGATATCTTAACGACAAATAAAAACATAATCATCATGAAATAAACAAAAAAAAAAATTGCGTAGAGAATTTTTGAGAGTTTAAAGGGTTCCGTTTTAGACCGAGAAAAACGTATTTTACTAACCAAGATTTTTTCTATAAAATGGAATATCATTTTAGTGCGGAAAAATATTGTATTAAAAAAAATGTAAGAAAAGAATAAAAAAAAAATTGCGCTGCGAGCAGGATTTGAACCTGCGCGGGGAGACCCCAACTGATTTCTAGTCAGTCGCCTTAACCACTCGGCCATCACAGCTGTGTGTAAGCTCATGTTGATCGAGCGGTTCCAAACGTCAAACGACTGCGCAAATGTTCAAACTGAATTTCACACGCACGACAGATCCGCGATCCACGTAGACAAAAACAATTTGAACATATCACATTTTGTAAGCGATAAAAATAGTCTTGAACAGATTTTTGGACTAATTTCTAATTTGTTCACATTATTTAAAGCATTTTGAAAGTGTTCCATTGTTATTACTACGTTTTTCACTTTTCGCGCTCTTAATAATAAAATTTTTCGTGGTTGGAATTCCAATTGAATGCAATAGAAAAGAAAAGACAAATAATATTCCTTGCTTAATTAGTTCGTTAAAAGATAAAAAAATAAAAATAATGAGAAGAACAAAAGTGAAAAATTAAAAAAAAAATATCCGCTGCGAACAGGATTTGAACCTGTGCGGGGAGACCCCAACTGATTTCTAGTCAATCGCCTTAACCAACTCGGCCATCGCAGCAATCACAGAAGGTTGTGTTTAAACTTTCTATCCAGTGCGAGTGTCTACACACGCTCGAAAGGAATATTCGGCGACTTTTATCGATTTTCGTTGCTTGTGCCTGCAGCGATTCTCCTTTTTCATATTCGGTGTACATTCACATTGAATTTGCTGATTCTGTCAATTTTCTCGGAACATTTCCGATTTCTATCAATCAATCGGATTCAACAAAAAAGAAAAATTCTCAAATACACGTTAAAAAATTCAATCCATTATTTTTCTGCAAAACAAAAAATGTAAACGATGGCTCGCTTAGATTCGAATTGATTTGTTTGCTTTCCTTATTTGTTCGACAGCTTCATTTTCATATTTTATCGGATTACAATGGTGTAATTTTCGAATAATACTTTGCAATGTACACTTATTTCCCTATTTTTTACAACCATTAAACAAAGGGATGATTCTTCTAAATACTTTTTATTAACTCTTGTTTCAATAAGATACTGCAAGAGGGTTGGACTCGACGTTGTGAAAAAGCAATAGAAATCGGTAAAAGTGGTAGCATATTTTAAGGAGAGGCTAAACATGTATATCTATCCTTCTCACGAGGAAAATAATTTTCCAGCATCCAAGCGGATCTCTCCAATTTTCCCCTCAACCGGCAATATTGTCTACACAATTTACTGAATATAATCCGGTTATCGTCTCATTGAGCTTGAACGAAAACCAGTCATTTCCAGTCGTGTGTTCGCCCCTTATTTTGCTGGTGTGACTCACAGCCTGTGACTTTATAAACCATGCTGTTTGATTTGAGATACTTTCCATTTGAAAAGCGAATTCCAGTTGAAAATCCTCCCTCTCCACTTGTCTTCTGTCTTTTTCACACATTTGCTTCAGGTTTTCATTTGTACTATCAGCTTGGATGAAACGAAATTTACTTTCTTTGGAAACTGAAATATATTTTGGGCGTTCAATTCACATGTAAATAATAAACGTAATTGCCTCATATTTTTATGATCACGGTCAGTTGCATCCTTTGGTTGCAAACGAAGCTTGTAAGTAACAACTGCTATTTACATCGAGGAATGGTTCTTGTCTTGGCTATACAGAGGAGCAACGACACATTAAATAAACTCAGTTCCAGTTGATGAAACCAAATTTGACCTCATAAATTCTGTCCGGAATCAGCCATAATCGACTATTCAAAAATAGCTCTGATAAAAATAAGCTTCACTTGAACTTTTTCATTCTATATCATTTTAATTTATTTCCAATTACGCTGCGCAGCAACATAACGGCACAATAATTTCCGTATGGAAAAATTATCAATTAAATTTTTGGTCAAGATTGTCGATGCTCAGACATTGAGCAGATTTTGTGAAAAAAGATGATGCAGATAAGACTGAAATTGACTATGCCATGAAAACCGGTTAGTTTGAACTTCAGAAAAAAATTCAAATTATCTTCAAACAATTAAAAAATTGCATCGCACTCATTCAAAGGGTATTTAAACGTTGTCCAAGTGCTATTGAAAAGGAAGAAGATAAAATCAAAAACGAAGCAAAAGAAGAAATGGGAGAAAACCAAGAAATGGTTGAGCAAAATAACGAAGGAAATGTTTGAACAATACAGGAGGAAAACAAATTACCAACGCCTATATAAGGAGATTCTCAATTGGTCCAATAGAGGCAATGTTTTAAATAGCACTGCAGTGCAAGCAACATTTTTGATTATCATCATTTACGGTAAGACAAAGATGAGCAATTGAACCGAAAACTTCAAAAACTAACGATGGCATTGCAGTTTTTTGTGTGGGTTTGAAATACGTAATTCTGCATAAATTTAAGTACCCATTCGTAAGCTGAATTAATTTCAAGAGCATGTTTTCAATGTGGCTCCATTCATTTTTGATTGTTCTATAATTATTTACTTCTTGGTGAATTCAGTCATTTTGAATTTGAATGAAATAAAAACAATGTGAATCTTTTAAAATATCCCGAAATGACTTTCTCTATTTCATTTCAATGCATTTGACTTCTATCCCTGCGTACAAGTGGAAAAAGGTAGCGGGAGAATTGTTTATTTGAAATTTTATGCTTACCCAAATATCCAAAATTAAGCTTCAAATGCAATTTAGAGGTTTTATTTCGGATGGTGCGTGTGTGTGCGGTGGAAATTTATTATAATGTGTACTCAATTTCGATACACATGTATGAGTATCGTACATGAAATGAGGTTCATATGGCAGAATATTCGGCTTTGAGCTACACAAAATAGGATTAAAATTAAATATTTCCGAAGAATTATTGTGTGTGTCGGAATTGTTTGTGAGAGCTGTGTTGTATCGTGTTCGTATGCATGTAATGGTATTTGAAATTAAAATCTTTGAATGTGATTATAACGGGACCATTTTATATGACGACGGTGTCGTGAGTGCTATCGCACATAATATTTTGTTGCTATCGCCGTGCGAGTACAAAGTGTATTCTTATTTTTGAGAGACTGTTTGTGAACAAATCTCTCTGGTTTCGTGAATGTCGCCATTTAAAGTGAGCTGTGTTGCTGTGACTTCTCCGTTCCACCTTTACAATAAACTAAATTAACGTTTGTTTCTCTTTAAAATATTTACGATTTTCGGTTTTACGTGAAAGAGGGCAAAAATTACATGGCCAACTTTTATCATGGACATCGGATTATAGAATTAAGAAATTGCGCAAGAGAATGTGAACATAATCTAAAATACGTAATCGCTTTATGAGTCATTCATTCATCCGGTCGATTTGCAATAGAATAGGTCGCTGATGATGACTGAAGGATGTTGTTGGTAATACGGATTCGAAGAGACTCAATTCCAATTAACAAAAGAGACTCACCAGACTTGAGCAAATACCAAATAAAATAATGAGATTTTCACATGAAATAATTTGTCATGCGAATAGCCTTTAGCCGATGGGATTGGTTTGGATGAAGCGGAGAGAGTGAAAAAAGGGTCAGAAGCCTTTTCAGTCAACATACAATAACAACAAGTTGTCAGACTTTAATTACTTCAATAAATAAAATGCGGGAATTTGGCTTTAGAATTTTAATAGAATTGTTTCCGTTGTGTCCACTTGATTTTGGTACATGAGCATAGAAACAAAAAATTTCGACTCGAAGAGCAATTTTATTGATTGTCATTAAAATAGTGACACTTCTTACAATAGATAGAAGGAGAAGAAGGAAATAGACAGAAAGAAACATTAAGAATTTCGAAGATGTGAAACTGTATCGAAATTTTTTCGGATTCATTAGAAGTTTATCATTATCACGACATATCGATTTAACTCGGTCTGATTCGTCACACTCAAACTTTTCATTGGCATTTACTTTATTTTCCGTATAGTTTTAATGAAAACATTTTCGTTCAGCTCAATATGATAAAGTTGCGCTCCATTGCACAGCTCAAATGGCTATCAACAATGTAGACACGCGGTAAATTGATAAATTCTCCCTTCGCCCGGCATATTTCACTAGCTTATGTGAAAATTGAGCAGATTCATAAGGTGGCTGCGACACAAAATCCAACATCCACCGCAAAAAGTCACCGCCATATAAAATAAGCCAACGAACAATACTCGCACACACCCTTCGCACATCTTAGCGTATTTATCTGGTAACCAAAACTTTTCTAATAAAATGTCTGTTTTTTCGGCATCTTTCGTGGAAAGTGATTAAATTAAAGATTACCACACTTGTGTTCACTCGTCAAGTGAGAATTGTGTTCTTGTTGTATTGCGCCAAACGTTTTTACACTCGCAGCCATTGTATTCGTTAAGTCGCAGAAGAAGAAGAAGAACAACAACAAGATGCATTGACAAAAGAAGCGAGAAAGATAAAATGGTTGATATTTGCGAGCGTGGATTCTTATCTCCGGTTCCATTTTCACACGAATTCCAGTAAATTCCAGATGAGCACACTTTTTTTTCATCATTTTTAGTTAATTACATGACAAGCTAATTTGAGCCATAAAGTTGATGATTTTTGAAGGAGCTGTGCTCCAACATTGTGGCGCATCCACGTCTTTTCAAGGCGATCATTTTGAAGATATTTGGGTGAAGAAGAAAAGAACGTGGCAATGAAATTCTCGCTGCCAGTTTGACACGTACATCTGATACAATTTTGCAACAGCACACATTGATGATGCACATAAAATAGTAATATAAAGAAAATCTCATGAACGAGAAGATTGGGGGAGCAAGAAAAAAATACAAAAAATCGGGATTGAGAAAAATATGGAATTGGCTCAGGTAGAAAACAACAGTTTGCACAACGGAAAAAAATGCGGAAAGCAAGCCACGAAAATGAAGAAAGCCGAGAATATGTATTGATGTTTGTAGGAAAATCTTGATTCTATAATTTTATATTTTTCCACAACATAACACGCAAAGGAGCTCAATTAACTAACCTTCTGCTTTATCATTGCCCATATCTTATTTTTGGGGGGTTTCTTGCGTTGTTCTTCTAATATTGAGCCATTTAATGCAATAGAAGCATGTATTGCCGTTCACTTTCCCTGTTGTTGTTATTTATCTTATTTGTATGGCATTAGCTTTTTGCAAGCGCAAGCAAAAGCAAGAAAAGTCGTGAATTAATATTGAAGTAAATCATTTTGAAGAGGAAAATATAGAAAAACTCCATACCCGACGAGTATGATGATGATAATGATGGCTACGTCGAATGAATGAAAAGAAAAAAAATGGCGGTGAAGTTGTGCGAAGGGATATCTGGTTCGAGAAGTTGATTCGAGAACAAAAAGGTGAAGTCACAAGACACATTACAAATTACTGTTAAGCGAGTGATACACCTGTCTGTAGCGGCAGTTGCACAGAGCACAGTCTCTATGAAGGGATCGTTGTTCAGTATGAAAATTGGGTGTGATTGTGGCTGAAAACTGAGACTGATAAATTGAACCGATGTGTGTGTGTGTGTACTTTTGGTATCAGTTTGAGTTCATAGACATTACATCAGCTTTCTACACTACTTTTCTGTCTCTCTCTCTCGCATTTCTAGAGTTCATTCAAACCGGCAACATTTTTATGAATAAAAATTATATTCTGGTTGAAAAAGGCAACCACTAAAATTACGTAGAATCATCGATGTGTTTGGTCGTCGCACCAACGTTGCGATTATATCTTGATGGCAATATCGGAGATGTCGACGGAACGCAAATGTGCATTCCATCCCGTGAAATGACACCAACCGCAAGAACAGAAGTTCCAAGCACGTAAATTGAGACATGTTCATATTAAGGCAAATGAGAATAAAAACATTGAAATAATTCTCTCGGAAAGGGCGACGGCAATGCTAGTATGAATGGCGCGTCGTCACCAAAATTAACATTTTCATATTCGACGCAGGAAAAAATAATGTTTTTTGAGATAAAGTAATAAGTTCCTGTTTAAAATGCGCGTCAAAACATCGTTAAATTTTCGCACGGTTTCGATATGGAATTAAATAAAATAATAATACACGCACCAAAAGCAAGAACGAAGCTAGAAAAGTTGGAGTTTTCTGTTTCACGCTGACGTGAAAGTAAGTGAAAGTGCTTTTTCTACGACCAAATGAATTGTTCAGTCGGATCTGTTTTATACTCAATGTCATTTGCTGAGTTCTTCTTCTCTCTCTGTGTGTGTTGATGAGGCTAACTAAGTTTATAAATATAAATGCGGAGCGTCTACTTTTTAGCATATATTATTTTAAAGGTGTCACATTAAAGCAATAAAAATATCTTATATACGATAGAGAACGAAAACGAAGATCCGGAACACGTTTCACTTCTACATGGAATGGCCGTATCGCATCATTCTGATACAGCGCATAGTGATGTTGTTTTTGTTCGATGTGATGTTAGCACATGGCGTTGCACACGCAAAACTGGAACAAATCTGAGAACATTTGTTCTTGTTAGTGGATGAACGCACAGCCGCTCACACCCCAGCCGAGTCGAAATCGCAAGAAATTTATTTAGGCAGCCGACCAACCAACACCGCTATACAGCTATATGACGTTGCTGCTGCGGCGGCGATGAATGGGGATAGATACAGACAAACGGTTTGCCGGCATTTTTGTACGGGAATGATGGTAATAATCATACATTATGCATAATAAAAATAACAATATAATAAAAACTACAAACCAAAAAAGGCGAAAACCTGACAAACAAAAGCAAACTCCAAAGAAAGTACACATTTTTATAAAAGGAAAGAAAGAGAATGAGAGAGTTTGAAGCCTCCAGACGCAATTTCGTTAGATACAAATAGTCTTACATTCCGGCAATAAGCGATTCAAGCGAGAAAAGCAGGAAAATTTGGAAAAATGAGAGAAAACCGAATTCGTTTTTGAACATTGGAATAAAGGATGTTTACCGCCAAAATTAGATGAAAACCAACTTCCTAACGAAAAACTTTGGGGCAAAATGCGGAGCACAACTTTTTTCTGTTGGTTTGAGATTTCCATTTGCCTTTTGCGCTGACTGTTGGCCCAGCAGTGAAGGGATAGAGTTTTTGCATGGAAAAATTCTTCAAAGTTCTGTTCTGCTCTAGTAAATGGTCTACCACATTGAATTCGTCATCGTCCCTGGTGTTTCTGATGTTCTTCGCATCTCAATGCATTGATATACTTTTGAAAATAAAAGCGAATTCTTTAACATTTGTGTCGTTGGATTTGTTTTAGGAAGAAAGTAAAATGCTCCGCGCCACCAGCTGATCGATAAATTGTCTCATTCTAGCTTTTTCTAGCGGCATTCAATGCCAGTTCTTTGTATGTACGTTTGATCTTTGGCCTACACAATTTTTTTCATTCACGTGCGAAACTTTGGCATCACATTCATTTCATCTTTTTCAAACCGTCTGTATTTTAATTCCAAGGAATAACCACGTGTTGCGATTGCGCTATTCACTAATATAAAATCTATATTGTGTTCCGACATACTCACACACGGCAGTTCAACGAATTGACAGAGAGAAAAAGGAAATTTAACTTTTTTCCGTTGTTTCTCTTTCAAGTGTATTCTCGTCGGCGGTTCGTTTCAACCCGTACACACTAGTGTACCACACGAAATGGTTTATTGATTTCATATTATACGGTTTAAATTTTTAATAAAAGCCATACTATCCGCAACGTATCAAAAAGCGTACAGAAAAGGGGCACACAATGCAGCGACCGAAAGTGTTTTGAAGAATGGCAATTTTATAAGCATTAGAATGGGTAATGTAATACTGCTACATCATTTTGCATATATCCCCTGTGCGACAACAAAGGAAGTATGAGAGGCTCCTCCGAAGTACGGATTTTTTTTTACGCTCAATAAACACACAAAAATCAGCTATCCCATCGAACATAAGTGACAAACAACATAAGCCATTTACACAGCTCACAGACAAAATGAACAATTTGCTAAGACTCCTTGTCACTTTTGTGTGTACTACAAACTGCTGTGTAGTGCCTTATTGGGCTATAAATTCGTATATCGAAGAAGTATTTTCATGTTCACACAGAATATCCTAGTGTGGCGAACTCAACGAACATTGCGTCGACAAAAAACTAATAACATACAGAATTTATAATTCAGCCATTCGTGAATCAAATTTTCTCTGAATTAATTTTTATTCTTTTTTAATATTTCTGCAAGAGCTGCATAAATCATACGAAGAATATATTTATTGCAAACATTTCATTGATTCGATGGACTTCATTGAAATCATTCCACTAATACCACTATTTATACAATGAAAAAATGTTTATATGCAAATCTCGAGAATTCTTAATGGATTAGTTAACACATTCACAGGGAATTTGCACAAGTGAAACCGGAAAAAAGGCCTAAAGCCCATACTGAATTTTGCATTTGATTTTGACGTTTGTAATTTTTCCACTTCACGTGTTTCTTCAATTCTCTTTTAGCTGCTGATTTTATTGTTGTGACGAAATTCGATTTTGCTTTTTTTTTTTATTCAGTGTAAAAAATGTGCACAACAACACCACACGAGATTTTCGACCGCATGGAGAATTATGTAATCTAAATTTAGCTGTGCTCTTTGGTTGCGACTTTGAAACATGATTTTATGCAAAACCTAGTGCAAAACATGCTTTTAAGTCCGCGATCTTATTTTAGTGTAAATTCATTTCGAACGTGGTAAATGTAATGAGAAAGTATCACTTTGCATTAATTAAGAGCCTTTCACCAGCCGACTTTTGATGTGTAAGCCATGCAAACGGAAAATATCGCGCTTTTGCTATGTGTTCTTATGGTGTAGTTGGTTATCACATCTGTCTAACACACAGAAGGTCTCAAGTTCGAGTCTTGATAAGAACAATTTTTTTTTTTCCAAAAAAATATATTTGAGATTTTTATAAATATTAGTTAAAAAATAGAAATCAACAAATTCATTGAAATTGATTATTTGAAATCTAACCTAAGTTGATTTCAGTTTTGGCCCATATGAAATTGGTCAACTAAGTGAACAAATTGCCATTTGTTCAATTTGGATCAGATCAAAACCAATCACTGCTCTGTTTCATTTTGCAAACCATTCAATCGAAACGGAGCGCGCTGTCATCATGTGTTCTTATGGTGTAGTTGGTTATCACATCTGTCTAACACACAGAAGGTCTCAAGTTCGAGTCTTGATAAGAACAGTTATTTTTTTCTTTTATCCAACAAATATTTTTTTTTTATAAACAACATTGTTCGTATGCCGTAAAATTCAGATGAGTCTCAATATTATTAAAATAATTCAGTTTCCATCATCAAAATTATTAATAGTGTTGGGCTTAGGTTTGTTTTCAATGTTTTGTTCATTGCATTTCGCAAAATTGGACTGAATATTGTGATATGAAAAAAAAAAAATGGTTCATTATCAAAACAGATATACGGCACATTCAGCTTCAGTATTTTGAAATAAGTAAACTGCGAAAGTAGAAAACTGTAAAGCAAAGCTTATTGATTGAGAAATTGAGTTGACAATAATCTGAGAAATTGTCACAATCACTATTTTCGTGGAGTTCAACTTCCAAGGTTAGGGAGTTGTTTGCAGCGCATATAATAAATATAAAATCGATTTTTTTACATTTATTGATTTTTGAATTGGATTCATTTCCAAAAAAGAATTTTTACACGAGATGTTTATTTACAAAATAAATTCAGATTATACATTTATGTGTATGTTTGAGCTGCATTTCATTGCGCGCCAAAAAATTAAAGGTAAAGAGTGAACAAATAACTGATGACCTGTTTGCACTGCGATTTCTGTTATTCTATTCTCACTGCTCGTAGCTACTGCCCGCACACTGCATTTAAATGAAGCTCTCGCATACACGCACAAAAATAATAAGACAAAAGATGATGAATTCATTAATTTCACAAACTCTGCTATGAAATGTGTCAAGAGAGGAGGCACAGCTCAGTATAAGGACAGATTTATGGCAGATACAACCTCAGTATTTGAAATCGACAAACTGAGAAGATTTAATACTGGAAACAAAATTCATTGTTTGAGAAATGAAGTCGATAATCTTTGTAACACTCATTATTTTCGGTGATTAAAACTTTCAACATGTTTCTTCCTTTATCTTAGCTAGAAGTTAAGGTCCTATCTTTTTCAATTCACAATTAAGTGAAATAAACAACGAATTTATATGCAAACTTTTCAGAGAAAAAAAAAGTAAGAATAAAAATTTCTTGTCGAAGATTGTAAATTAACGATGTGGGTGCTAGAACAAACATCCGTTGGAAAAGACATGCCTCGGGTTAATGATTTTTCTTCATACTTATTGTCATAAACATGCCAAATTAAAAAATAATGTAGAAAATATTCTATTTGAATTGTAAAGAAACGAAGAATTTATCAAAATTAATTGAAAAATCATCTAATTTTTCGATATAGAACGGACAACTTCCCAATATTGATTATTTTCGATGGGTTTTCATGGAATTTTCGAATTTGGAATATATTTTTATTAGGCATGCTTACGCAAATATTTTTCTTCTTGTCAATCCAAGAATCATGTCAAATTTATGTTGGAGTTGGTTTGCAAAAATCAAAGTGCAGGAAAATTTAAGATAGATTGCTTTCAAAATATCGAAAGTATAGTGGATATGTAAATTGAAGAATATGTTTAGTATTAAGACAAAAAAAAACCGAATATATGTGATGTTTTGTTTTCGTTTTTTAAGTATGATGAAAATATAAGAATATATGAAGGAAACCGCATAAATAAATGCATTATTTTTGATTCAATCTTCTTTCAATATCAATCAGCAACGAAAATCACTAAAGTGGTAAAAATATTAAAAGTCAAAGAATATTTATTAACAACAGAGTAAAAAAAAAAAAAATAAAAAAATAAACTGTTCTTATCAAGACTCGAACTTGAGACCTTCTGTGTGTTAGACAGATGTGATAACCAACTACACCATAAGAACACATAACGAAGGCGCGCTCCATTACGACTGCATGAATTAAATCAAAGCTGGCCAATGATTTACAATAATTTGAATCAAATAAGTGGAAAGTGAATGTTGCAAGCCAATGAAGTTGTCCAATTTCAAATTGGACGCAAAGTAGAAAGAATATCAAAATCATGATACATTTTTCGATCTGAGCTAAACGATGATTTCTTGGGTCTAAATGTTTTATCCAAACCCACAAAGACACAAAACAAAATTTATTCTTTGATTTCTCTATCATGAACGTGTATCACACTTCGCCAAATTCTGACTTCCCATACGTGCCACTTCATGTGACATTTAAGTTGAAATTTTACAAAAATTGCTACGTACTGGCGAATATTGGTGATTTTTACTTGCAAAAGAGTCTCTCCAATCTGGATTAAATTGGAATATTCTCAATTATGTTCAATCTTTTTTTCATTTATAGATAAAATCTTTCGAAATATTGTGGGAAAAAAAACTGTTCTTATCAAGACTCGAACTTGAGACCTTCTATGTGTTAGACAGATGTGATAACCAACTACACCATAAGAATACATGATGAAAGTGCACGGATGTACACTCATCAAAACTGTCCGTAACTGGATCTTATTTGATTAAATAAGTGGAAAATGAGAGTTGTTCATGCATGATATCATTTGAGATTTTCTAAACCTAAATTTCGCTAATAGCTTGATCCAAGTATTTTATTCTTTAATTACATGTATTTATTTAGTCTGCGGTTTCTATTACAATTTTAATTCAGAATTTCATGAAAATCCAGCAAAAATAAAAAATGACGTCAAACAATTATCAATTTAGATTCTGGTTGTGCGATTTAGTACGGAACGTACAAGAGAACAGCTGCAAAGTAGAACTTCTTTGGAAAGATCTCTTTAAAAGCTGGAACAAAGCGAATAAAAATGTTTGAAGTGGCTGTGACATCAAAATAAAAGGAAGAAGTTGTTAACTTATATAATTCTTGCAGACTGGTGTCGCAAATGTAGTTTTATGCATTGAATTTTATGTTCTGCACGTGTATACGATGAGAATCATACAAATTCAAGACGAAAGCAGACTTTCCTACTTCGGTTTGTTGCACTTTTAGTAGCATCAAATGCGAGTACATCACTTCTGAATTATTAAAAAGTACATTCTGAATGTTGAGTCGAGTCGTATTGGTAAACGAGATATATTAGAACTGTTCGTGTATTTTCATCGTCGTAATATGGGAAATATGGATTCCAATTTCACAAATAAATCACCACTTTGACATTTCTTTTTAATGATGAAGCGGAATTATTCATCCGACTTCCGTCTCCCGGAGTCGGTTAAACATATCCGGTGATGGTTCGATCGGATAAATAGGAGCATCCCCAAATATGTTGCATTTGATAGCAATTTACAATTTGCAATTTGTGGCAATAAATTTAGATCCATATAAAAAGTGTATATTTTCGAACATAATTTTTTCTTCTCTTCTCACAATGTATAAATAACACATAAAAGTGGAATCACACAATACTATCATCTCGTATCATCCTTTATGTAAGTATTAAATGTTAGGGGTGAATGCGAATTGTATGTACTCGCAATTCCAAATTTTTCTTGTTCT